>OY292394.1:11541220-12066658 GCA_958496205.1 Idaea biselata
CAGTTCCCCAGCCTACCAAGTTTCATCACAATCTGATTACTTAGTAGTTTTTGCGTGAAGGAGTTCCAATCATGTGGATGGTTTGTTTCAAATGTTCAATCACCGAGTAAATATAGCATAATACAAAGTCGGCAAGTATTCAGGGTGAACCTCCTTGGTTCTATCGATTATTACCGAAACTCAGGTGTCGTCGACCTTGCTAACTTGATTTTACTTTATACAGTACGTTGACAAGGATTCCGTGAATTGATAACGATTCAACTTTTTACTCCAGATAGATAGAAGCTTGTTAAACGCGACTTGAAGACCCCCAAATTGTACTTCTTCTTATTCACGCAGGTCACAACTTCACACAACTTACTACATTTTATACATTTTTAGTACATTTGTCTTAAGTTAAAGTGACAAAATGTACTAGTTAGTAGAACTTTGTTTTGTTAACCCCTCTTTAGAATTAGAAGTTTAATCTTTTATGTTGTAGCTCGGTAAAGTTGAAAATGACTTCCTGCGGACGGACCGTGCGGTCCGTCATGACAATGCATCTACCTTTTTTTTTCTAATTAAAGTAATAATAAAAATAATAAAATGAAAAAAATAAAAATAAGGTAGATGCATAGTCATGACAGATATAAGTTTTATGGCATAAACATATTTGCTCTAATGTCTTTATCCAGGGAGGAAAATGTAAACTACGTTTGTATGGAGAAAGAGAATGGAGACTATCCTCTTAAGTGTTTATTAATGGGTGTTTTTTGGAACCACCTTTTTCTCAGGAACTGGTAGACCTAGCAAGTAGTGTATTTTTTCTTGAAATCAGTCAATCAAAGATGAATGACTGATTTCAAGAAAGAAAATGGCATGAAGGCAAACAAACTCAATTTCAATGTAGCCCAGCGTTTTAATAAGCACTTTAGTAAAATGCTTATTTTGTAATGAAACTGCTTTAATATAATTAGGTTCTTGTAAAAAATTCAAAATCAAAATGAATTTAAAGAAAAAATAATGATTTAGAGAGGCATATTTTTGATTAATACGTTTTGATTAGAGGGCAGTATTAGTATTCTACCTTAGTACAATAATAAGGTAGTCTAGTGTCTCTACGCACTACCTGACTAGTTATCTGCGTTAAACATCTCAACAAATTATTGTAGCAAAAAACTTGGACTACCAGCAAAAAGATGCATTTAATGTTACAAAAAAATAATAATCTGTATACTTTTGTCTAATAATTTTGAAAATTGAGACGTAATTTTTATAATTATTTTAATTCTGTGGATTAATTTTATTCCTCCACACGTTTTTAACTGATTTTAACATTAGATTTATAGTTACCTACCTGTAACTGACTGATCATCGCACAGCCTAAACCGCCGATAGTAGAGAGCTGTTTGGAGAGTGTGTTCTTTATGTGATAAGAAAGGGTTTTATCGAAATTTCCACGGGATCGACTTATGCAAGTGAAACCGAGGGACACACCTAGTTTTTAATAAATATGTGACGTATTAGACGCAGTAGACAAGAATTTTACAGTTCTTAAATTTATATCTGTGTCTTTTACCGATTAATATATTAACGCGGGTGAAAACGCGGGTCGCAACTACTTCAGTAATAATAGTTTTGGTTTCTAGTAAATTCTATAGTAATAGCATAGTAATAGAGGCCATTTCACACTGGGGCTTTTGTCGAATAAGATGAAAGAAAGAAAATAAATGTATTCAGACGGGATGTATTCAAAAAAATGCTCTCGAGGTCTACAGCTGTTTACAAAACTATTTCAGAAACTCAGATCAAAAAGGTAAACAAAAATCCCATACATATGACACAAGGTGACAACTCTTTATTTACTTTTCCTTACAATTTACAGTTTTTTGTTGACTTTTTTGGTCTATGTTTTCTGAAAAAGGTAGGTATAGTATGTTATCATTTTAAATAAGTAGTTAAATATCTGTGATATGATAAGAGGAAACGACCCTATTGGCTTAATGCTTTGTCTTGCTCTTGTGAGTAATAATCAACGTCAGCGAAAATGAGACAAAAACTGTGAACACGCACAGGGTCGTTGTTTTGCGAAAAACAAATAAACGCTTAAAAGCACATATGTACAAAGTACAAATGCACAAATTCAGGGAAACCAAGACCACTTCCCCTCTTGGTTGTTTATTCCGTGGGTGGAACCGAGGGAAACTGCTAGTTAAATTATAACGACAATTCCAATCGCTGACGTAAAGGTGCACGTTTGACGTCAACTATAATCACAAAAAAAGAGATTGAAGATATTTTTTCTGTAATTAAAGGTTAACTTTCAATTAAAATACTTCGATGCGGTATTATAATTTAGGTTTTTGGTAGTGTATCTACGTAGGACCTAACTACTTTTTTGTGTGACTTTTTAAGACAGGTGGCCAGTTACTGCCTACAAGGCTCAACGATTTTTTTTCAGCGATAACAGTCAAAAAACTTGACTTTTTCCTGTATTGGGCCCGATCCTTGATCCACTGGTTTAACAGCCACAAACAACCACTACCTCGAGTTTCATTCGGCTAAAATAGTTTTCTAAAAAAAAAGTGTTTTTCTGTTTTATATCACCCTAATAGTCCAAGATCCCAGAAGTGGCAGACATCACGAATTTTCTGACGAACGAAATGTGGTCGATTGAGTAGTGTTAGTATGTACCAAGAACGCATGCCTACTTGATAGCCTGCTGCGACGGCCAATTCTGAGATATCAGGTCTCTAAGATACATAAAAAAATTACTTACCTCACGTTAATTCTCCAAGCTGATTTTCACGTATATTTTATGTACCTAATTTACTTAAAAATAAGTCGCCAATACTCCCATACACTTTCCGTCGGCCGTATTGCTTTGCAGTCGCTTTAAAGCTCCCAAAATAATTACTCGACTTCACGTAAATTCTAATGCTCCATTTTTATATATGTCCACCAGACAACTATTTTAAAACCTTTTACAAGGAGACAGACCGATCCAAGGGGCCAATCATCTCCTTAACCCCCTAATGCCCTCGCGCTCCTAGCCAAAGAGGCATTAAAATTGAGTTTAGGGGGTAATTGGCCACTTGAACCGGTCTGTCTTCTTGTAAAAAGTTTTAAAATAGTTGTCTGGTGGACATATTTTATTTAAAAATGGAGCATCAGATCAGGGAGCAATACGGCCGACGAAAAGTGTATGGGAGTATTGGCGACTTATTTTTAGTACACCACCTAAAAACAACGTGAAAATCAGCTCGGAGAATTAACATGAGGTAAATAATTTTTTTATGTATCTTGATGACCTGATATCTCAGAATTGGCCGTCGCAGCAGGCTTTCAAGGAGGCATGCGTTCTTAGTACATACTGACACTACTCGATCGACAACATTTCGTTCGTCAGAAAATACGTGTTGTCTGCTACTTCTGGGATCTCACTCTATAAGGCCTATTTTAAATAAGAAAATATTGGTAATAGTATAAGAATATTTCAATTTTCAGCCGACCGCTCACATCGTTACGGTGTTACGGCAGGAGAAAGCGAGACAAACACATTCACTTTCGCATTTATGATCGTGTCTTCATATAATACACAGTCATTTTCCTTATCGTGGTGCATTCTTAAATATTATTTTTTTAAATTGCGTTATTTTGACACATCCATCACAAAGAGATGGTCTTGATAGACTACTGACTACCTAATATGATATGGTGTTTCAATAATCGATACCTACTTAATTTAATTAGGCTTGATTCGACCAAACTAGAATAAGCAATGTATAACAATTCTCCACATAAACAGCTAAACAGCTAAACCCTCCTACCTATAAACTCGAGTATCTCGAACAAAAGGCGATTAATGCGGAGAACTGCTAATCGATGCTTATTCCAGTTTGGTCGAATCAAGCCTTAAAGAAATTTATATTATCCGGGTAGAACGTTTTATTAAAATTGTGGAGTAGCTAATGCGGTTTTTTAAACGAAATTGCTTTTGTTTTTTTCCCTCATGCGATTTAAATCCATATTCCCACGACCGTTGTTAGGAAAACCGAGAATACGATCATTTACCTAAGCAAAGTTAGGTTTTAGGATAATCAAACATAGTTCAGGTTTTTCTTTTATAATATACTTTTTGTAGGTACCTACCTATGTAAATAAGTGGCTTCTTTATCTCTAACGTATGCAGTATGCGCTAAAATATATTCATTATTAAATTGTATTTATTAAAACAGGAAAAAGCTTACATTTAAGGGTTATAATATAAACATTGCTCGAATTTTCTTATATACACACCTTCTTGAATAAAAATATACTAATTGTGTCCCACGGTTACACCCACGTAAGTTCCAATCTTGTGAAAATTTCAGAGATTCCCTTTCTTTTCGGATGCCTACATCATATAAAGATAAGACTCTCCAAATTTCAGCTCTCAACTATCAGTGGTTTAGGCTGTGCGTTGATCCATTAGTCAGTGTTCAGACAGGCTAATCATTTTATAAATATTGATAATTTGTACTGTCTATACATTATAAATATTTATATACTTAATGAAAAATTATATATTATTACTAGCTGACCCGGCAAACGTTGTTTTGCCTTATAAATTATAGATAGTAGCCGATTCTCAGACCTACTGAATACGCATATAAAATTTGGTAAAAATCGGTCTTGCCGTTTCGGAGGAGTACGGTAACTAACATTGTGACATGGAAACTTTATATATTAGAAGATGTATAAATAATACAAATAATTTTCTTGTAATTTTGTTTTTAAAATATTCTTAAGTTATTATTAGTTGTTAAGTGATTTTAACTATTGTTTTTAACTAATTTATTGGCCGTGCAGCCCCAGCATAGAGTAGGGTACCCCATCTCTTCCCGAAGGTGTCGTAAGGGTTCTGGGGGAGACTAACAAACCTAGAATTCTATCCGCAAGTGGCGGATAATATATACGCTCCCTGAGAGTTTTTGTCAGGCAGGCGGCCGACCGTAAATATATTGCCAAATCTATTTGCAGAAGGTATGGTCAATATTAGTCAATGATGACTAGCACTGTGCCATATTTTTTGGGGTCTTAGCGGACCCCGCGCTTCCGAGAGGGATGCAACCGGGAAATAAATTATATAGTACCTATAGACTCTGTGGCTGATAAGAACATATGACTTGTATTGTATTTTTGGTTGTTGGACATCTTATTTTTAATAATTATGGTTAATGTTAATGTTTTAATTAATTTCATTATGGATTTAATTTAATTGTAAGTATTTTGTTTTCAGAACTTTTATAATTTCATATGCCGAACTGGCCAATATAGAGGAACTTACTTTTATTATTGACACCACCACCTGTAGGTACACTAAACCTATATTAGGTATGAATAAATGATTGAATGTAATCGAATTGAATAAAGAAGTCGCTCAGATGAGAAAAAGAAGTTATTTTAGGTAGGTACCTATTCAAAATGTATGTCAAAATGTAAAACAGGAAAAATGTTTTAAAACACAAAACTGCTTAATGCTGTGTTTGGTTTACATTTTGATTGGTGCAACGTTTGTTTACTTTCACACACGCAAACGAAGGTAATACTTAAGACCTTGTATATTGTATATATTAATGAAACACTAAACTTTACTGTAATCAAAATCCCCTCAAAAACATTTTCATGTAAAATGTAGCCAAGACGAGAGCGAGATCATTATGGGAACTGTCAAAAAGTTATCAGATGTCATGTACCTAAAGCCAAGCTTATAACTCTACACGCCCCAACTCCACAAGCTCAACTTAGCCAAAATATATGGCTGGCCGTTTCGCTACCATGCATGGGTTTTCTGTTAAACAATTGTTCTTGCGGTAATGAAACAGCCAAGTCCATATATTTTGGCTAAGATATTGAGCTTGTGGAGATGGGGCGTGTAGAGTTATAAGCTTGGCTTTAGGTACATGATATCTGATAACTTTTTGACAGTTCCCATCATGATCTCGCTCTCGTCTTGGCTATATTTTACATGAAAATGTTTTTGAGGGGATTTCATCTCTTTTTGTAGTTTGCCTAATTATTACAATTTTTTTTCCAATCAAACAAACTGTCAGCTTCATAATATTAGTAGGTTAAGTAGGATGTATTTATTTATCAGTAAATTTTTCTTTTTTTCATTTTCAATAGGTCGTGAATTAACGACTTACGCGTCACGACGTAGGTACGGGCGGCGTTTAGGCCGATGTTTCCAATGTTCACCACTTGTTTGGCCACAACTGGTGGATAGCGAAACAACTTTTAAAGATATTCTTGTTGTCCATCACTGTACGACAGCGGTAAACCTAATACCTACACATTAGGTGTTGTGCGCGCGCTTAACTCCATCCCCATATTTAAAGGGTAGAGGGTAAATTACTAAAAATCTGTATTTTATTATTTATAATAAGAAGTTGTAGTACCTCTAGCATCAAAATATGCGAAAGTCTCATACAAATAGCCATCCCTTAATTTTAGGGGTTGGGGGGTGAAAGTTTCAACTTTTAGAATTATTTAGTTGTTTGTTTACTAATACCAACCTACATACCAAATTTTAGCTTTCTAGGACATCGGGAGTCAGTGACGAAATCGGGGGTTTTTAGATATCAATTAAATCTAAACTACACGAGCTATGTAATTGAAACTGTGTATTTTTATTAAGTCCCTTTTTGACATTATACCCCGTGAATTACATTCATCTGGTATATTCCAAACCCAAATTATGAGGGTTCAAAAAACCGACAAAACCTTTCGAGAAAAGGTAGGTAGTGCCCCTACGCTTGACTGGCTCGTCTTGGCGGGGGCACTGCCGTGCCCCCAGATCTAAAAAAAAATATCCGCATGCAAATAGTTTAAAGGCTTAAGGCTTAATTTTATTTTATTTAATAATAAACTGTTGAGAAAATACATTGATAGTAATTTAGAATGAGGTTATTTACCGGCCTTTGAAAGATGGTACAGGTAAATAATCTTTATACCTATATAAAAGAAAGTCGTGTTAGTTACACTATTTATAACTCAAGAACGGCGTCCGATTTGGCTGAAAATTGGTGGGGAGGTAGTTTAGAACCAGGAGGACAAAATATCCTTTTTTTTAATTCCAAGACGCAACAAAGTTCGCCGAGTCAGCTAGTAATAAATAAATATTGCACGACTTTACAGCCCAAGACGATAACACTGTGCAATCTAGTCCCATACTAAGTACTATGCTTGTACTTTGAGTACTAGACAACAGATATAGGTAATAATACATATTATACTTTTTTTTGTTACGTTATTTGGTTAGTATCACGTGACCGAAAACGCAGGTAGTCTTATGCGTCAATTTGACTTAAAATAATGCAGTCCAATTTGCAACTAGTCTTTAATGCAACATATATTTACATAGGTAGGTACATATATGATAAAACTAAAGAATACTAAAACTAAAGAATCAAAATAATAACTTATATTAAAATAGCCCACCCCGAATTGTACCCGGCGCCAAGGTACCTATAACGCTGGCAGCATTGCCGCGTTGAATGGCAATAGCTAACCTTTGCACCAGGTACGAGCCGGAGCGAGGGTCACCTGTCCTCTCCCGCAATAAAATGCAACTAGTCTATGAAGCAACTCGTTATTAATCATTTCGATAAATCAGCAGTTTGTCTGAAAAGTAAACAGTCACTGTAGCAAGTCGTCTAGTCTACGTAGCAATTCGTCACTTTAAAGCTCATTATGATACACAAAAGAGGGTTGAGCCCCACAAGACTTGGGTATACTGAATGTGTTTTACATTGATTTGGAATAAAAAAAAAGGGAACTTCCGAGTTTTAGTTCATAAAGATTTGTATCAGGTTTCAATTAAATTAAAAAAGTCAAAAGTTTTATACCTTAAATAACTTAATCACTTAGTATCTATGTTATGTAGATGACAAAAACAAAAATGTTTCAGCGGTTTAGTAGCTCATATATTAATGATTTAATTTATCCTTATATTAAGATTGATTTTAATATTAAACTTAATTTAAAACAAATATTACCTTTTGAAATAGGTGGGTACTATTAAATCATGGTCTAGCTACTTACAAGATTCAAGTAATTTTGATTTGTCCTTTAAAAACCCACGTAATAAACCGCGAACCTTCTAAGCACATTAATGTAGATCATAACCTCAGATTTTGCAACATTAGCTGTTAGTAGGCTCCTAATCTTTAATTCAAAGGTCGTTTACCATCAAAGCCTTCGTGCGGTTGAACTAAACATTCCCTTAACTCTAACCAATTTAAAAATTAACTGTCCGTCATACGATTGAGGCAACAAAAAACCCCAGTCGAATTGCCGAAAGAACTTGCGTCATAACTTCTTGACACACCGGACTGGCCACCAAGACAGCACTCTTGTCTATGCCACTGGCCGGTTTTAAAGAGAAAAAAAAAGAAACACGCAATCGAAAACGGAACGCGACTCGCCAGTTGAAATCCGAACGTGAGAGAGCATGCTAGTCTGCCGCGTTTCAAATTGAAAAATACGCGTTTTTTTAAATTTTCTGAAGAAAAAAAACGTGTGTGTGTTTTATATTAGAACCTCTGTGTTGTGTCTGTGTTGCGTGTTTTTGTGCATGATACACGGAAAACAACCGACGAGATGCTTATAACGTGAGTAGTAATTAATGTAATGATTATTCTGTGATTAGAATTGTAATTAATAAATCGTCGAATTTCTAACTAATTAATATATCTACACTGATTGAATGATGGACATCAAGCAACTGCACGTAGTAAGAAAACATTGTTATATTCCAGAGGATTTATATAAAAAATAATGTGTTATTTAAAAAAAAATCCTCTGTATGATGCGTTTCGCTAGTGGTGGTTTTTTTTTATAAGTTCAAAAGTATTTTTAGTATTTTTAAAGATGAGTCGCAGGTAGACTAGAAAGGAATAAGAAACTGGGATCCTTATCTCATGGATATCTTAAAAAAGCTAGGGGTTGAGATTCCCATCCTTAAACAGGTTATTTTCAAAGCAATTCTAAGATACCCATGTTTAGTAACTAAGCTTATGTTATACTTCACACTTCTAGATCCAGTGATTTTCATTATATAAAGATAATATATTAAGTATTAGGTGAATCAAATGGCTAAATTCTAGAATGTTGTATATAAAATAGTGATAAAACTGCGAAAGCGTGTTTCAAATGCTGAATGCGAAAGATGTAACATGGTACCTTGATACATTATAATAAGTGAGCGTATTACTACTGACCACTGTCGTACCAGATGGTAAATGACGACACTTACCTATAATAGGTATAGGAGAACCGCGGGGAACGAGTGCCGACCCATCTTCTTTAATGGTACGTAGATAACTAGATTCCTCGAGTAACACATCCAGGGCCCTGGTTCTCTTATTATATTTGTTCATTATTTCAATTCAGTTCAATTGAACTGGCAATCTGAATGTATACTAACCTTAATTGACTTCAAAATGTAAGAAAAACCAAATGAAAATCGCAATTAGTTCTAGTTTGCAATAATACAAATCGATGGATTACTTATTGCATTGTAAATACCAAAGTTATATAGATTTGAAATGCATGTAAAATATTGCGAAAATTACATTGAGGTCAACAAATAAAACTGGTTCATTTGCTTATTAAACTTGCAACGACTATTACGGTTCATATAGACAAGATACTTGTTATCGCCCGATAACTTATTTTTGTTTAATTTAAGTTCGTTTAGCCAATGTCAAGTTCTATACTTTGACACATATAATAAGTTCTGCTTAACTACTTTTTCCTAACGATACTTTTTATAGAAAATTGTAATTTTCAAAATATAATATAATCATTGGGGTGCGTACTCGGGGAATACTACGAATACATTTATTTTTAAACGATTGCCGAAGGCTGGTTACTTTAGTTGCATTTAGTTAGGCAAGATTAAATTGTCATAAAAGGTAGGTAAGGTTTTCAGATATAAGTAAGATTTTAGATTTTTTGTATACCTAATTCTATTTTCGGTTTTGCATTACAATAAGTTAAGCAACATGATGGTTTTGAAGTTAAGCAAAATTATGTGTCTTAAATTTATTATAAACACATAACAAATTTCAGATTAATATTGAATGAGTTTATCATGAACTCCCGTGAAATCGGTATTCAAATATTGAGGAATCTCAAGCTTAAATTACAATGATTCTTGAAATGTGGCAGAACCACTTGTGCAGAATTGTGTAATTTAACTCTCATTGTAACAAAGATTATTGAATCAAAGTACAACACGACATGTAGTTAATTACTCGCCACAAAGAGCAATACGTACCTACTAAAAATTTAAACAATCTTTCACAGTAAAAGCGAGAAAAACAATAAATATTGCAGTACGTTGCACCGCTCTCGTTTCCATTTAATCGGCGAGTTATTGCTCGATAGTTAAAGCGAGTCTGCGTCGAACCAAATTAAACTTGTAACTACTATCAACGATATTGTTATTTATTTTAAACAATATACAATATAGTTGCAAAACCTCTTAAACTGTTCAAAGTTTTAAATATTTTTTAAATTTACATAAAACGAAGGCTTTAGAGTAAAACAAACAAAATTTTGTAATCGATAAAAAACGACGTAAAAGACTCTGGTCCCCGATGTACTTCATGTTTTTTTTGCCATCGAAAACCGGTTCAGCGGTTCACCGGAAAACGGATTCGACAAAATATTAGGGATGGTGAGGCCAAAAATTGAAAACGAAACGAAAAAAAATTGCCACTACAAGTTGAAATTTATAAAAATAAATATACGACGAAAGAGTCCTACGGGATCGTAGTCGCGTAGAGTTTTCGTAGCGCTACGGCTACGGCGACCTATTTCCTGGGTTTTAATTAAAATAGGTATTATTTTATTTATGAAGTTTGGTCTTAGTTAACGGGCTGTACTCAGAAACGTTCCTTAGGGGAGTGTAAGTTAAGAAATGCTTTGTTTGTTTGTTCGGGTTTGACATTATTTTGTTTCATTGATTAGTGACTAGCTGAACTGAAATTTGTGCTCTTATTATAAACTAGCAACTCCCCGCGGTTTCACCCGCATAAGTCCCGATCCCGTGGGAATATCGGGAACAAAAGTAGCCTATAGCCTTCCTCAATAAATTGACTATCTAACACCGAAAGAATTTTTGAAATCGGACCAGTGGTTCCTGAGATTAGCGCGTTCAAACAAACAAACAAAAAAACAAACTCTTCCGCTTTATAATAGTACTAGCAGCTCCCCGCGGTTTCACCCGCATAAGTCCCGATCCCGTGGGAATATCGGGATCAAAAGTAGCCTATAGCCTTCCTCAATAAATGGACTATCCAACACCGAAAGAATTTTTCAAATCGGACCAGTGGTTCTTGAGATTAGTGCGTTCAAACAAACAAAAAAACAAACAAACTCTTCCGCTTTATAATAGTAATAGATTATATAAAATGATTTGTAATGAAAAACTGTATATCGAATCGAATAAATTAAGTTAGGTACTAATCTTTAAATGATGCTATTTATAGGTTATTGTTGCCTCAATAAAGAATTATTTTATTATTTTTTTGTCTTGCTCTCGAGGGTGAAACTTAACGTCAGCAAAAAGGTGACGTAGTATTCAACAAAAAAGTTTCATTTAGGTAAATTTCGGAGTAACAGGCAGCAGTCACATTGTGGTTATGACTATGAAGACGAATATTTTAAAAAATAAGAACACATACTATTAAGTTAAATTTAAGAACTCTAAATAACTATAAATAAACATATAATAATAATAATAAATTCTCTAAACAACACACAGCGCCATCTAGCCCCGTGGTAAGCGACTAAGCTTGTGTTACGGTGACTAGACAACGGATATGATACTTATATTTGTTTTTCTTTTGTAAATACATACATATTATACATAGAGGGACACCCAGACCAGAAACAAATCTTTATTTTTTAAGCATAAATACTTGCACCCGGCGGGAATCGAACCCCCAACCTTCAGCATTGCAATCGCGCTTTCGCACGACGCGCCACAGAGGTCGTCAAACTAATATACCTATCTACGTAAAGAATATTAATATTGGACGTGCGAAGACGAATTATCACGGTTAATCTTCCATCGTTCTTGAAGTCATTGCCTTAACGATTTATGAATCGGGTTTAAGAATTCGCAATTTGGTTGTAATTTTGTTTGGATTGGAATAACTTTAGCACGTTAACCTTAACTTCAGCTCAAATTAAACTTTAATAACTACTATATTTTTATCGATATGTACTAAATTACAATGTAAAATTACAAATTACATTGTTAGTAGGATTGCTATACATTTGTGTTTGTATAATATCATTTATTTTATTCAAATACAGCAACATTATTTTTAGGTGTGAAATTTAGAAATTTAACTAACTTTTCTAAAGTGGGTATTGAAATGTATAAAGTTGTTTATTTTTTTTACAATTGTATTATTTTTTAGTACAACGACTAAAGGTCGAAAATTGCAATAAACAACGCATAATTTAAGCAAAAAAATCGACGTTATAAAAAATACCATCATACTTAACGATGGGTAACTTAGATAAGTGTGGTTAATATAATAAGTATGATGTTCCTAAGGCTTGTATTTTGCAATATGACTTGAATGAAACGTCTCACGAAAATTGAGATTTAATACTTCGAGTAAATAGATGTGCGAGTCTTCCCCCTTACTTATAAACGATGATTTACAGCTTAATAAACTATGTATCGTTTGTCTTTTGCTGTGACATGAAGTTTCAAAGTTAACAGACAACTGTCTGGCTTGATAACTTAGTTATCTGTTAATCATCGTTTATAAGTAAGGGGGTTAGTGATAACCTGGATTTGAGGTTACGGAAGACTTTCGGTAGACGAGAAATACTCGTATGTTAGTTAAAATGTGGTTAACCCTCACTTAACTTGTTCACCACAATTTATTTTTGTGTTTCTTAACCGGAAGTCTTCCGTAAATGGTTAAAACCTGACCAATAAACCATGGTTCATTATAAGATATATCGTTTATTGTAGCCGCCGAATCTCCTCCAATTTGAACGGTAGCCACCAAGCCATGAGTGTTATAGCTTCAGATTTGATCATGGTACATCAAGGCAGAGGTGTATGAAAATGAGGTGATATGAAAATCTGCACTAATATACTAACACTGTTATGACTGTTAAGCTTTTTCGCCTAAACCGCTAAACCGATTTTAATGAATTTTGGTAAGAAGATAGATGGAGTAGAAAATAGGCTACTTTTGATATTGATATTCCCGCGGAATCGGGACTTGCGCGGGTGAAACCGCAGGGCGCAGCTATTAAAGTATAATTAAGGTGGTTGTAGCGATAATAGGATCAACTTTGCCTCTTTTGAAAAGTCAGATGACAACTTTACGCAAAAAATAACTCGACCCTTAATTAAAAGGACAAAAAACATTTTGTACAAAAAATTAGAGAAATAAATAATATATTCACAAAAGGAACTGTGTACAAAAATCCTAAAATCCATAAAAAACAATGTACCTAATTGAAATGAATATCTGTTACTAGGTATATTACTTTTGTTATTTGTTCACTAATTTTAAATTGCGATGCCTAATAATAAAAAATATTTACGGAACCGACAAAAAAACCTTTACTTGCCATAATAATACAACAATCTGGCAGGAATAAAAACGGCATTTCTTGAAACAAAATAAACGTAATTTGTTCTGTTGTTAAAATGATACGTTAGGGATGAATGAACAATTAATTGTTTCTTTTGGGAGACTACAATTCATTGTACATAACTTTCTCAATGCACGCAGAATTCTGATCGTGTCCTAAGGTCTTAAAGTTTTACAGTACCTAGTACCTACCTACCTAAAAAGAATGGCGAAGTGTCGATATACTCGTATTTCAAAATTTCGATAATGTCGAAAACCAAGAGACTTTCTTGAAGACAACTTGTGTTTTTCTGAAACGGTACACGCTGCTCTTATATACAGCTGGTGCCGTATTACCCAAAAAAAAAACAAAATTCAAAGTACTTTTATTCATTCGGATATTACAATATATCTCTTTGAATCGTTAATTATACGAGTACAATGTAATCTACTGTGTCTTCGGAACGCGACCTCCAATGAGAAGAAGACACAAGAAACTCATGGGGTTTTTTTTGTATATAATTTTTTTGCAGTAATCATGTGATCATGTGAATCATCATCGTCGCATATTTATTATTGAACAACAGTGGAACTGGAGCAATAATCTACACTATAATAATCCTTACTAGCATTACAAGCGCGAAAGTAACTCTGCCTGTCTGTCTATCTGTTCAAATAAGTTAGTATAGGTTACTAAATATAAAAAAATAAAAATTAAAAACACTATCACATCCACAAACACACAACCCGCCCTTTACCGCCCAACTCGCCCCGAGACGTAGGGAAGTAGGTTTTTAATGTACGCACGTAAAAGAAAATTTCGAGCTATAGTGCATTTGGCCCCTTTTAGCGTTAAAACTTACAAAATGCTTGGTAAATTTAAACTTCAATAAGAATAGTTAAAAAATAATCAACAAGTGCGACACTCGCGCATAAAGGGTTCCGTACCACTATCACAATTGGATATGGAACCCTAAAATGGTTTACAACAACCAATTTTTAAATTTTATAGAAAAATATGAAATATTTATCTTCGATTCTTACTCCCATCAAACGACCGAATCACTGAAAAAAAAAAAAACCTTGGCACAAAGAAAATCTGAAACATAAAATAAACTCTTTGGTAAGTAAGGCAGACTAGTATATTTGACAGATAGGGCAGCCATTTTGAATTCCATGACCAACTCGATTTGTCCTCCTGTCCTTCTTCCTGTCCTGACTCGACTCCTTGTTATTTTTGAAACACGTTTGTTGTATGGGAGCCCCTTTTAAATAATTGTTTTATTTCGTTTTTAGTATTTGTTGTTGTAGCGGCAACCGAAATACATCTTCTGTGAAAATTTCAACCTTCTAGCTATTACGGTTCATGAGATACAGCCTGGTGACAGACGGACAGACGGACGGACGGACAGACAGACAGACAGACAGACAGACAGACAGACAGACAGACAGACAGACAGACAGACAGACAGACAGACAGACAGACAGACAGACAGACAGACAGACAGACAGACAGACAGACAGACAGACAGACAGACAGACAGACAGACAGACAGACAGACAGACAGCGAAGTCTCAGTAATAGGGTCCCGTTTTTACCTTTAGGTACGGAACCCTAAAAAAGGAGTTAGTTAGGAGTTAAAAAAATGAAAACATGATGTTTTTCAGAAATTCTTATAAGAACGATAAAATCGATGGGGATTTTTTTGCAATTACGGTCGATAATATCGGTCGGATATAAAAACCAATATCTGTGAAGGTTAAGGCTTTTTGTTAAATATACCTGAACCTACATATTATACAAAATTTACAGACAACAAAAACAATCGCGAAGTAATATTGACCAGTTATAAAGAGTTAGCGATCGGCTCTTTGGTTGAATATTAGCCACCAGAAAATATCCCGCGGCATTAGATTATCGACCACCATTGGAGGGCTAAAACACCTTAAGTTAATTAATGTACTAATTAGTTTATAATGGGAGTATCCTGTTAAGATCAGCTAGGAGATTGCGCTCTGGGGCTATTTGGGCAAATATTCCCAGGGCGCAGTTATAAAATAGTGCAATGCGAAATGCTACTAACATTGTATTAAAAATGCAACCGAATAGGTTTCCTTACCTTCTTTTTCTTCTTCTTCCAATTATTCGTAAACTAATGAAACAATTTTATTTTTGTGATCTTATTTGTTAAATTCGTAGCTATATTATATTAACAAATAGGTAATAAAGGTATGAAAATTATAAAATACGTTTAAAGTGGAGAAAAAGAAACGTATAAAATATACAGTATAGATGTAAGCTAATATAGATAAGAACCTACAAAATAACCTACAGTTAAAATGACTCTCATCTCTGTTCAATTTGTTTTTCGAAACCCATCTCCATGAATTTCTAAACCGTTTCCGAAAAAAAATTACAGACTTTCGACATTTTAATTATTTAGGTATTAATTTAGCTGTAGAATACGGGTCTGGCAGAATATAAAATCGTAATTCTAATAGAAGCAATTTTATGAAAGTATTTTATGCCCAGCAGTGGAAACTGCTGAACATAAAAAACTTTCATTAAAAATAATGTGGTGAAACTCCCCTAGCCCCCAGGGATACTGCAAATAAGCGAAATGGTACTCTGATTGTAGTAAGTCATATTATAACATGATTTTATATAATCCACTAACATTCTACAGAAGTAAGTATGGCGTTATTTGAAAACTCCTGGAACTCAGAATGAAAAATGGTATTGCATCTACTTATGGAAAGATTAGTTGGTTATTTGTATTACTATTGACATTATTAAATTAATCATTTAAAAAGGCTTTGCGAAATAAAAATGTACAACACAGTAAATAAAAAAGTCTAACACTCGAATTTATAGACGAATCTAATTGATTACTTTGTCCAAGTAATGCCATGTCTAAGGTATTTTTTAACATCAACGAGATTGTGACAGGACACATTGTTTAAACAAGTAATTACTTAGAAATTACTATAAATAAATAATTGCTACACTCATACATTTATAGTCTATTCTAAGTAATTACTTGTTGACGTTAAAAAACACTAATAGAAGCGAGACAGGACATTGCTTAGCCAAAGTAATCAAATCACTCAGATTCTTCAATAATTACAGGTGTTAGTACCAACTTGACAGTTAGAGGAAACAATAACTATAATAATCAATAATTACGAAAAGAAGTCCTGAAAATAAAATATCAAAGTATTCATCTAATGCATGAAATCAATACCAATATAAACACCTAAATAGGAAGTAAACACATAATATTATAATAAAGCATTAAAACAAAGTAACCTTCGAGTTTTTAATGAATTTGGACATTAACAGAACTGGTACAGGTGCCCTCCGAAGTGTTTCGAGCTGCGTAGTTGTCAAAGGCCGTATTGCTCATTAAAAGGGTGTTAAAAGGGATAACTACCTAACCGAGTAAAATTTACTATTCGATACTTTAATAAAATAAGTTACAAAATACAAATTCTGATTAAATCATTGTTTTGATTAATCTTGACACAGTTGATAAAGGTACAGGTTTTACGTAGCCATAATATTTTAACCACGATGACGTAGGGGAAAACCTTATGATAATGATTTAAGTTAATAGTTACACTTCATAGCTAACTAGCGAATTCTAAGTAAGAACGATGTATGTTGGAAATATTCTAAGAGCTGCAGTTACTCATTAAAAAAGTATTCTCTAGTCTTGGACACGTCTCCTGTGCTACAGAATACGAGCCACAAACTATACTACTAAACTATATTTAGAGTTTCATCCAGGCCCTGGATGAAACTCTTATTCTGTAGCGCAGGAAACGTGTCCAAGACTAGCGAACACTTTTTTAATTTTAACATAATTCTTACTTAGAATTCGCTATTTAGCTACGTAGTTAAAATATTATAGCTACGTAAGACCTATCAATCCCCTAATCTGCAATAAAAACCCAATCTCTCGGGAACAATTCAGCTCTGTTCAACGGTGCAACAATTGACAGTATTTTTGCAAAACTTCACCAATCCTTTAAAAGTATATGTGATTTCTTACAAAATTATACCAACAATTGTACCTAATAACCTTTTTGAAAACAAACACTTTAATTGTAGAATACAGGCCCTAAAATATTGTTTCCTGTCTGATTCTGAAAATAGAAAATGTATGTTTTTCGTTTTGTACCTAAATAAAACTGTAGCTCTTAGAAATCGCTTAATCAGAAAATGTATATAGGCTAAAACATCCGGTTGTAGTTATGACGTCACCACATATTTTAACAATTTTATCGAATTCATTATAAAACTAGCCTTCCGCGAGATACTCATAAATACCTAGAGTAAAGTATACTTTTCGTAGTAGTAGGTACGTCGCGTCGCGTCGGTCGAGTTGATTCTTTTGACGCAAAGGCATCCACTCAAAATAACTGCTAATATTGATCTTTCCAATAAACAGATTTAAAAATAATGTAGACAGTATGAGCAGTAATTCTTCATTTAGTTGGTTTCCATAAAATTTATCAAAACGAGGATTTCAACCTGCAACAAATCTGTTGTAATGTGTCTAACCGCTTATGTGGGGTAAAATTAAACACTGTATCTCTTCGTGTTGTCGACTGAGGAACGTAGCGACATATTCTATTGGACCTTTGCAGATTACCGGCATGCATTTTTCTATTTTCGTAGAAATATGAAAGACGTTAGTACTATTATATGGCTTTATCGTGAGCTAAAATTCTGAATAAGTTGCGCTGCCGCGATCAATATACGGCACTTCAAACAAAGTTTTGAAAAAAAAAACACATTTTCAAAACTTATTTTTTTAAGTGTAAGTACCTACTAGTAGGGAGGGACTTAATAACTCAATGTATGTATAAGTAACATTTTGAACATACGTAAGTACCTATAAGTAAGTAACATTTTGAATTAAAATTTAGAAAAAGGCTATTGTATATTTCGCATTTTCACTTCCTCAATGGAGATTATTCGACAAAATTAGTCCAATTATTAGGCGTAAAAACTGAACACAGACAGATATTTTGACAATAAAAAAAAATAGTCTAGAATACGAATTTATTACAACGCTCTCGTTCCTCGAGGTGATCCGCATCCAAAACGAATATACATGTTTTTGAAACGCCAAATATAATGAACTCACAACATTTTGTGGCTAACGCACTGCACGTGCAGCCTCACGCACGATGTACCCGATTCACGTGTTGCTGATAATTTTATTGTTAACCAAGGTTGTTATTGAAAGTAACGGTTGCAAATGTTATGGGAAACACGTAATTTTATTGCAAAAATTATAATAAGATGAACATTTTACTAAATATACCGAGATATACTAACAAATCTATATAAAAATTGATAAAACCCACTTGAGTAAAATTATCCATGTTTGTATCATTTAATTTTATCTAAATTTACCACATAACTTTTGGAAGGGAAGGTAGGCACTTTTCTTTTAGGCAATGATAACTAGTCTAATATAACCACACAACAATTTGTTAGTAAGTGTACCTTAGTATCTGCAATTGACACCGTTCTTACATTCCATCTCATTGTATTACATAATGTTAGACAGAGAAAGATGTAGTTGTAGTTTACGTAATAAATGTAAAGACCTTGCTCTGATTGGGGTGTGAAGTTGCAAAGTTGGTAAAAAGTTGTGGTTCCTGTACTTCATACGTTGGATTTGTAACAATGTTTTTTAGGGTTCCGTACCTAAAGGTAAAAACGGGACCCTATTACTGAGACTTCGCTGTCTGTCTGTCTGTCTGTCCGTCCGTCCGTCCGTCTGTCCGTCTGTCACCAGGCTGTATTATTATTATGTTAAGTGACGGAAGTATTTCATTAAAAATCAATATAATTCATATTTAACCTCTAATAGGTTTATAAATTGTTTTAGAAACATTAGCATGTGTATAATATTGAGAGCGATCCGAGTTCCGGTTTGACTTCGAAAGAACAACTGTTATTAATTGCATAACTGTTGCAAAGCTATATGTAGACCTTTCTTTATGTTTCTATGAAATGGATCGTCTATTGAGATTTTGCATATATCACACATTGTGCGATGTCTATCAGTGTTTTCGTTTACTTGACTTATTCAATCCTCATGGTGGTGATCAGCGATATTAAGTTATGCTTAATATCGCTGATCACCATTAAGAGGTCCTCAAATGTTATAGGTTCTATTGGAGCTGACCAGAGGGTAAAGTCATTGCCAGCTGCTAGATGTTTATTTCTTAGAACCGCGCGAGTCATGTTTTGCGAATGGTTCATCACATCAAGCATGCTTTAATCATCCGTTGTATGCCTCAGGATGAGGCAAATGTCGTAAGAGCATTTGAGACACACGTTTCGCGACGTCTGTACGCGCCTTACTAAAAACTCCCCACGATCGCGTCCGTGATCCAGAAGTAATTCACTTCTCACTGTTATTTTTTGAACAAATTTTCCTGTACCTTTATCTACCTAAAATCAAGATGATCTACCAAAAAAAATCTTGTAAAAACATAAAGGAAACTAGTCGAATATGTATATTAACAACTATAATGTCACATAATAGCGACCTCACTCACAGTGTTCTGACACACTTGTCGTCGTCATTTGATGTACTGATATAACTTGATGTACAATAATACGTTCGTTGACAACATCTGATCAAATGACGTGTGCGCGTAATAGACCCGAGTTGGCTTAGTTTTTATCGACAAGCGGACTTCGTAGGCCGGTAGGACAGGACTGACATACTGATATTATACGAGTAAATCTGCTTGACAATGTTTCAATGTGCTTGACAATGCTTGACAAACATTATTTTGCTAAATGCCTAAGTTTTACGTAGACAACAAGTGGGACATGCGAGCGCGTTGAAGTCTTTTTGACCGAACGATCGCAGCGAGTGATGGGGGGTTACGGAGTGGTCAGATTGGCGGATAGCGGGATGCATAGAAGGAAAAGAGTGTCTGCCTAACAATGTCATTCATCAGGCTAATTAAAAAACAAAATGACTTATAAATATTCGTACCTACATACATTAGGCGTAGGTTTCAATGCATCATTCATTATTGCACGGAAACCCATAAAGCCCAAAAACATTAAATGTACACACACACTGGTTATTACACGGTTTTGCACATCGATTTTTTTTATCTGGTAGTATTTGAAATCTCAATTAAGGTCTTGACGTCATTGGTTTTTGGATTAAATTGTCGCTTATATTCGGTTCAGGTCTTGGCATATAAATAAAACAGCCAGTTGTCCTTGTGTAAAGCCTTTATAATATTAATTACCTAAAACTTTACGTAAATAGTAGAAAAACTCACATAATAACGCCTGTCTATAAAAACTAACCAAATTACTTATTCAATTAGTGTGCGGCGCTAGCTTCTGTGCGATTCAAAAAAAAATCAACTATATTTTTAGTTCGATAAAAATCCGTCTACACAGTTTACATAGTAACAGTGTTCTTAAGTTATTATGACGTCACTTGTATAGCTATTGACATAAAACGACGCTTGCGCAGGGTCGCAGGTCAAAAACAATGGTATGTCAAGTTATATCGACTTACGTAGGCCCGAGGCTGGATTTACGATAATGATTATAGGTAGGTTTGCACTCAAGTATGTACCTACTTACTACTTAGGTCTTAGGTATACTACGTTTTTTCTATGGTAGCAATTTAATATTTCAACAATAATTTAACTGGTATCAGTAATTAAGTACCTACTAATTAATACAAAGTCAAGGAGTTCTAAAGCTAAATGAAAAGTTGCTAGCTGCCGCAGTTTCAAGTTACGTACTCATTTTACGAAAATAGAAACAAAGCACCTATTACAAAATACGAGTCGTTAGCCGTTGCACAATAAAAAAAGTTCACCATCATCCGTGCGATGTTCCCGGTTGCATCCCTCTCGAGAGCCCAATAAAATTATAAACATAACAAAAGTAACTAGATTATTAACTATCTAAGTTATAAAAAACTACAACTATAGGTATATATAATCAATATTTATTATTTATTTAAAAAAAACTGAATAATATAATTGAACATTCAATTATAACTTAATGACTAATAGTTCCAGGTGCACAGTTTACTAAATAATTAGTAATTTAGAACAATATTGGATTAACTAACAGAAAGAAAACCTTCAGTGAAGAACTTTTCACCTCACAACCTCGGAAAGATTCTGTTTGTCATTAGAAATCTGAGTGCAAAAATGCATTTTGTCTGCTATCGTGATTTTTTTTTTAAATTCGTACCTTTCTTTTTCATACTTTTATATTATTTATTGCCTATACCTATACGTTTTATTTATTTTAAATTATTATTATTTTTATTACATACATACCGCAAGTCCACTGAAAATGGACTTCACCTGTCTTTATTCCAAGTTTCATCGCAACAGGGTTAGTAGTTTTTGGGTCACCTTCTCACTCGGCTATATAAGTAGGATTTAGGATAGTATCGTGGGATTCAAGGTTAATTTTATTTATTGAAGAATTTTATTATATTTATTGAATTTATAAGAAGATTTAGAAGAATTATATTTGTTGAAAAATTTAAAGAATCTTATTTATTGAAATTGAAGAAAACATAATCTAATCGGTACCTTAGTTACCTTAGACACATGTTTGGACGATGCGTATTCTTTGTAAAGTGTTGTATCGAATAAAAGGGTTTTGGAAAATTGCCAAAGTGTCTTTAATTCTTGTTAAATGTCAATCCAAAAGTCCCCGTAAAAATAAGCCACCCATTGTACTTACCTATAAAACATACGAGTTAATACAAATATTTAAATGGTTGCGTAGCAGGAATAGAACACGTAACCCTTAGCATGTTCCCAAGTCATGAATCCCAAGAAGTAGAAACGGAACGGAATCGGTAGTTTAGGACTTCTACAGATACTCTCAGTAGAAGTATGTTCAAAATATATTCAATGGATATCAATGAAATATTTTTTTAGTCTAAAGTTGAATAATCCAGTTCAGCGACCCAAATCCAATACGTCAGAGTATTTGAAAGGTTGTACTAAGTAGGTACCTAGGTACCGACAGACTTATCGATGACGTAACACAAGTGCATTGAACTCCACAGCTCGAGATAGTTATTCGATAGCTGAATCATTTGATAACAATGAAGATATTGAATAGAACCTTTGATTGTAGGTCAGTATGAAACAATGAAAACTGTCGGTTGAAAAATATAAAACAAAATCATGATATGGAAAATATTAGATCGGGAACATTGATTAACCTTAACAGTAGATATAACATCACAGATATGACTTTTTTTTTCTAGTTTATTAGTAGGTACTTATATATTTACATAGATTATAAAAACATCAGTAAACGCCCACATTAATGTATTGATCCTCGACCTCATGGTGTCCTGAGGCCTTGTTATTTATTTACCCTAACAACCTCAAACATTGTTTAA
Source organism: Idaea biselata (assembly GCA_958496205.1). Classification (NCBI taxonomy): domain Eukaryota; kingdom Metazoa; phylum Arthropoda; class Insecta; order Lepidoptera; family Geometridae; genus Idaea; species Idaea biselata. The sequence continues at coordinate 11,564,307 of OY292394.1, forward strand.
CAACATCTAACTTAGACTGGTTACAAGTTTGTACACTTACGAGTAATCTAAGACCGCACATAAACACTTACAACAAAATTATTTGGTATTCACGCAATTTTATGTAGGTAGGTAAAATCAATCCCAAAAATCAATGATTAAAAACCAAACATCAATTTACCTAAAGTGCAATTCAATGCAAGCCATTTTTTTTTCATTGCTTACCTACATATTCAGAGTTTTTCAACACAAAAAAACTATGTAAGGATCTTCCAAACAACACAATCTTAAAATTATTTGTTAAATCATAAATGTTGGAAATCAAAGAAGCTTGTTGTGATGTTGTCCCACTGCGCTTCAAACGTCTAATTTATTTGCTTTACAACATTATAATAACAGTAGGTTTTGTATTTTTTTAAGTGTTTTTATATTCGCAAAATGTAGGTCCTATTACGATAACCTTTCTATAGAACGTTGGCAAGTTAAAATCCTTATTATATTTATTATTTTATTATACCGTACTCAATTCGTTACACTTGATTGTACTTATGCTCTATGATGTTTACTTTAAATGAGTGCAGGAGATTATTGCTCATCAGTTTGAGTGCACAAATTGATGAGAAAAGTCAATCTGAAGTGAGTATTATATTGCGGTTTTGCAAACAAGATGATTCAACAAAAACAGAAATGACCAAGAGCAAAGTCCGGGGTCGAAGTACAGTAACAAGTTTCTTGTAGTCACCTTCACGAAAATTCTAGCAGATATTTTCATTTATTGTACTTTCAAATTGTTCCATAAATGGAGCTATCTTAAGTCAGAAGATCACGTTTTTTCTTTGTGTAATTATTTTTAAAAATTGATGTTACTTGCATGCGCATGAGAATTTTCCCTCAGTTATTAAACTAAATGAGCAATTTCGGGAAAGGCTTCGGTTGCGTCTTGTTCAATCATTCAACGGTCTAAATAGAAAAACCACAAAGTAAGAAGGCTCGGAGCTTGGTCCACTGCCGTCTTCTTTTCTACTAGGTGAGCGCGCTACATCTTAGACTACATTGTCGCTTACCATCTGGTGATATAGTAGGAAACTCTTAACTATCCACCCTTCTGTACCTGCTATATTATAAAGAGATAAAGTTTAGATTATGTATGTATGTTTGGTTGGGTTGGGTGGATGTAATTTTTGGAACTGAGCTGAACACATTTTGATAAAACTTAAGATAACTTAATAAAAAAATCTGTGAATTACTCTATCTTGTTTGCGTCGCGCAGTCGGGTAAAAAGCATCGTTTTCAAGTAGGACCGTATGAGTAGACATTCGTTATCATGTCGCATCATAGAGTTAGGTTCGTCTTTCAACACCGGACCTTCAGTAGTCATCATGTTCGCATACTAACGTGTATCGCAATCAATCGCTGGCCAAGGTGAGAGAAAACTCAACGATTCCGCCTGACCTTTGCTTTAGAATACCGATTATGTAGAGAATACTTTATTATTAGTTACTAACTGTACTCAGTGGTTGTACCCTTCACGGATTCGGGAGCAGTAGCCTGCCCTCTCCTACTATGTTTAAATATAAATTTTAATACCAGGTATTAAAAATTATATTTAAACCAGTTTCTTGTAGTTTCTTCTCATCGGAGGGCGCGTTCCGAAACCACTAAAATCATGTATTTTCATACATTGTTCTAAATAAATTTAAAATAATGACTTTTGAGGTAATACAAAATGTAATAAACTCATTTATTCGCAACAAATATACATAATACAACTAAAAAAGTAGGTACATAAAAATACATAATAAAAGAAATTAAATAAAACAATAATAAAAGAAAAACAAAACAAAACACAAAAAGAAATAAATAAAATCACACACAAAACAAACCATCACCCAAAGCGTCCTGACCCATAGTCCCAAGCAAGCTTGCGGCGTTACCTCTCTGAATCGCCAAACTGACCCGCTGAGAGAGAAAACCACCAGCCCTGGGGTCCCCAGAGGCCTCGCAAAGACGAGCCGAGAGATCCCTGAAAAAAACCTTTGAACAGGGATCCACGACCCAATCGTCTCAAAGGCCAACGGCATGAAAATATAACAGCCCGGGATGGGATGTAAATGTAATTAAATTAGATATACCATTGAATTGGATTGAAACAGTAAGACTGAGATGAGATATATTTCTACATTGTTATTAATATCTGCGTCGTCATGTCGAAACTGTACTAGAAGTTATATTTTTACGGTTCTGTTTTTTTTGTATTTATAAGTTTTTTTTTTAAGTATATGGAGAATTCTTGCTTCGTTTGTTGCCCAGACAATGCAATGTGCAATATGTCATACACAGAGTTTAATAATTTTGTATAGGTTTAACTTTATCTATTAGTTTTCATACAAATACTTAGTTTAAACATTGGTTATGTAGTAACAAATATGTTGACACAAAAACCATGAATTTTCAAAGAATTATCACGTTTGATTTCAACATCACGACAATCAAATATTAGCGAACCTATGTACATAATTATAATATATGTACCTACCGATGTTCTGTAGTCTGTTGATGATTTATTATTATCTCGAGTTATATTAAACTCGCATTGACTCCGATTGTGTAGGAATTTCCAGAAATAATGTGTTTTTTTCAATTTCAATTCTGTTACACTTTATGATTACCTAGGTAATCAAAAATATAGAAACATCAAATTGTATTTTCCAATAATTTATATTATTGTACAATTATTTACTTTCAAATATTGCTGAAAAATTGATGCTATCTGTAAAGTGAATTCGACACTGAGTCTTATCTCTTATATTAAGAGTGGAATTTTCCTAAAAAAAAACACTAGCTTAGAGTCGCGGGTGACTCCTAGGTTTTTATAATTTGTTTTTGTTTTAAGCTTGAATACGACAAACAAAGTAAAAACTCGATCGTTTGTCCAATCCAGATAGACAGGCAAAAACCAAACTGCGTATGAAATAAACGGTCAGTTTTACGAAATGCGTACAATGAGGCAGCACTCAGCAGTCAGCTGTTGTGAAATGTAAACCGACATTAAACGAATGTTATTCAACAAGATACTTATAATAATTAGTTGAAGCTGAACTAGTTCTCTCTCTACGTTACAATTACGTACTAAGATGTGGAAATTATCAAATAACTGAGAATATAGCCTCTCTAGTTTCCAAGATTGGCGCGAGTACAGTAACCATGGAACTTGGTACAGAAGTTATTTCTGTATAATTGTTCGCCTTGATGTTCTTGATCAAAAATCTGAACGCATACATATTTTTCGTCAAAGGTCGCAACGACAAAAGTATGTAAGTACGCGAATTGTTGATTATAATTTCCATGAGCACGATAAGTTGTTTTTACGGCGCGATACAGATACATACACGCATACGTCATATCTATATCACGTTTTTACGTTAATAAAGTGTTTAATGTCCACACGTTTCCTTAATGAACATCCCTTGATTGGCATTGCTCGACCGTCGTAAATTATATAAATTTGAACGACTTTGTCTATACTTACCATTATTTTATGTTCGTCGACTCGCCCTCTTTGGTTCAGTTTTCTAGGGATTAAGTAATTTCGTTAACTCCGTGGGACCAAGAAGTTTACCCGCGACTGTCACGGAGACTTCAGGTTCGCTCGTCTCCCCCAAATCCTTAGTCAAACATATTATAATAACTATATTATATTACTAACTGACGTATAGATTTAAAACCTAAGTTCAGACATATCGAACCTTACATCACTTGATGTTAATTTATTCAGTTCGAATGAGCCACACCTATGTCGCACTTGACCGAAATCACTCTCGAAAACGGCTGCCGATGACCAAAGTCGGAAAGCGGGTAAGTATGCCATACGTAAGGTATCGTATGTTTATTTATTATATAACCAAACGACCTTTTTCAGTGCAAAAATTTGGCAAGATATATAAAGGATCAGACAAAAACTAATACTCTTTATCGTTTATTGATGGATTTAAAATCATTTAGTTATTCTATTCGTTGTTTTAAAATATTCAAGATTTGTTGCTAACATGGGGCTAGATTGCGATGTGCGCCTGCTCGCGCATGTCAAACAGGAGTATTCTTCCGTGTGATAGATATTTCGGCGTATGACCATGTATAAAATTATCAAGCCAGTCAGTTGTGTCGATTTATTTGCAACTTCATAATGCGTTCAATCACCATTAACTCCACTGCCTTTCGCAAACTATCTTCGATCATAAGAATGCTATCACAGGCACGTACTCATCTCAGATCGGAACTGAGCGAGCGGTCATGACCCAGTTGTGGCCGCAAGTCTGCAGGTTGCGTAATTATCGCCTCTCTGCTGACATAATGTTGATGAAATGATTGCTTCACAACGCAGCCTGCCGGACAACTATAGCTTGGAGATAGTTTAATGAAGTTATTAGACGAGAGATGGACCAGAGGAAAACTCTGGCAGATATACTGATATGTGTTACTTAAGCATGAATGCGTAGGTAATATGAATTGATAGCTCTCGTGCGAAATGAGCCATGGGGTAGTCGTGGCAGTATAATAACTTTTATTTTTAATTATACTTAAACCACCCTGGACTACGAAATAACCTCTTTTTGAAAACATAAATTATTATTTATGTTCGAGTCGAACCCTGCTTCATTTACGAGTAGGTACATATTTAATTAATAAAATGTGTTGCAAGCATAACGTGTCAGATTGAACGAAGATCTCCAACGAAGTGATAGTATTGTGTGCAAAAATGTTTAGCTTTAATTCATTAACTCACGTACAGGTGATAACGTGATATATATCGTGGTGTACCTACCTACCTACCTTTACGTATCTAAATAAAAATTGTTTTTAGTCAAACTAATTAATATTTTTTGATACATTTCAGTTAAATAGGTAGGTATAAACTACAAAACAAGATTATGAATTAAATCCAAAATTCTATTATCCTACTAATATTGTAAAGGCTGTGTGTGCGTGCGTTTGTTGCTTCTTTACGGAATAACCGCTGAACCGTTTGCGATTAAGCTCGGTATGTGGATAAAAATTTAAAAAAAACGGGGCAAGTGCGACACTCGCGCATAAAGGGTTCCGTACCACTATCACAATTGGATACGGAACCCTAAAATGGTTTACAACAACCAATTTTTAAATTTTATAGGAAAATATGAAATATTTATCTTCGATTCTTACTACCATCAAACGACCGAATCACTCAAAAAAAAAAACCTTGGCACAAAGAAAATCTGAAACATAAAAGAAACTCTTTGGTAAGTGAAGGCAGACTGGTATATTTGACAGATAGGGCAGCCATTTTGAATTCCATGACCAACTCCTGTCCCTGTTCCTGTCCCGCGACTCCTTGTTATTTCTGAAACACGTTTGTTGTATGGGAGCCCCTTTTAAATAATTGTTTTATTTTGTTTTTAGTATTTGTTGTTGTAGCGGCAACCGAAATACATCTTCTGTGAAAATTTCAACCTTCTAGCTATTACGGTTCATGAGATACAGCTTGGTGACAGACGGACGGACGGACGGACGGACGGACGGACAGACAGACAGACAGACAGCGCAGTCTCAGTAATAGGGTCCCGTTTTTACCTTTAGGTACGGAACCCTAAAAATGGCACAATGCACATGACAGGCATGAGGCATTGCCTAGGGTAGGGCACTATTATATTGAAATTGTGAATTTAAGTATAAACAGGTACAATTATATTTTATACCATTCCCACTCTTAAAAGCTTATTTTATTCACGCTAAACAGTGAATAAAAACGACTTTTACTCACGCTGTTTGAATTTTGAATTTAGAACACAATTTACTCGTCGTCCATATAACTAAATGCATATACAACCTCCTTGCGTGAAAAAAAAACTTGATACAAACTCCTTGCGCTAAGAATACTTCGACATACAAATTATTTTTAGGGTTCCGTACCCAAAGGATAAAAACGGAACACTTTTACTGATATTTTGCCGTCTGTCTGTCCGTCTGTCACCAGGCTTTATCTCATAAACTGTGATAGCTAGACAGTTGAAATTTTCACAGTAGATGTATTTCTTTAGCCGCTATAACAACAAATAGATAAAAAAACTTTTATGTGATTTTGACATAAAAACTCAACAATACCGTCATGTATTTTCACCCCTAGCACTTTTTACTATCTAGTGATGAATTGAGACTGGCGCCAGTGGTAAAATAAATTTTAACGTTCGCGTTGCGTTCACGGATTGGTTGCCGAAATTTGTGATAGTGGTACGGAACCTTCGTACGCGACGCGAGTCCGACTCGCACTTGACCGGTTTTTTTCCTCGTAGTCATGGTATAAAATATAGTATGCAACTCTTGAATAAAGTACGGGTTTAGATTGAGGGCCATGGAACACTGGCGTCGCTCAGGATTCTAACACTTGAATCACTCGCTACGCTCGTGATTCAATCATCATGAATCACTCCCTACGGTCGTGATTCAGTCGTTAGAATCCTTCACTTGCTCGTGATTCATCTACGGCCCTCGCACTAAATCCGTCTTTTATTCACTAGTTGCATAATATACTATTATAGTACGGTGTGTATCTTTAAATTTTCATGTTAATTATGGAATAAAACAGTCACACTAACTGAAGAAAAAAAATCATTCACATAATGAGGGAAGTCCAACTTTGTCGTGAGAACTTTATTTATTAACAATTGATGAATTCACATCGCCCACAATGGCATATACTCGTGTGTTCACACGACACCGTTCGCATCTTTACATAATATACTCATCAGGTTCAAGACTGGTACTTAAGGGTAAACGTCCATTACTCTGCACTGGGTTTTTCATGGAACTGCATCCATTGTCTTGAGTGTTTACTACCTCTAGCATTTGGTACCCTAATTCAAAAGGACATAATTTACATTCCCAACTAAATTAGAAAATGTCCCATATGTCCCGTCAACAGGACAAATTTTACGGGACAAATGGGTTCCCTTCACTGTCAGTACCGTCCGCGTTGGCCGTCCAGCAGTTACGCGGGGTATATAAATACGAAACAAATCAAAATCCATTGAATGCTGTGCGTGTGTTGCGGATTGGTAGAGGTTTATCTTAAGAGCCCTATAGCTGCTAAACTGAAAATCCATGTCGGGTTCATCGAAAATTGTTGATTATTTCATGACGGAATGTCGTTGAACTTTTTTTTGTGTACGACATTTTAGTGCAGTTTCCAGACAAATATGTCGAAACGTATTGAAGCCTATCGACATTTTAGCCAAAACAGATATTAGGATAGGCTTTGCATCAATAGGAGATTTTTGTCTTAAAACTACACCAAAATGTAGGAAACAATGTCACCTACAATCCATACACAAAAAAAAGTTCTACGACATTCCGTCATGAAATAATCAACAATTTTCGATGAGCCCGACAGGGATTTTGAGTTTAGCGTGTATAGTCCTCTTAAAGGCCTTTAGAGCTATTCTGTAGACCTACGGGGGATTTGAGGCGCTAACAGTCCACGCTGACGCAGTCCCAGGTGGTTTATGCTGAGCTGATACGCGCCAGTAAGTCGACGTCAATAACATGCTTTTGGTAAATTGCATCTTAGTTAAAACAGATTTTAAGCTAGCAAGTCCAGAGGGAAGGACATCGATTCTGTTTTGCATAAACTTTGTACTAGCTGGTACAAAGTACACTCGGCTTGCGACGACTGAAACCACACTTAAATGTAGGAATCAATGTCATCCATAAACGCTTTGAACGAATAAATTCGAAAACTTTGCGTCAGAGAATCATAAACAATTTTCGATAAATCCGACAGGGAATTTGAATTTAGGTCTTATATGTACGCCTTAAGTTGTTAGAGCCAGCTGTGTGTGGTTTATGCCTAATTGCTTGACTAACAGACATATTTTCACATTATTATACAAGTAATTGTTTTAACAATTTAATTACAACCTACGTATAATCAGCGCTGATTGTATTGAAAACTGAACCTAATTATAAAATGTTTAAAGGTCATATAATTACTGAGCTAGTTGCTGTTTTATGATTTTTTTTGTTTAAGAATTAGCAAAGATTGATTAAAAACACAAGGCTAAAAAATAGAAACCAAAAATACTTTTATGTGTGGTATTTTCCTATACCTATCTATTTTTTCCGCACATAAGATTAGCTACAAGATTGTGTACCTAGAGTTGGGCTGTAAGATATATCATCATTTAATAAGTAATATGAATATGACATTAAACCTTTGAAATTATTTTAAAAATTACACATTGAGCCAATGACATTGTGTCACCTAATTACACGCCGTGAAACGTATTCAACGACCCAATGATTCTATATATCCGTGTCGGTAGGACACTTGTTAGGAGCATTACAACAATGCGTATTACAGGTTTAATATCTAGGTTACACTCACGGACAGTGGAATCAAGTCAGTTAAGCGTAAACATTTACTGTAACTAGTTAAGGCAGGCAGACATGTCTTATTTGCTTGCCCTTTGGTGGTCTTGAGTTAATTTTGTTTGATTTGGCCTAAATACTATATTTAGGGCTATACGCGCTTTGAAAGCTGTAGCAGAACCGCGGCGCCGTAGCGTTGCGATTACTTTTGACATAGAACACAGAATACATACAACTTATCAGTCCACGTATAGCCTAAGGGATCTATCACATTCCTTTTATTTTAGGTAGGTATCCACCTTGACTAGGGAGGAAAGTACCTACCTAGTCAAGGTGGCTACCGGAATAGTTGTGTTGCATTCGCTAAGAATGGCAAAACAATCAGGCTTGGAAAGGAAGACTTTTGGCCTGTAAAAATGTAAAAATATACGAAATTTACGAAAGATTTATATTTCAATTTCAGTTTCGAATGTAGATTCTTTCATGTGATCCAAATGGCTTGTTAGGTAGTGTTAACCAGGTTAGAACCAATGAAGCGTCTACGAATAACGTGCGCCCGACCTCGCTTGTTTTCCTTTAGCGGTCGGATGTTGTGCTGCAATTTTATTCTGTGTACATTCTTACTATTACCTACTGTTGCTATTTGGTCCAAGAGCCGATGTTAACATTTGTTTTATTGTTTTACATGACAATGAGTTAAAGACAAGATAATTAGCAATAAAGTGAATAACAGGGGAAAACTTTGAGAGTTAGAACCATTATTGAAATTAAATTAAATATTACTATAGATTCTTCTTCTGTTTTCGCGATGTTGTATTGAAATTAAAGACATTTTTCGGTTTGAATCGCGTGGTTTTTATTACTTTTAGCATTGTTACAACGCTCAACGTTTCGAGACCTGGAAAGGTCTATCCTGAAGAAGAGACCTGGAAAGGTCTCGAAACGTTGAGCGTTGTAACAATGCTAAAAGTAATAAAAACCACGCGATTCAAACCGAAGAATGTCTTTAATTTTAAATATTACTACTTTTTGCGCCTATGCATTTAGGTACCTATGCTTTAATAGTTTCGCAATGTTATATACCTATACCTACGAAATGGCGCACTCATAAACGAATTGGACTTAACTAGAGGGTTACTTCGGTTCGTTTCGATACGACAACGATACGATAATACGATGGTTCTACTGTCACCCTACTATCAGAATGTGACAGTAGAATCATCGTATTATCGTATCAATGTCGTATCGAAACGAACCGCAGTAACCCTCCTGGTTACAAATAAATCATATTGCGTGGTCTTAGCTTTTGTCACATTTTCTTTGACGTTGATTATCTATCACTTACAAGAGCAAGACAAAGCATTAAGGCGTTTGTGTCGTAGGGTCGTTTGTGAATACTGCTCTTATAAACCCATCTGGATACCACACAGTTTATAAGCAGGCTGGCATTTGAATTGTTTGCCTTGTCAAATGGTACGAGTAAACAGTGCAGTGCGCATTTTAGGTCCAGCTGTTAAGAGCTCGTAACCCTTCAGTTTGGATCATGCTCTTAATCTAACAGACGGTAACACAATACCTACAATGTAACATGTAACAGCTAATGACAGGTGTATAGGAAGCGAGCACGTAACTCAACGTCTCGCGGTTTCGTTTGCCACACTTTCTCTCACTCACTCTAAATGGATAGCTGACTAATTATCCGTTGGTTTCGGTACGAAATTTGATAAACTCGTGTTATATTATATTCTATAACGCATCACTACTTACATCTTCTGCTGAAAGTTGACATGTAACAAAAATTCCATTTGCTTTCTGACTTGCAGATTCTGGTACTACTTTTCTTGTAATCCAGTAAGTGATTATCTTTGTTTCATTCAATTTTAGTATAACAAATTGTTAAATATGAGTTTTTCCTTATAAAATGTTAGCTACCTACATTTCTAGACTCTCGACGAATTCATAATACTATGGTTGCACACGTCGTAACTATCTTAATCTTAAATCTTGGACATCCTTTTGTTAAAACACAGTTTACGTAGTAGTTGTACGTCTCTGCGCTTGTTAACAATACCATTATTTTAAAGCTATTTTGATATCTTATACGTTTTCATTGAGTCTTAGATTTATTTAGACATTAGTCTCTTTTTGTCTTGTCACTTTGCCTTGAGCTGATTTATCGCTTCCGGTCCATAAGAACTTAATCCCAAAATGTCTGATATCGGTACGACTTAATCTCACAATGACTGATACCAATAAGCCTATATTTCAAAACGAATTTGTCCCGAATTGCCTGAAATTCTGAATGTCTATATTTCAAAACGAATTTGTCCCGTAATGCCTGAAATTTTAAATTTTTAATATAAATTCTAATTTTGAATTTTTAATTAAACTAATTTCTGGGCACTTTTCCCTCCACCAAGATTTTAGCAGATTTAGATTTAGTTTAGTTTTTAGTTTAGTTTTATTTTAATAAGTTTTAGTTTTAATTTAGTTTTTAATTTTAATTATGTTTTATAAGTGTTTTTTTGATTGATTGAAAAAATTCTAATATAATTTCATATTTTGAGTTTATTAAATTGTTATTGTTTTACGTTTTGTTTATTTTACTTAACTTTGCCACATATGGGCCCTTCCCTCTTCTTTCCTACCTATCAGCCTGTTGCATACGCCTTCTCCAGGATCCGCCACAATGCACAAGTAGGTAGGTTGATTGACCACTTGATTTTGTTTGATAGATGACATTCAGACATTACGGGATTCAGCTGTTTTGGAACTAGAACGTTTTGAGCAAAAGACATTATGGTCTTCAGTTGTTACAAAATGCATGCGTATTCAATTTCCGGCATTATGAGATTCAGTCCTATTGATTAGGTAGACATTTTGGGAATAAGTTCTTTTGGACCGGAAGCGTGTTAAGTATAGATACTCAGGGGTAGATGGATAAATGTCAAATTGTCCTCTCTGACGTCGTATATAACTTGAGACTATCTATATGCATATGTCGTGTCGCGTTCCACCAACGCGTTCTAAACAAAAGTCCTATTTTTATTTCATATTTTTAGTGCTTGTTAAACTTTTACTGAAAATCACCACAAACAAATTTCTTATTTCTAAATTTACAAATTTCTCTAAATTGCAACCCAAGTCGTTCTTAGCTGAGAAGTTTGGTGATAAAAAGTTTCAGGTGCGCCATGGTTGGTGGTACCAAATTGTCTTATGTCTGATTCTACTAGTAGAGTATTCTTTGCGGGCGTGATCAATATGTATAGTTATGCAAAGTTACAGCTTCTTAGTGGTTCAGCGTCTCTAAGCTGAGTAGAAGCTAGACATTAAATAAAAAATGTATATGTAATATAATAATATTAGGTAGGTAGGTAGGTACCTACCGCATTGCTAAGCTTATTATAAAGTAAATTGTTCTAAGTGTAATTGTTCCGTAAATTTTCTATGGATATATATTGCAAACGTAAGCTCATTTGTGGAACGTGCTTATGTTGTAAATATTCAGTGATTCATCGATTTGTAATGTATTGGCTTTGTTCTTGACGTTTTTCTTTGATTGTAGATATAAATTACGATAAAAACTAATAATAAATCATGGCTAACTGCAGTTCAAGCACCTACAGCTTGTCACGGTTATCTTAGTAGCGGGGTAACCGACTACGAGATAGAAAATTGCGGTTTCGATTCCCGACATGAAAGCATCGTAAAAAAAAAGTGCCATCAGCCGTTTTATGGTTTACGCATAGTTCTTAAATATCTATAGACGATACGATAATTAATTACCACTTAAACTAGTAACTTACCTTTCTACTCGTACTAGTTTTACGTAGGTACCTACGAGCATTGGTACTAAAACTATGAAAAATATCAAAAATAGAAATGTATTAAAAATGAAATTCGAATACGTACCTATCGTCATTAACTCTAGTAACGACCAGAAAAAAATTGGATACCATTGGCATTATTTGGTATACGATTTAAAAGCACGCTGCGGATTTTAGAAAAAATGTTTAATTGACAGTTTTCCAGGACAATTTTCCTCTCTAAGCCGATTTTAGATCACCTCTCTATGCCGCTTTTAGAGGTAAGGTGCAACGGCCAACAACATTAACTTTCGTCTCGATTTCTATTGATTAATACAATTATATACGTTTCAATATGCACGCGCGAATTTTAATTACAAACATTTTAGTAGGTACAATTTAATATTATGTCTCAAAGTTTTTGGGTGATAATGCCCACTATAGTTAAATGTAGCCAGTAGCCACCCTTTTACTATGATAGTAAATGAATTCGTACCACGCATCAACCACGTTTTGTCATCACCTCATCACATCGCTCATGGTCGATGGTCGATTGGTCGTAGCACCTATGTCGACATCAACGACTATTGCACCTACCGTAGACTTCACGTCTCTCTCCAACGTGACACGACCTTCGCTAGTGCACTGCAACGGCAATACTCGTCGCTTGCGTCTTCAACGATTCATAAATAATAATTAATAATTATGACGTCGATCATTTAACTCTCGAATACATCGATTGTTGATTGTAAGTATCTATTATATCGTCACAGTAATATTCTAAATGCAAACTTTCGCATTTATGCTAATACTTTCATGCCGCAGTTTTATCCGTAAGTTACTGATTTTATAATAATAAGAAACTGTATATTATTCTAGTGGTATTTATATTTATTAAACTAGTTTCATAATAATATAGATTCTTTGCATGACTTATATGATCAAAGGACATACAACCGTTGGGGTATAATGATGGTCGCGACTGCGTGGGAGATACTCGCGGCCGAGTTGCATAATTACTCTAATACATGTATCAGGATTTACGGGTCTATTATGCCGAACCATTCAACAAAAAAACAATAAATTTTCTTCTGTTTTCGCGATGTTCTATTGAAATTAAAGACATTTTTCGGTTTTAATCGCGTGGTGTTTATTACTTTTCGCATTGTTTCGAGACCTTTACAGGGAAAAAACCCTGAAGAAATCCCTGAAGAACTTTTGGAATCCTGAATGAAACCTGTATGCACGCGATTAAAACCGATGTCTTTAATTTCAAAAAACAATAAACTAAAAAAATCAAAGCTTGAATATTACTAACACTATATTTTACCTATCTATAGGTACCCACCATTATTTTTTTACCTACATCCACACGCTTTAAGTTGCTTTAAAAGACCGCTCACACCAAAAACATTAAAACTGGTATTCTTTTTTGCATTTACGTCACGACAATAATTCATTCATAATCGAATGCCTTAATCTTGGTTTATTTGGCTATTTTTTGAAAGAAAATAAATGGATGCCAATTAAACTGACTTCTTTTTAATGGAAAAATCTACATAGTCATCTGAATTACAGTCAGCCGCCACAAATTGATGGCGGCTGACTGTAATTCAGTACTGAATCACGAAGTAAATATTTAATTGTGTTATATTCGACGTTTTTAGAAGAATTTTACAAATTGTTAGACCGAAAATTGCGGCTCCCTTTTCAAATTATTGTATTATTAGTACATATTAGGTATACGATAGTATTTAAACAGTACCTATATTTGCCACATTTTGTGTTTGACACTGTTTAGGGAAACTGAAATTTGTGTGATTAATCCTGCTCCAAAAATAAACAAGATGTTACAAAATTATTAAAACTACGTTTGTTTAACGGTTAACCTAAACCTCAGTTTGGAGTTAACATAAGTAATTAGATTCATGAACAACTTCCTAGTGGAATAATATCCGTGTATTTGTATGTATGTATGTGACCAGTGACCACATTTGAGTGTTTCGACCGTCATATAGACCGGTTGACCGTGATGCTCTCCGAGTGGGTCAAGGAGATGCAAATGTTCCTGGAGTTCATACATCATGACGTAATAATATATGATACCTTTTTACGTTTTTATGGAATAAATTTAAATTTTTTTTCATAAGCTTTTGTACATAAATTCTTTCTTAAATGATTTCTCTGGATTCTTAAAAGAATATTCTGACGTTTAAACTATACCAGTGATATATACATACCTACCAATAGTATTTGTATTTGTGTTAAAAGTGTCTTTCATTCACCTAGGTGATGTGGGCACATCACCTAGGTGTATGTAAGGGCTTACATGAACGAAGTATTTTGTTTTGGGCAATATTTTATTTTGTACTTATACTAATTAAGTTAATTTTAAACATTATCTTCCTGATTTTACTAGATTTTTAAAAAGTAAATTGGACCATAAAAACACCACTATTAACTATTCGCAAAAACACGTGTTCTTAGTAAAAGGTCGTGACTTTTTGTTGGTATTAGAGGTAGGCACTAAATAAAAGACGATTAAATATTTTTATTACTATTTTATACTGAAGTATAGAAAATGAAACCACAACGTTGTAGGTATGTACCTACACTCATCGTTGTCTTATCGATGGAGCTACGAAAGTATCCAGATGGAGTCACAAAAGAAGATGGGATGGACACTTCTCTTTTCCTATTTTCGAGATTTAAACGTGCTCCCTATCTGGAGACATATTTTAGAATCAATTGACCATAAATTGGCGTCATGTTCTGGGGTAACTCAGTTGAAAGGAGTGCAGCATTTAAAGCTCAAAAGAAATGCCTCAGAGCAATCTTTTCTCTTAAACAGATAGAAAGCTGCAAACCATATTTTGAAAAGTACCAGTTATTGACTTTACCATGTCTGTATATCTATGAAATCTCAGTATTTGCTAAAACACATTTAGATTTATTCGACACTCTCAAAAGTAAGAGATATAAGAACAAACTAGCTTATCCTCGAAACAAATTTTCTAATCTCGAGAGGAACGTGTTATGCATGATCCCTCTTGTTTATAACCACCTACCGACATCTATTATCGAATTGCAGAGTATTATAGGCTTTAAACATGACTTGAAATTATTTTTGTTAAATAAATGTTATTACAGCGTTGACGAATTTTTAAAGGATAAATCGTTTAAATATTAGATCCTTCTGAAATAAATTTAATTATTATGACCATTTAACCATTTAATAAATAATAATAAATATAGACAATATTAACTTTGTATTAAGTTATTGAATTGATTTGTTTGACAGCATTGAATAAATTTTACGTTTTAAAGTCAAAGAAATTGTTATTGTAATTGAAATTGATAAATGTAACGTCAACAATAACGATATAATAATTATTGCATGCCCTATGGTTGAGTAAGGCGATTTTTTATTTATACTTGTAACACCAAATTATGTACCCTTATTCGCAATAAATGAATTATGATTATGATTATGAAAAAAAAAAAATTTGTTTACGGAAGCGGGAGTTTCGCATGCGCATCCTTTTTTGGTGTAAGGGATTCGCATGCGGAACTCGTGTGATTTCTAAAATTGTGAACCAAAGGCGTTCTTATCAGTTATAATAACTTATAAACACCAAAAAAAATATTTACTATTTATTATATCCCTTGTCTAGTACCCATAGTACAAGCCTAGTGCTTAGTTTGGGGCTAGATTACGCTGTGTGTAACGTCGTGCAATATTTATTTATTTATTGTAGTAGGTAATTCGTAAATTTGCTCGTAATCACTAAATTATTACACTGATATTGCATTAAATAAATGCTTATTATGGCACGAAATTATGTAAGAATTGTTACAAATTATACTCAGTCATACATATTATCTGTATCGTACGCCGTAAAGTAGGTTACCGTTACTGTTGAGCTCAGAAACATTTCTTAGTTAAATGCTCACATTTTCGCTGACTTTGAACGCTAAGGTGTGAAGAAGGAAAAGTATTGCGTACCTTCGATCTGCTAGCTGCTTTAGGAATACAGGATGTTCTTTTTAGTTCTGTTCTGAAAATGTGTCTAATACTAGTTGTTTCTTGTTACAGAGAGACCTCGCCTCCATCGCAGATGGGCGACGAGAAGGAGTCCAAGATAGGTCAACTACAATTTTCTACACCGTTCGACAAACAAGGCAGTACGGTAAGTCGTAGTAATATTAAAAAAAGCAAAAATGGCATTCATATGTTTATGTGAATTACGGAGTGGCCAATAGTCTATAAAATATCTTGTAAGAAAAATTTGTAACTTCAAAAATTGCAATCGCAACGAAACAGAGGTCTAGATCTAGGTGAGCCTAGGTATAGGATACTTTATGATCTCTGTGGTGTTTGCGGTTACGATTCCATTGTCATCTGGGTCAAACAGATGTTTTTTTCTGTTTTTTGTAGTTATGGTATTGGTTGTCTAGCACCCATATTACAAGCCCAGTTGTTTCGTTTGGAGCTATATGGCGCTGTGCAATATCATACAATATTAAATTTATTTCTACTCTTCATATTGATATTATTGCGACTCCTCAGGGCGCAGCTTTACTAGTAAATGAGTACCCATAATATGCAAATTCTTATTTAAATCCAACATTAAACATGATGATTCTGACAGTCACACAAAACAGTATTTTCTTGATTCTTATACCTACCTATAGTGCATACATGAATAACACGTAAACTTCCTGTAAAGTTATTTGTCTACGCTAATAGGGGACAAATGTCAAGTTTATTGCCATCAGCCTTGTCGCCTCACGCCTCACGCATCAACTCAGACGCAATGTCAGTCTCAAAGGTTTTTGCACGAGTTTACCGCAGTCAAAGCTACAAAGTCAGAAGGAAGAATTACCTATATGGTAATTTTCCACTATTTGACGTGATTTTTTAACGCTTTGTACCGGGTACTTTGCGGGGCGGCTGCTTCAATAGTAATGATGTTTTGGGATGTCGTTTGTTTATTCAACGTTTTGTAGTTTCTTCTTAGTTAATTATTATACTGAGTAAAACTATAGTATCAAGTTCAGGTATACAAGAAGTTCTACGAATACCTACATCATAATCATTTCCTACTTGGAATATTCTAGTAACAGACTGACAAACAATAGTCAATTTGTTCTCTATAAGTCTGTAATGGTTAGTTGACTTGACGCAAGCAAAATCATAGTCGTTAAGGGACAATATATTGACTTGGCTTTCTTGTTATTGCATGACAAATGATGACTGTTTGTTTTCCTTTGTGGTTTTCTAAGTAGATTACGTATAATCACTGAGCTTCATGCGTACTTGAAAATCAAACAACATGTTTGAAATGTAAGTAAGGTTCGCAAATAACAAAAACAAAGAATTCTTTGTACGATTGTCTTACTAAATCTTGTCAAAAAACTAGAATATTATCTTAGAATGGTATTATGCCAACCTTTCCCCATTATATACCTGTCTGTTTGCATATGCGCTATCATACCTTAAAAATGAATTAACTAGATCGATTCCGGTTTAATTTTACTGAAAACCAAATTTTCCTATTCTAAATGGGTGTTTAAATAAGAACGCACTCTTTGAATTTAGTCGACTCGGTCGGTGTTGGAGGTGGCGCCGTAATGCTGAAACCATGCTTTCCATTTGAAGCTGAGAAAACTCTATTTTCATTTATCATGCTCCTTATAAATACCAAGGCAGTTTTAGTGTATGTTTAGTGTAACTAAATGTTTATGGTTTTCGTCACGTGTACGTGTTAGCTGTTAAATTTCAGTGTTGGCATTTGTATGGAAAACAATAACTCTTCAATTTAAAAAGTGCGATCTTACTGAGATACCCTATATTAGTGTTCTTCGTTTATTGTTACTGTGGCTGTTTTTTTTATAATTAGCATCTAAGAAACAAGTGTTTTCCTTCCAGATATGGCAAAAGCGGCAGCAGGCTGTATGCGTCCGACACGCGTTCAAACACTACGGCTCAAACAAGAGACCAAACCACGTCCTCAGCAACCTCAACATGACCGTAGCTAAGGGCACAATGTGAGTTACGTTTCATTAACTATTTACTTGATTAGCAAATGCTAACTGCGCTTTAAGAGCAGGATCAGATACCGTGATGATATCCCGAGAAAATCACATATTTTCTTCGCTACCACTGCCTATATTCGTCTGAATAGTTCTCTGGCATTTCTCTTATTTCCAAAACAAAATTCCATTTAAATATCTGGTACATATTATGTTAATTTGTTAAAAAGTACAGAAATGACTCTGAATACTACAAGAAATGAAATTAGTCAAGTTATCTTTCTTGCCACATATATTGAATTGATCTAGTTGCAACCAAGAATCAACCAAATCACAACTACTAACAACCTAATTTTAAGGCAGATCGCAAATTAAAAGTAAATTGTACAACCAATCATGCATAGAACCTAATGGCGAAAATATTTAAGAGACAATCCCTATTTCCCTTGGTCACGGCATCACACTTAAACTTTTAGACATATTTCGATAATCCTTTTTTTGTTGTGTTTGCTATTGTCAGGAGAAGGTTCTTATGAAAGAAAAAATGCTAAACCGATTTTGATGAATTTTATTTTTTTATACTAAACGACTGGACAACGTCTGTCGGGTCAGCTAGTGTGCAATATGAATCATAGCAAAATAGGCAATTGATCGCTGTTGCCTTGCAAGGACCGGCACTGATATACCATAGTGGCATTTTTAAATACAACCTAAGAGGTGCAAATATGCTAACAATGCTAAAAGTAATAAACACCTCGCAATCCAAACCGAAAAATGTCTTTAATTTCAATATAACATAGCGAAAACAGAAGAAAAATCTAGGTGCGAATATTATTAAGAGCCCTATAGCCGCTAAACTCAAAATCCCTGTCGGGTTCATCGAAAATTGTTGATTATTTCATGACAGAGTGTCGTAGAACTTTTTTTTGTATTGATTGTAGGTGACATTGTTTCCTACATTTTAGTTTAGTTTTAAGACAATAACCTCCTATTGGTGCAAAGCCTATTCAACTGGCTTGTTGGCAACAGACCACCATGTAAGTTTAAATCCTAAGAGGTGCAGTTGATTGGGGAATTATCTAAGTAAAGATTTCACTATTGAATCTGGACTTGGGTGAATATTACTTTGATGATCTACCGGTGTGATTAATTTTCTCATTTTACTGTATTAATGACTCGTTCTGATTATTTTTATTGTATCTGGTCTACACAAAGGCACAATTTCAAGACACATTGTTTTCAGAAATTACTAAGTTACTAAAAGTTTTAACTGTTAATTTAAATGAAAACCACACACAGCGAGAACCAAAATGAAAATCTGTTCAATTGTATTCTAATAGATTTTATATTACTGCTATAAAATATGTTATTATACTACTGCTATAAAAACAAAAAACAATTTGTTATGATATTTTGTAATGTTTGGTAGGTAGGCACTATTTTATGATCACAAGAATGGATGGCTACAAGCAAGTTACAAGCAGTATATTTCTCCTTTGTTTCTTCCTCCTTCCTCCTACTATTTTTGTTTTCATCTAAGTTTGTACAGAAGAATATTGTTGTATTGAGTTTTATATGACGACCTCAGTGGCGCGTTGGGGGAAGGCCCGACTGCACTGCAGGAGGTTGCGGATTCGATCCCCGCTGGGTGCTTGTATTGCTTAAAAATAAATATTTGTAGCTGGTCTGGGTGTTATCCATTTATATGAATGTATTTACAAAAAAAAGTATAATATGTAGTATATCCGTTGTCTAGTACCCATAGAACAAGCCTAGTGCTTAATTTGGGGCTAGATTGCGCTGTGTGTAACGTCGTGCAATTCGTGCAATATATGGCTATCTATCCGATTTTGAGAAAACGTAGAAACGTACAAGTAGTACCGTCACTTTTATTTACCTATAACCGACCTCGACGTGATGTGACCTTTCAAAAAATACGCCCAGACGGACCAAAGGCCCTTAATCATACCAATCAAGCTATCACCCTTTACTACCGGAAACTCATGATGATACACCTACCTCCATAAAAAGAAATGTAAAAACAATAATAAGTTGGACAAAAGCCATACACTTATCCATAAACAATAACCATTAATGAGTAATGGGAAGTGAGGAAGTGTCCATGACACGTTCGTCTTTCGAAGGTCGTCAGAACAAACGATTGTTCACCTTTGTAAGTGGTCATCTTCCTATAATAATAAATATTACTTATGATATGAATATTACTTAACTTATATAAATAAATAATAAAAATATATATAAATTGTGTCAACAACACACAGCGCCATCTAGCCCTGTGGTAAGCGACTAAGCTTGTGATACGGTGACTATACAACGGATATAATACTTATATTTATTTTTCTTTTGTAAATACATACATATTATACATAGAGGGACACCCAGACCAGACACAAATATTTATTTTTAAGTATAAATACCTGCATCCGGCGGGAATCGAACCCGCAACCTTCTGCATTGCTGTCGTGCTTTCGCACGACGCGCCACAGAGGTCGTCATATAAATATTACTTAACTTAAGCATGACGTTAATCTCGTAAAGGCTGAAAAGGACAAGGAAACTAAGTACTTGGACTTGGCCCACGAGATTACCGCCGTGTTGCACGTTGATTCGACATGTGTTGTTCCGATAGTCGTGTCGTCAAATGGATTAATAGCGAAGAGCCTCGACCAACATCTTAAGAGGTTTTCGCTAGACGGTTGGGTCAAGGGTCAGATTCAGAAGGCGGTCGTCCTTGATACGGCACGTATCGTCAGAAGGTTCCTGTCTCTGCGTCCCTAACCATCGGTAGCCTGGGCCCTTCCCCGCTGCCGACGGGCTTCTAGGTTTAGGTTTTTATAGTAATTTACTGTTTTTGTACAAAGATACATTTTGTTTTATAAGACTTGTAGATAGAATTTTATATAAGTTTGTAACTTAGATGGAATTTTGTTTATAGGTTTTGTAGTAATATATATATATTGTATGTAGTTTATTTTTATAAAAACTTAAATTTAAGAAATGAAATAAATGAGTGAAAATATACTTAATTACTGAACTTTGCCGGATGATAAATACGAAGGTGCATAAAATAAATAAAAAGCCTTACAATGTAGAGTAAATATATCACCTAGTCGGAAGTCTCCAGAGTATTTTATGTGATAAAAATAAATAAATATTCCACGACGTTACAAACAGCGCAGTCTAGCCCCAAACTAAGTACTCAGCTTGTACTATAAAAGGTGCTAGACAACGTATATACTACATATTATACCTCTTTCTTTGTAACTACATAGGTACATATTATGATCATTGAAAACACCCAGTCCAGAAATAAATACTGATAAGTACTGATAAGTCAGCGTAGCCCACTACAACATCATTCACCTGTTGATGAGTATAACGTGTATTTACCTTATAGCAAACCAGCAGTCTCCCGCGGTTTCACACGAGTAAGTCCCGACTTACATATACCTAATGTGAACGATATCGTAACCGAAACAAAAGTATGGCCAGAATTTTTGGTTGGCAGTAAAAAATAAGTATTCTTAAAAAAACAACAATAATTATCCCAAAATTACCCCGTTCGCGTAAATTATTGTAATTTTTATGAACTTTTAAATTGAATAGAGTTAAATAATCAATTAAATAGTTCCGTTAATCAATTTAAGCAATTAATTATTTAATTTGAGAGGTGGTTGAACCAATTTACAAATATATCTTTGTTGTGTGTTATTTTTTATTGTAAATTACTATACCTAATAATTAAAGATAAATATTTTTATACAAATGATTCAATCAAACATTTCGGAAAAGTAAGCCTACAAATA
The DNA here is from genome assembly GCA_958496205.1 of Idaea biselata. Lineage (NCBI taxonomy): Eukaryota > Metazoa > Arthropoda > Insecta > Lepidoptera > Geometridae > Idaea > Idaea biselata. Next base: position 11,586,355 of record OY292394.1, read on the forward strand.
TGCAGCCCACCGCGACAGTACGTTCAACTTAAACCATTGAACCATTGTTGTTCCCAAACCAACTGACCACTCACCTTCTGCCAAGCCGAAAACAATTCAAAATTTATGTTTATAAAGCATAAAATAAAGATACAAGTTACAAAAATTAAGATAGCCATATAAAATCTTAAATACGTGAATAACAATTAAAATGGTTCTGTCTATATTTGTATCTAATCTACCTTCATATACATATACTCGTAGTATAAAATTCAAGACGTTTAAGTTCATAGAAATAGAGATATGTATTTTCGAATAATAGGTTCGTCTGAACTGAAGACTGGTAACAGTTGATGGTGTCAAATATACAGCTTCCAGACCTAGACCTGACCTGGTACCTTTTCACTTTCGATTCAAAGACCCACGAAATACGGGCTCATGCACCTGATTTTAATGTTTCGCAGTACAAATGAGAAATTACGATGCGTATCTCCGGGACCTCCTAGCTGCGTTCCGCGGTTATCCCGTGGGAATATCGGATCAAAAGTAGCCTATGTTACTCAGGGTGAATGTAGCTTTCTAATAGTGAAAGAATTTTCAATATCGGTCCAGTAGTTTTTGAGTTTATTCATAACAAACAGACAGACACACACACAAAAATACAAATCTTCCCTATTTATAATATTAGTATAGATAGACTACTTTTTTTCTATTAAAACTCTTTGGTTGGACAATCGTTACTTACGAGATACGTTAGGTATGTTTTAGTTTGTATGTATTTAGAGACAATTATGGTGGAATGTAATATATTATTATAGTGTTTCCGAGTAATGTGTTGCAGGAAATGATTTATTATATAGATACTAGCTGCATCCCACCACGAGATAAGACTTTGTCCTTCTCTACAATCCGAATTCTATTTAATTAGGCATATTGAAAATCATCATATTTGAATCAGCTGTTTACATCTACGTGAAAAAGTATACTTGTCTGGTTCTAAACAATAGCGCCTACCTTAGTCCGGTTTTTTTAGGGTTTAGGGTTTTAACTCGAATCACCTACCTAAAAGCTATATTCATAAATCAAACTATAAGCTATTTCTTATAGTAATCGAGGTCTGAAACAGCTCATTAATAATTATTGCATGTTTGTATGCAATAATTATTAATGAGCTGTTTCAGACCTCGATTTCAAGATCATAAATAATTAAATGCGCTGTAATAAAGAACAACATAGCGAAAATTTTCCATAGTCTTAAAATAAAACACCTGTTTTAGTACATAGCTGGTAGTTCTATTAACGAGCAGGTGATATATTTATTGTGCAAGCAAGGACAACCTAGAAAAAGTTAGCACTGAAAATGGGTGTCGCTTCTTGGGCAGTCGGAGATACGGAGGCACTCGATAGGACCGTCCTTCAGAACCTGCAACAGGTCTTCTTCTAGAGTAACAATTATAGCAGAGGAATTAGGAGTGAGGGGGATAGTAAAAATACTGGATGAAATAAATAAGAACAAACTCGATAAAGAGATCAGAATCAACAAGAAATTTTCCAGCAAACGAATTTCCATAAACGTAATCAAATTAAATGGGCGTCGTAATGTTATAAATGAAGAAACACAATGGCCACATATCCTACTGAGGTATGAGCCTTATATCGAGGGTGGCAAGGTTTAGAATACAGGTGGAGAATGTATCGCTAGTGTTGAAATAATACGTCCTCGGTTGCGTCAAGAGGTCGGCACTCGACAGACCGTGCGATCTCAAATATTTGTGCTACAAGAAACTACAAAATTACTTTACTCGCCTTTACTCGCGACTTCTTTTTAGGGTTCCGTACCCAAAGGGTCAAAACGGGACCCTATTACTGAGACTTCGCTGTCTGTCCGTCCGTCCATCTGTCCGTCTGTCCGTCTGTTTTCTATATTACCTACCGACAATTTCAGGCGACAAACCTTATATATTTTCGTATGATCTTATTTTAGATAAAACGCGGACATCAATCAGTAGGTACTTATTTAAATTTTAATGATGGCGGTTTACATTGAATTAAAACTATTTTTGTAAAAACATTATTTAAATCAAACTGCAACTTGACTTTTGTTAGACGGAAGATTTATTCAATGTTTGTGACAGAAATAGCAAATACATTGTTATAAAAAACTTGCAAAGAAGGTAAATTTAATGTTAATTTACATAACGGATTAGCACTAGCTTGTTGCAAAGTTTAGACAGAATGGTTGAATCCGTTTCAACTCAGACTGCATCGTCACTTACCTCAGACGCACAGACGAGATAGTAATCAAACTTACGCCAAACCGTAGGGCGCAGCTTGTAAAGACAGTGAACTGAGCAATTACGAAGCTGTATGAACCAGGATAAACAAACAAGAAGTTATTAAGATAATCGACATTACCTTTGTAGGCAACTTGTTTGTAATACTTCCTGAAAGGGCACAGAAAACTACCTACGTCAATTATTGATGAGTTAACTTTAAGTTTACCAAAAAAACTGAACGCGTGCTTAATTGATTAACAATATGTCGATGTATACGGTACATTCCGCGAATAACTTGATTATTTCCTATGTAAGTTTCCACGTTTTTGCAAGCGTTGTTGATTTATTAACAGTGCCACATTTGTGGTTTAAGTACCGATCTTGAATCCCGACTGTTATCCCGATCCGGAATATAAAGAAAGCAATCACAGATGAGTTTCGGCAAAAAATATATTTCTATAAGAATATATCTATGTTTCGGGCCATCCCTAACTTCTTTTTTAATCAACACCATCATCTTCTTGGCACATTCATATTTCGTCTTCTGATACTGGTTCGCCACTTGTTACGATATTCAGTCATTGCTGGCGATAGGCCTGGCATCATCAAATCCTTCGAAATGAATCAAATCGAAACTTCGATATTAAAACGTTGAAAATATTGAAGTTCTCGGGGTATTTTCCTTTAGGTATCTTCTAGATAATCATGCGATGGTGGTCAAATTAAACCGCTTTGCAATGAAAAAAATACTTGATTGTAACCATTTATTTCACTTCCAGTTATGGACTGCTGGGTGCGTCAGGATGCGGAAAGACCACTTTATTGTCCTGCATCGTTGGCCGGCGGAAACTGAACTCTGGAGAGATTTGGGTCCTGGGGGGTAAACCGGGAACAAAAGGTAAGGATTCCGCTGTAGGTACTTTTATGTTCGTAGATCTTTGACTTCAAATTCACGGTTAGGGATTATTAAAATTTAGAAAATTAAAATTCTTGCAGAGATAAAATTTTATATTCTTATTAATTTACCGGATCATACACTTCTGGGAAGCAGTGCATTCAGGAACGGAATATAATTGATTATCTAATAAATTATAATATTGAATAGGTTGGATTGATACCTAATTCAACATTGTACTAACCTCTTGAATTCCGATGGACACCCAGCTAACTCAGCCACTTTTCTGACGCTCATTTCTTCCCCAGGATCAGGAGTTCCCGGCAAGCGAGTAGGCTACATGCCTCAAGAAATAGCTTTGTACGGCGAATTTACTATCAAAGAGACCATGATGTATTTCGGCTGGATCTTCGGCATGGAGACAAGGGAAATTGGGGAGCGGCTCCGGTTCCTGCTCGACTTCCTAGACTTGCCCAGCGAGAACAGAATGGTCAAGAATCTCAGGTTAGTCATGTTTATTTATACTGCCTATTCGCATTAGTCTCTCTTCTTTTCTCACATTAGAATGAAAGTTATCCAGGGTCTCTATTTTTGAATCGCTTGTGCCATTTCGAGCGATTTAAACAGGTCAATTTCTATTTATTTTAGTTCAACGTCGCAATTTTTTTTATGTGAATCGCACGATCGCAACCTGTGGTCTTAACCGATTGCCGCAGGAGTCCGACATCGAACGAAAATCAGCATCAGCTGAAATCGAGCTATTTGGGTCGCCCGAAGTGGCAAGAGCGATTCAAAAATATGGCTCCTAACTTGCAGTTGTATATTTTTTTTGTCATATCTTGTAATAACAGGAAAACAAAATTAGTTAAGTAGACAATTAGATGGTTGTGTTTTATGATATTATTATGTTTTGTTTTATCTAATAAAATTCATCATAGCGAAGTCCACTTTTAAGTTCTACAACAACAATAAGTGTAGTAAAAAGATTCTTGATATTAGAAAGGAGGTTAAGTTGTAACATCGAGTGAAACCGCGGGGCTCAGCTAGATGTACTAAATAAAACCTAACTATAGAATACTGTGTGCGTTTACGTAACTCTTTACGAATAACCTATTACGGACCTACAATGCAAACATTGTAGGTAGACAAACAGACAACCACCTCCAATATGGACATTTCCTATTCAATACGATATTATTGTATAGTTATTGTTCGTTTTATGGTTTATTTATTTACATGTTTAAGGAAAAAATAAGTAGGTAAAACATGTTACAGATTATTAGTATTTGCCAAGAGGAGTACAAAAATACGCAATTTTAGTGGAAGAGAATATAAATTACTAGATATAAAAATTGTAAAAAATAGGTTTCCTCCAAATGCTGTCTTCGCACTATTTGCTTAAAGCGAGTGAAAGTTATCTTTGCAACAAGTTCTGGTAATTCTTCTATCTTTCATTTGAATCTTTTAGCTCACCAAAACCAGTGATAATTTGCGTCCACGAGAAAATCCTATTTGAGTTACGTGACCATAAACTTGGCTTATAGGCAGGTGTCCGACAGCAAGCGAGTGAGCACGGACAAGTCGGCTATTTTCTAGAAACGAACCAGTATGTATGCATTCCGTGTTAACAACAGAGATGCACACTTATTAATGGTTCAACACTGACTGTTCACGCCGCCGCCGCCGGAGAGTAATCATGTGATAAAGATTAACACTCTCACGGTGTATTATTTAACCCTATATTTAAAACAAACTTTTGATAGATTTTTCTTCCTGGATTCAGGATTCTTTTATCCTGAAGTATCCTGAAAAAGGGACCTGTAAAGGTCTCGAAACGTTGAGCGTTGAAATGAAAAAAAATGAAAAATAGTTTATTTGCTGCACAATCAAGTAATCTTAAAATTAAAATGAAATGTAGGTATTACAAAATAAGTTCAAGTTGACAAAACAAAAAAAAAATACCAAATTATGCAGGGAGAATATATCTAACTAAAAATATCTAACGATCCCCACACTAGGCTACGCCTGTATCGTAGGGGTCTAATAAACGACTTTACAAAGAATATGATTTTTGTTACACCCTCGTCCAACAATAAGTAGCATAATATGAAAATATTGTAAGTTATGTACATCCATTAAAAAGAAAAACAACTATAATGTGATAGTATCTAATGCTTAAAATAAAAGATGGGTATATTACATAATTTATATATAATCCATATATAATATATACACACATACATACACAAACAAATAAAAAAATATATTGTGTGATAAATAAATAAAATTTATATATATAGATATAGTATACATATATATCATTGTAATATTGAAATTATCCAACAATGCTAAATGCAATGAAACAATGCTAAAAGTAATAAACACCACGCGATTAAAACCAAGAAATGTCTTTACTTACAAACTTATGAATCTTAGAATCGACGACAAAACTATCACTCGCGCGCCAACTAGTTTCTAATTCAATCGCCACGCGCTCCTCGCATCCTGGTAGACACCCACTATGCCTATTTCGAGATCATATTTTTGGGAAAGAAAGACATTTTCAATTAAATTATAAGCATAACAATTGACCTGATTATGACTACACGCAAAATGTCTCTAAATAAACGTTAGAACCAAAGCTAAATGGGAAAATACTTTAAAAGAGTTTTCCCTACGAACTTTTCTTAGCACCAAGTAACGGTTTGCTCATTATTTACTTAGTTACCGACTCTTCATTCTAATTAGTAATTAGCATGCTAAATTGATTTGTCAAGTTGGTGCAACACAATTGTTTACTAGTAGGTATTTACTCTGCTGTGGAACAAAGCAGTTTAATTTAGTTAAAGAACAATAGTATTGTGTAAATGTGTTGTGTCTAACTAGTTTAAGACTTGAATGTGCGTGGCTAAAGGACGGTAGCTTCAAGCGTCTTCGACCATAACTAATGATATTTAACTAGCTGCGTCTTGCGGTTTGACCTGCTTAAGTTCCGAGCTCGTATATATTGCGGGATTAAAAGTATAGTCTGTGTTATTTCAGAGCTCTAGTTGTCTACCTTATAACTTTCATTCGGTGTTTTAGGTACGAGTATTTTATACTATATTTTGTTTGGTGTGATTTCCCATCGGCTAGGACTCCATCATCATCCGAGCGATCGATGTTCCCGGCTGCATCTCTCTGGAGACCCCGGGGTCCGCTTAGAGCCCGGGTTCCGCTTAGAGCCTGGGGTCCGCTTGGAGCCCGGGGTCCGCTTGGATAGGACTATCGTCATAAAAATAGCTTAGGTTTCTTTGAAGGTTCCATTTACTAAATTTCATTTAAACTACTGGAGCGAGTTTGCATTTTTACCGAACAAGAAGAATAAGAAAATATTTTTATAAAGTATTGTAAAGTAAAATATTATCAGAATGACTCTCAGCTATGACGTGAACTTTAATGAATTTAATATTAAAATACCGCATCGCGGTGTATGTCGCTTTCTATAAAACTTTTGTTCACAGACAATGATATAAATTAGGAGTGAAATCTGATAGGTTACTGTCATGCGTTTGTTAAATACAATGACTAAGTTATAATATTTGAATATATCAATTAGATATACCTCGTTTAAAATGGGCATTACATAAATGAGTAGGTACTCTGGACCTCCAGTTATTTACATAGGTACTTTGTTTCGTTGCAATCGGTTTAGTAATTTTTGAAAGAACCTAATTGGTATAATAAACATACACAAAAACTTTCACTTTTATAATGCTAGAGCGATTAAAATATTGAACTTCTATAATTAAGATAAATAGTACCTATAAAGTAATTAATTTTGCACTTAAGACAAGACGACTTAGTAGCTAAGTATCGAATGGTAAAAATGAGATTGATTTTGTTGATATTTTTAAATATTTATACTTAGTAATCTAATAAATAATTCAACACTGAAAAATTAATGAGAAACGTATATAAAACCCAGATATTTATGCACCGGACTCTGAGCTGAATTAATATATCTCATGTAGATATGCAATTCTGTCGCTAAGTTTGAGCAAGATTAAGTAACAAACTAACACGATTTCGTATATTCTTATAAGATTTTGCTTAAGCAATAGCCAGGTATTTAATTTTACAACAGTCTGCATTACATGTTGTATCTTTAGTTAAATCTAGAACGATTGTTGAGTGAACACTGAACACATTCTACATACTTGAAATTTGTTGATAGTATTAAATAGATAAACGTTACAAACTTAACTTCACTTATAATTTTTTCAAGGAAAATACTTAAGTATATAAAATTTGCAACGCTACGAGACAAATTGAACTCGCGCTTGACCTTTTGTCATTTTATATAATTAAAAAAGATATTTAGTATTATATAAATGCGCTATTGTACAAAAAAAGATAGATGAGCAAGAGTTAAATATGTGAATGGGTTAGTTTTATATTACTTATATTTATATTATTATTTAGGAAAGTGGTGGTAGTTAAAATAAATTAAACTCAAATGTTTTAACAAGGTATTAATTACCATTTTCACTGACGTAAAGATCTCCTCGAGGCGTGGCACATTCGCAAAAAAAGGATTCAAAATATTACGTGACTTTATTAAATACACAAAAGCCTTTATTGAGGAAAAATCAAGTATGAGATTTACAATGTTAATGGTGTCATATGAATATAATAATTCATCATCTTGCACATACATTTTTGTGTGGGCAAAATCAAGTTTTATAAATATTATTTTTTTGTTTTGATTTTTTTTGTTGTTTTGAAAGGGGATTTACTTACAAAAACCAACTGTTGACGTAAACCGAATATCTTTTAAGTTTTTTTTACTTATTTTAGTGGCAATGACACATTTAATCTGATAGGTTTATGCAGGCAGACTCTAAGGAAATAAAATGGGTAACAGAAAGCATTTTTGAAAGGATTCTCTTTATTTAGGTAGTGTATTTATGTCAGCCCCTGCAGTTTCACTAGTAACATAAAACTACACTAGTATGAATATCGAGATTAAAAGTCACATAAAGCTATATGTCATCCCAATCGGAATAGAACACCGCAACGGTGCGATGATGCGGAGAATTAGGGTTCAAATTCCACCGATTCGCATTGAATTTCATAGAGACTTCTTATTTATTAATGAGATTTATTTATATTGCCTAATTTAATTAATATTGTTCTTCCATTTTCAACAGTGGCGGTCAACAACGTCGTGTTTCATTCGCGGTAGCTCTAATGCACGACCCAGAGCTTCTGATCCTGGACGAGCCTACTGTGGGCGTCGACCCTCTCCTCAGGCAGTCCATCTGGACCCACCTCGTCCGCATCACGTCTTCCGGAGACAAGACTGTCATCATCACCACGCACTACATCGAAGAGGCGAGACAGGCGCATTGTGTGAGTACTAAGTGCCTTTAGAAGTATCTGTATCATGTGTAGCACTGTATCCCAGGTCTAAAAGAATGTTGGTACGGACTACGGTAGATATCTTCTTCTGGTCATAAAAGGCGACCGAAAGGACTTCTTGTTGGAAGGCTTAGGTCGCGTTCCAACAAGAAGGCAGGTGCAGCCACTTAAGAAAATTGATTGAATCTAGTTCCACTCCCGTCTTCCTATCTTCTAGATATCTTAGACCACATCATCATTTGTCATCGATGAGATAGTAATCTAACGTTTACATATAAAAAAAATATGTCACGTGTATTGTATCTTAAACTATCGGTGTTAATCGCGTAAATCTCTATCCCGTCGTAGTAATACCCAAAAACCCTTCCTTAGTCGAAATCGATACCCACAGCTTACAAAGAATACCTACACCCCCTAAACCATGTCTCTAGGACCAGCGGTATAGGTTCTGCTACGAGTCAGGACTCTGAATCATATGGTCTTGAAATCACGAGAACCTTACTCACTACTAATTTGTAAACCCTTTTATATGCATCTTACTTAACATCAGGTGTGACAATGGTCAATTGCCTACCTGTCCCATAAAATATATTTACCTACAGACCTTGCCATCATCATTCATGTCAATGATACATTAAGTTAACATTAAAGTAATATCACTCAATAACAGGTTAATGTCAAAAAAACCCATCGGCGAGGTCTTCCACTCGTAAAAATAACTTGTTTCTGACGTAAAAACTAAAGCTTGTGCGACAGTGACGCCCGTATTCACCAACGAGTGTACAATTACTTGTTGTGGACCTTAGATGAAAACAAAATTAGTAGATACGGTATATTCTAACATTGCGTATTCGAAAAATGAGGTAGAAACACCTACAATCTACATGCATTTTCATAAAATTATTGTATTTGAAAACATTTGACTTTAATAATGACATTTGTAAATAAGCAAAAAGGTATTCTTATGGATGTCAAAAAAATAATTGCAGTGTGACAGCACGTGCTCACGCGGCAACGGTTCGACATACGACTGAGGCTAGTGCGTCAGCTAGACGCAGTTTTAACGTCTCATTTTCCGAGACTACGTACCGTATCTTTAGTTTTTTGTTTTAATCTAAGTTGTGGACTACCCTGTAAACGTCTCCATGGTCAAACGACATGACCGATTTGGAAAATGCAGTTTTTTTTTTTAATTAAGTGTTTCTTTAGTAATAATTTGGTAGTGACGGCCTCTCTGGCGTGTCGTGAAGACAGCCGCCTACGACGCAAAACGTTGCTGTTACGAAACCCGCTGGGAATAACTATTCATGCTGTCTATAAATGTTTTTTTCTGATTATAAGTGTATCTACATTATGTATATACTAGGATAGTACCGGTAGGTAGTAGTAGTTAGTCTAGTCGCTTAGTTTTGGACTAGATGGCGCTGTGTGTAACGCCCTGCAATATAAGTATATTTAACTCTTCTACGCCCATTGCTAAATCTTTTTTAGAAGCAAATGTACCTGAATGTAGTAAAGCGTTTAAATTCAAATAGTTATAGTAAGGGTCGCTCGACTACTGATGCGGGCATTGCATTAATTGAAAACATATTTGATGCTTGGGAGGAGTCGCATGATGCATATGGCGTATTCTGTGACCTCTCCAAAGCGTTCGATTGTGTTCGACATGATACTTTGATCATGAAGCTACGACACTACGGTATCGGGGACGGCGCATTGGATCTTCTTTCTTCTTACCTAAGTGATAGGATTCAGTGTGTCGACATTAACAGTAAACGTTCCCCTGGATCACCTGTAACTTTAGGAGTTCCTCAAGGATCCATATTGGGACCTTTTTTATTTCTAGTATATATTAACGACTTACCTTTCCTCGTAAAGGAAAATCATGGGATAGTATTGTTCGCAGATGATACCTCATTGGTATTTAAAGTAAAAAGACGACAATCTAATATTGACGACGTGAACAATGCTCTCTCTAGATTAGTATATTGGTTTAATGTTAATAATATGCTACTAAATGGATCTAAAACTAAATGTATTCGATTCACACTACCAAATGTAAAACAAGTTAAAACTACTGTAAAAATTGATAATGAGGAGATTGAAATAGTCGATAAAGCTGTCTTTCTGGGTATAACTTTAGACGCTAAGCTTCAATGGGGCCCACACGTGGAAGCTCTGTCCAAAAGGCTTAGTTCCGCAGCTTACGCAGTTAAGAAAATCCGGGAATACACAGATGTTGAGACAGCCCGCCTAGTCTACTTCAGTTACTTTCACAGCATCATGTCATATGGTATCCTGCTGTGGGGGTGTGCTGCTGACATAGAAACCATTTTTGTTTTGCAAAAGAGAGCGGTGCGAGCTATCTACAAAATGGGCCCCAGGGAATCGCTTGAAGAAAAGTTTAAAGAGATAAACATTTTAACTGTTTACCCTCAATACATTTATGAAAATCTGCTATACGTACATAAGAATAAATTAAGTAAATTTCACAAATACAGTGATGTCCGTAAGGTTAATTTGAGACACAAGGATGATCTGACTGTGCCCTATAATAGGCTCCAGAAAATAAGTAAGTCGTTCTGTAGCACAAGTGTACTTTATTATAATAAACTACCTAAAGACGTATGTGACATGTCCATTACAAGATTCAAAAAATATATTAAACCTAAATTGTGTAATAAGGCGTACTATAGCACGTCAAAATATTTTGATGAAAAGAATCCATGGACATGATTGTTAACTGCTCCTGTTCAAATTACAAATATATGTAATATGACTATTGTAATATAAAACATGATAAAAAAAATAATTGAAAAAAAAACCCCATGAGTTTCTTGTGGTTTCTTCTCATCGGAGGGCGCGTTCCGAAACCACAGTAAAATAAAATCTCGACGTTTCAAAACGTACGTATGTGTGTATAACATACGTTCTAAATGAATAAATGATTTTGTGCTGAGAAATGAGCTGTACCCAGCTAGTTATCAAATCAAATCAAATCAAAGTCCCGAACCTCTGGGAATTTCGAAAAACCCTTTCTTATCGGATGCCTACATCATATAAAGTTTGGAACACACTCTCCAAACGTTCTCTATTATCAGCAGTTTAGGCTATGCGTTGATCAGTCACTCGGGACAAAGCATTTTATAAATATAGAAGAAGATTTATTGTTATGATCATGGGATAAGCAAAGTTTTCGAATCGTCAGATTTTAAGTCAGTAATAAAAAAAAGCAATGAAATCCATTCAAAACCTACAATAGAAACAAATAAATTGGTCGTCTCGTTGGCATTGCTCGACGGAACTAAAGTTCCTCTCAGTGTGAGTCAAACTTTATGCCAAACAAAAGCACACACGTGTGAAAATACACGAAATTACTCGTGATATTATCGCACGATACTCTTTATGAGATACCTACAACTACATAAATTGGCATCTAAGTTTAATAACTTACTAAAAAGTAGGGATTATAAAATTAAATTGGATATATTCCAGACCTACCTGAGGATAAACTACATACAGTCACTTTACCGTGTAGTTAAAACAAAAAAAACCCCTTGCTTTTTGATGAATATTATCACTTTAAATAAAAGATACAAGAAAAAAATGTCCCATTGAGGTTTTTTTGATTGCTAAAAACATTCACGTCGTCATCTTTACGAATCTTTATGACACCTCATATACCTCAAAGATTTTAAAAAAAATCGACGAATTGAGAACCAACCTCCTTTTTTGAAGTCGGTTAAAAATCGATCGAACCGTTTAGGCTACAGGTACTGACAAACGTAAATTGAATACATACATACATATGCTCGAAAAACAGAACCTTCCTTCGGCAGTCGGGTAATAAATCTAGGTCAATTTAAAATCAGGAAATACCTACACTGTGATTTCCATTTATTATTATTAGTCATGTAGGTATTTATTTATATAGAATGCTTTATTAATTACTACAATTATTATAAAACTAGCAGAACCCCTCGGTTTCAAGTGGATAATTCTCGATCCATACGGTTGAGCATGTCATTGTAGGAAGTAATAAGTACCTGCTAATACTTATCAAGTATTCTTAGTCGGTTTAGTAATTAGGATAAACGGGAAAACGTAATACATACATAGGTACATAAAAACTCACAAGCTTTCGCGTTTGGGTTTGTTTAACGCTTCCTACCTAATTTATTGTGTTTTTTTTGTTCTCAAATAATAAAATAACTCTCCATTTTGCAATACACTGTTTGCGCCCCGCGGTTTCATTCATTTAAGTCCAAGATCGTTGTCGTAACGTTGAACGTAACGACACGCGACGAGGTCTTTTATATTAATATGGAATAGGCACTTTTATACTATTAGTAAGTTAATTGAAATAATATGAAAAAAAAACATTAGTTAACGAATATAATAATTAACATAAATATTCGAAATTGTCCGTTTTCTGTGATATTGGAACTGCAACCGGTTTACCGTCGAGTGTCCAATGTCCACGTCCCTTCAAACCTTGAAGGTTTGACCAACGCTAGAGGTCAATACACTGTACACTAAACGCCCTTATCGAGTTCCTGGTTTTTGTTGACTCACTATTAATTAGTTACTTGCCTTATGAATATGCGTCCTCAACGACTTAAGTTTCAAGATGCAGATGATGATCCACAGGCCCGGAAGAATTAAAAGATTTTTGTAACAAGTTTTAAAGTATGTCAACAATCGAATAAAAAATAATATTTAAAAAAGGAACAAAATAAAAAACTCCCGCTACGAGTTCGTTTTTTTTTTTTTAAAATAAAAGTTAGCGTATAGATATTTTTGTCCATTTTTCATTTTACAGACATTTCCTTTTGCATGACACGATGCCGAACTGTTTTACCCTACTGCCGAAGGAGGGTTATTCTTATAGGATTTGAAATAGAATCTGTGTGCTGCGTGTTCGCTACCACCAAGATGATTCGTTCAGTCAAAAAATTATTTTATTGTAATGGTTTTAACTTCTAAATCTCAAAACTTACACTTCACTAACCCTGGTTCTCCTATACCCATCTAAGTTTATCCCATTTTATTTTTCAGATCGGTCTGATGAGAAGCGGTCGTCTCCTGGCTGAGGAGTCTCCTCAAGCCCTGCTTACGATGTACAGCTGCATCTCACTCGAAGACGTCTTTCTCAAGCTATCTCGGAGACAAGGTTGGTATGCTTATGCAGCTATGCTGGTTAATTTAGGTATAGGCTCCTGAGTGACACATTCCTCAAGCAGTGAAATTGTAAAGATAGGTGACAATTTTTAGAGAGCCTTATCCAGGGACATCAATTCACATGGAGAAGAAAAATAAATCTAACCACCGAAATGATTTTCTTCCTCTTTTTGAAGCCGTGTTTCAAGTCTTTTTATAAATAGCATATTTCTTTATTCTCAATGAAATATTTCATTAAATGAAAATTAATTAAAGTGTTGTGTTGGCGAATTATCAAGTAAGTGATAAATGAGTCAATTCTTAATCAAAATCAAATTCCTCCGTTCAACAACAAAACCTCAGTTTTCTTTATGCTGCGACAAAACGTAATGCATATTTTTATGAATTAACAATACATTCATATTATATTGTAATGGAAATGCAAGGTAGGTACCTACATCTATTTTCACAGTAAGTAATTCTATTGTTTGTCTTGTGTCAAGTGCGAGTCATTTTACGGGCAGAGGGTCCCGTATGATTTGCCTATAAGTATTTAAAAAAAATATAAAGGACGACTGCACTCCGAAGTTTCCCCGCGATGGCGATGCCGATGGTCGGAATTATTCGACTTAATCTACTTTGCAAAGATGTACAAATCTATTTAGACTTGTAAATTAAAATATTGTTAAGTTTGCCACCATTTCTAACATTCTTAACAAGAAACCCTGATAGTTTCGCCATGTTTTTTGTCTACGAATCAACAAATTAAAAATGTTGTGTAACTCAAAGATAAAATCATAAATGAAAGAACGAGTAATTTGTTCGCCACGCTACTTGACACAACACTAATTAAAATATCTTTTGTTACTGGAATAACATGAAATGCGAAACTTAGGTACAACTTTAAGGCTAAAGTTAGTGCAGCCTAGGAGCTTTTAGATGGTCCAATTAAGACTGAATTTTCTTAGAAAATGTTTAGGTATTTCCATGAAATTAGGTCTTACACAACTGAAGACGAATTGCGCCGCTAGTAAAAATATAGACAATTAAATAAATGTCATAAAACCAAATTGCGACATAATTACTTCATAACTTCACGGTCAATTACCGATCAACTGTCGTAAGGAAACGGAACCACATCCCACGGAACCCTAAAGTGGGCAACAATAATGGCGTAGAGCGTCGCGTGCGCATCTTACGACACTTCACCTACAATGCAAGGTTGCACCGAGACTGGTCTCATTGAAGATTCACTTTGCAAACTCGATTGCGATTATAATGTTATTAAAAATGTGAACAAGTACTATTTTATGTGAAATAAATCCTACTAATAGTCACTAGATTGCTGAAATAACATCATAGTCAAATGGTTATTCCCCGATATCCATATAATATTTAAATAAAATAAAGTGTTATAAATTAGCCTCAATATAAGCAAAGCTACTTATTTTATGATGGCCACATAACTGAAATAATTACTTCCTTAAATTAATTTCTTTGTATGTATACTAGGTACTTATTCATATCAGGAGCACGCAGAAAAAACAAGATATTCTACATTTTTGTTTTCAGCAAGAATATTATATTTTAATCGGTTGAGACTTACGATAGTAAAACCACAGCACGTAGATAGTGTCATAGTTCTAACTAATTACACGAGCTAAGTATAGTTTTGTTGTTGTTACAAGAAAATTGTCGTTTCGGAGTCATAGGTTGAGGTTGTACAGCTGTTTAACTTCTATAGAATACGGAGAATCATTACAGACACTTTGCTGTTACAATCTTAGAACTATCCTGTTTTTCACGCTCCGGGGTATCATCACTGCGTCAATCAAGTCTGGGATTGAGATAGCAATGATCCTATGATATTTCTGTTCTCCAGCTTTTTACACAGCTTTCTTTCGCAATTAATAAATATTTAGGTATATTATTTGTCTTGTAAGGTGACCTAGTCTAACCAGCAGTCTCAACATTGCACTGCACTTGCAGATTTTTAAGAAACCCTTTAACCAAATGCGAAATGTTTTCGAGACTTGTCTGGTAGGTTCGATTTGTTTGTTGACCACCTTTCACTTGCTTTTGGCGCAACAATACAAGATGCTAACTTCTAAAAACGGAAAGGTTAACTCTGTAACCGATTACTATAGCTGCTTTCGCCAGTCTCACTCGCGTAGCGTACCTTTATCGCGATTTCGTGGTTTTTTACGTTGTCCTAAAATAGGCCCTGTAATTTCAGATCTAATTCATTTATAAACAAAAATTCTAAAATACCCTTTGCTATTTCAATTTGAACCAAAAACCAAAAAATCTCCTAAGAACCCGGGGAAAGCGTATTTGATCCTTCGGAATGTAAGGTTTAAAAGAAGGATCAAAAACATTTAAGTTTTTTATAATAACTCGAGAAACCTTACGCTAAAAAAGGACCCTTCCCAAATCCGGCTCCATAACTTACACTGCACATTAATTCCAGGTCAAGCCAACCAAGTAGTGGAGCTGAATGTGTCAGGCGGAGCCCTGGGGCTGAACAAGTTGAACAAGCGTGAGGAGGCACCATACGCGGCGGAGGACGCCCAAGTTGTCGGCTTGAACTTCCATCAGAGCAAGGAGGTGCTTATCGTGGATAACGGAGTTGGATCTAATGGGGATGTGAGTATGGTACTAGCCCACTGATTAAACAAGTTATTCAGTCTCGTTCACCAACAAACAGAGGCAATGTTCACTTTAGAGAATCCAATAAGAGTGATGTATTTAATATATAATCAACTTAATATGACAATTATTGCAGATTCCCGGCAAAATGCCAGGTCCAATGACACCCGAGTGCGACGATTGCAGCGGTTGCTTGAACGTAAGTTAATCACTTAATCGATTATTGATATAATTCAGTTATACCTTGATCCCTTATGTTCATCTCATTGATCCAATCGCATATAAAATTTATTAATATCTAGATATCTAATACATTATTTGTGAAATTCCAGTTGACGTCCCGCGGTAAAATAAAGGCTCTCATACAGAAGAACTTCTTGCGGATGTGGCGTAACATTGGCGTGATGCTGTTCATCTTCGTGCTGCCTGTCATGCAGGTCATACTCTTCTGTCTGGCGATAGGACGGGACCCAAGTGGACTTAAAATTGTACGTTATATTGAAAAACACTGCTCATGATTAAGGCATAAAGCATAATGGAACTCATTTTCGTTCTTCTGAACACTTTGAGAGCATTTATTCTGTTTCCAGGCTATTGTAAACTCGGACGTGGCGGTGATAAACGGTGACTGCCCCTACAACGCTTCTTGTAGCATGAAGAATCTATCGTGTCGTTATCTGGCCCACTTGACGGAGCATACTGAAAAGCTATTCTACACGGACCTAACGGATGCGCTGAATGCAGTCCGAGCTGGCGACGCGTGGGGTGCCCTCTACTTCAACGAGAACTACACTGACTCCTTGGTTGCTCGGCTGGCTTTAGGTATGTAGTATTTGTACACATTCTTTAAGTAGGTGGTTGAAGAATTACCAAACTTCTTTCGTCGTCAAAAGCCGTCAGAGGAGCTGGATTTTCTATAACATTCTTATATTTCCCCAGCGGATACTGCTGACAACGAAACCATCACGTCATCGGAAGTGCAAGTCTGGCTCGACATGTCCAACCAGCAGATTGGCCTCATGCTCAACAGGGACATACAGTTTTCCTACAGGGACTTCGCTAAGGTATAAATATTGGAGGATATTGACCCTCAAAGCCTTCTAGCCCAAACTTAGCAAATACACCTGTAATACAGGCAATAACTGACAAAATATGTCCTCGGCGATAAGTCGACAACTGATGAAATACCTCTGATAACCAACTCTTTCTTCTAACCACGTGTTGTTATTTCAATGTTACAGGACCTGCTCGAGACATGCCATTACAATCCGAAACTCGGCGACATTCCCATCGATTTCATGGACCCCATTTACGGCAACAAGAACCCTTCATTCACAGACTTCGTCGCGCCTGGAGTTATATTGACGTGAGTTTATAAATCTCTAGGGATTCCACGCAATCCCTGAAGATAACGTAAACTCCATCTATGTTCCTACACTGTTCTTAAGCAATACACTAGGTATACTTCTGCAATACACTCGCAATTAAATCTAAACGCTGCTGAAAACAGATCCAGCTCTAACTTGGTTGATATCAGATCTGAACTTTCATCCAATCTCAGTTGAGACCTGAACTGAACTCAACTGTATTTCTCCCACAGTATCGTGTTCTTCCTCGCCGTGGCGCTGACATCTTCGGCTCTGATAGTGGAGCGCATGGAAGGTCTCCTGGACAGGTCCTGGGTAGCAGGCGTCTCCCCAGGAGAGATCCTCTTCTCCCACGTGGTCACGCAGTTCGTCGTGATGTGCGGTCAGACCGCGCTCGTGCTCATCTTCATGATATCCGTCTTTGGAGTCAAGAATAACGGGAATATCGTCTTTGTTATCATGTTGACGCTGTTGCAAGGTCAGTATTTAGGGAAAGGAAGCCTTTTCAATTAGACTGGTAGCATTTGTACCCACGATAGCTAACTGGGTTATGTGAGCTGATGGATTTTACACTAAAAAGTCCTCAGGTCGGTTCCGATTGCTTTCACACTGCAATGCGATGTTCTTTGTTTGTGTTAGTTAAAGAAACTATTTGTTTTATTGTATTGCATTTTTTTATTTGTGTTTGAATTTGCAAATGTATATGCGAAGTTTTATCTAATTTTATGCTTTTGCGATCTGTGACGAATTTTAAAATGCATTTCAAAGTGCGAATTCACTATGATGTTATAATTGAGTTGTATGAATGTTTGTTATAAGTTTCTTAAGTTTTCTTTTCATTTGAAATTGAAATGTTTTTTCAATTGCCCTCGCATACCTACTGCTACAACTGTGATGGTCTCTCATATGTATAAGCACATTCGTACTTCGTCCAACAATGGTTTTAGTTTAAATGTTTATGAAAGGTTATACTGTCACACTCTGAAACATCCGTAGAAAGATTTGATGTCAGTGAAAATATTATGGAAAACCATTGAGGTTTCGCTTAGGATCTATTCCGAGTGCGGCAGTACGAAAACAAAATTGTCTTGTTTGGTTTCAGGTTTATGCGGTATGTGCTTCGGCTTCGTAATCTCAGCGGCTTGCGAGCTCGAACGGAACGCGATCCAACTCGCCCTGGGCTCTTTCTACCCCACGCTGCTGCTCAGCGGGGTAATATGGCCCATCGAGGGCATGCCCTGGATTCTCCGCTACGTATCTCTTTGTCTCCCTCTAACGCTAGCGACCAACTCGCTCCGGTCCATTCTGACCCGCGGGTGGCCCATCACAGACCCCGAGGTCTACATGGGTTTCGTCTCCACTCTCGCGTGGATCGCTCTCTTCTTGGTTGTCACGATAACTATTTTGAAATTCAAGAGAAATTAGTTTGCCATTTAGCGTTAAAATAAATCGACACGTATTCGGTGACCAATCAGCGTTTTGTAATTTAGATGCTGGGCTCTAATTGGCTGCTGTTCTTCTTTTGACCCGTCAGAGTTTAGTACAATACTGATAACTGATTTCTGATTGGTTGTGCAGATTCCGATAATAAAATAGAAAGCAAGCTTAGAAAATTAATCGATCGGTTCCCTTTAATTTTTTCTGTAAAACTATTTATTTTAAACGTATGTACGTAAAATCGGAGACAGTCCCGCTTTATTTTTGCTCAAAGAACAAACTGTTTGACTAGTTTTTTTATAATATAGTTAACTGTTTAGTCGCGTTGTAAATACTAGCTTATATTTATATTAAGTACACATGTACTAAATAGGGTTATTGGGATGTTAGCAATAATGATTGGTCGAAGCTTTTTACTCAGTTTGTGTACATTTTGGTTTGAGAGCTTTAATTTTACTTCTGGTCATAATAACTGGCACAAATAGACAATGACGTAAACATCACATTAACTTTTTACAAAAAACTCATAATAATAGAATATAAATACCAAAAATTGAACTTTGTGTATATAGATATAACTTTGAGGGTAATACGGCTCATGCATGTAATACGGCTCATGCAACTTTGGTGTAACTTAAATGACTTTAAAGCCATAAAAACTATATTTTGACTTTAGAGTAATAAAGCCCAGTCCAAGTCCCAAATTCAATATAAAAAACCCAAAATGTACATAAACTATGAATTTATGATCGGTAGTGGACATACAGTAATTTAACGAATAATTAAATACGTGAATACCTGAAGCGAGTTACCATAGAGTTAGATGGTGCCATACAAATATGGTTCATATTCCCCATTGAGATAACAACGAATTTTAAACACAGTTTAATGTAAACGAATTAAACGTTCAATAAATCCAACTATTTATTGTAAAATAACGATTTTGCGGTCATTAGTACCAACAAGGTTTAAAATATTTTTAAACTTATTTTGAAATTCACACATTTTTCTGGCAAAAACACTGTATAATATTTCTATTTTATATTTTGAGAAATTCGAACATTAAGCGCCATCTTGAAAAACAAAAATTGACACATAATATTGTCAATGTTCAATTTTTTAAATAGATATAATTGTATAAAATATAAGTTAGTATACGGATTTTATGGTAGAAATATATAATAATAAAGGTATAAGTAAATACGGCAACTTTTATACGATCCTTAATGAGGCTTACTAACGACTTAAGTTCCATTATGCCTCGATAGGTGTCAACACTACCTGGGAACTAGAAAATTGAATTCAGGTTGAAAATGATCTTCAATAAGGCCCTCGACTATCTGGGCCTTTTTACCCGACTGGGCGACGCAAAAAAAGAGTTATTAATGAATCTCATGAATCAGGAATTACCATTTCTGTTGTTGTTTTTGTTGTCCCTTATTGTTTTTCTTTTTTTTACGTCCCTTTTCAGCCCCATCTATAGAACTATAATGGAACTAGTGGTAACCAGAAACCCTCATTAGATATATCATATGATTTTTCTTTTATAGCATCAAAATAAAATATCGCACAAAATTGTAGTATTTTTCAACAACTAAATTTATTGAAACGAGATACTTAACAATGACGTTACTGTCGTGAACATGGCGAATACAACAATTCCGTAATATAAAGTTCAGATAACAAAAATATCTCGTTTTATATAACTTTAGTATAAAAACAACCTTTAGTTTTATATAATCATTAGGTAGAATCAAGGTTAATAAATATATAATTACCTACCTGTATGTTGGAAAAAATGTTTTATATTTTTTGCTTGGTTTTTAATATGTAACTGTCGTACACGTAGAAACGTTCCTAAGATATAACCTTAACAGAACTATCCTTAATTGTGGCCATGCTCTCAAATACTTTGCCACTTTTATGTGACAAAACGGCTTTTAGGAGTCATTCTAATGCCGGCCTCCCACTGCGAGCGGAGCGGAGTTAAAAATGTGTCAATTTAACATCCAACGATTGCTTCCCTAGAAACGAAACAGTTGTATAACTATGAAAACAACCGTTGTATGTTGAACTGACACATCAATGACTCCGCTCAGGAGAAAAAAATAGAATACCTACGGTTGTTTAGTAGTACCGGTAATAAGATACATCTTTAAAGTTCCATTTAGGAACGTTTCCAAGTACGGAAGTAAGCCAACTAAAGGTGCTGGACGAATAGAGGGTAGCAATCATTTGAAACCGAATTCATATAAATCTAGGTGTAGTTATAGTATAGAAGTGTCAGACTGTGATTATTTTTGCTAACATTGACATTTTTTGTAATGACAATTATACATAATACTTGTACCAAATTATATTGTGTATTTTATTTTTTACTATAAGTCAAGGAGTGTGAAGAAAACAATTGTGAGGAAACCGACATGTCCCAGGTAGGACTCACCACGGTCCGAAGATAATATACTTCGCCAATCCGGAGTAGGCTATCGTGGCGTCTTAATGCCTAACGTCTCTAGGAGACCCTTGCCCTAAAGTAGGACAAATTAGTGGGCTAAATAATACTGTAAAGAGGAAAAGTTTGTCGAAGATGATGTAAAGATACTTCTAAAGGAATATAAATAATAAAGGAATGGAAACTTGTTAAAATAGTTGCTATTAAAATTTATCAGGCGCTTACTTTAAATCCAAATATTTAAAATCAATATTATAGTTTTAAAGACTCGCTTGGTTGGCCTATGTCTCTACTATTATTCAACATTAAGTGTCCACTTCACATAAGCTGTCTACGTATAAGGTAGGTACTAGCTGAATCTCGCTGCGGTTCTACCAGGCAGCGTAAGTCCCGATCTCATAGAAATATCGGGATCAAATTTAGTTATATTCCTCATCAATAATGTAGCGTTCTATTGGTGAAAGAATTTAAATCCGTTTAGTAGTTTCGGATCCAATTCGTTACAAAGAAACAAACAAATAAAACTTTCCTCTTTATAATATAGAAGACCAGCTGCGTCCCGCGTAAGTCCCGATCCCGTGAGAATATCGGGATTAAAAGTAGCCTATGTTACTTAGGGTTAATGTAGCTTTTAATTGGTGAAATATTTTTTGATATCGGCACAGTACTACCGTATGCGGCATTCTTGCAATTTATCTGCAATGTTTTGGACATGAAGGCTGCCCCTGATGCGGGAGTTTCTGACGCGGTCTTTTCGCGTCACTACACACATTCAGCGCAGCATCTTCATCTCCGTGACACGCAGTTCCTGCTTATGTCGCTCAAGCAATGGCCACGCCTCACTACCATACAGAAGGACAGGTCTAATGATCATTTATAGACCTGTCCCTTCAGTTTGTGGCGTTCAAATAAAACTCTAATAAAGCTTTCGCCAGTATATTTACTGAAGTAGATTTAATAAACGGTTATTGACACCTGAAGAGTACCTACGAGATATTTGGCAAGATGACCGGAATACAAATCACACATAATGTGTGTTTTTCTATTGTATAACATAGAAATGTAATACATGTTACATTTCAATTTTTCGTCTCAAGCCTGATATCATGTAACCGGGTCACCTTGAAACGTAGAAGCATATTTAGTTACGTGATGCTCCTAAAGGGCAGTCGACCTTAGGTAAAGAAATATATTCATTTACTCAAGTTTCATTAGTTAGATGAATACATCATTGTAGTGATTTACAAATTATAGCCATGAATAATCTAAAAATAATAATTAAATAGACAAAAAATGAATGAAATTTTATTTACTTAGTAATTTACTTGTTCATTTCTTTATATTTGCGATATTTACGCAGAAGTGATCGAAATAGAAAGAATGGCCGCTTTTTATTTAAGAACTAGAAGTGTTGCGCGGGTTCACTCGCGTAAGTCCCGATTCCGTGGGATTATCGGGATCAAAAGTAGCCTTTGTTACTCCTCGATATCGTAATTTTCCACTGTGAAAGAATTTTTGAAAACGGTCTAGTAGTTTCGGAGATTACCCCCAATATACACGTTACCAACGTTACCTCTTTATAATATTAGTTTAAGAATGTATTCCCTAAGCATTGTGCTGATGTATGTACATCGTACATACTGAACGGTAAATGATTTCTATTTCTAAGTTTATGTTTTACATAAAAAAATGAATATGTAGTTAACATTAAACGCTATGTTAGATACCTACCTACTGTTTTTACCCATTAACATTACCTATTAACAACACTTAGGTGAGCGTTTGGTAAAGGGTGATAGGATCTAAGATGTATCACGCTTATCTAGACTAGAAGATGAAACTGCAGTAAATAAAAACTGAAACTATCACGCCTAGTTTCGTAGTTTAGGAATATCGAACAGAACTAATTTAATTATTATCCAATAAAATATAGCGAATGAAAGTCCAAATCACAGACAACAAAATGTTTAATAATCACAAATATCACTTACTCAACTATATCACGATTCACGATCTTTTCTTAGTCAATATTTCACTTAAAACCTTCTTCTTCTTCTGGCCTTTGTCGAACTTGTGTTTCTGAAAATAAAAGGATACCTGTTACAGTGAATAGGAAAACGTTGGACACTAACCTCCCTTATTAATAAACGTGGAGTAAGGTCGGAGTAAATTTACCATTTTTTTTGTATCTGTCTGTCAACTTTGAAAGTTCTTGTCACAGAAAAAGACAAAGTATGTTCTTACTAATCCGATCTTACTTTAAGCCCACGTTTATTAATAAGTCTAACATAGTTTCATTGCAATGAGTTTAGTGTTATTTGCTTGATAGTATAATAAACATGTTATTAAGTACTATCTGGGCCCGCGGTTTTACCCGCGTAAGTCCCGATTCCGCGGAAATATTGGGATAAAAGTAGCCTATGTGTTATTCCAGGTCTCCAG
Source organism: Idaea biselata (assembly GCA_958496205.1). NCBI lineage: Eukaryota > Metazoa > Arthropoda > Insecta > Lepidoptera > Geometridae > Idaea > Idaea biselata. The sequence continues at coordinate 11,610,415 of OY292394.1, forward strand.
CAACTGAGTTTCATGGTAATCGGTTCAGCGGTTTTTGAGTGATTGAGTAACAATCACAGACACATAAATACTCACAGACTTTCAGCTTTATAATATTAGTAGGATGTACTTTTTTACACTATCAAATAAAATATTAGAGCCAAATTAATAGGTACGTATGAGACAGTGTGGTCGACAATTTCTGTGGCAAAAAACATTTTCTCAAGCACCCTTGTGCTTCGGAAGTCACGTTAAGCGAATGGTCCTGATTGTTATATTAGATAGCAGTCGTCGTTAGTCGAGCGGTGTTGGTCTAGTGGTAGATACCGCGACTTTCATTCCGAAGGTCGTGGTTTCGAATCCAGGCCGACCGCGCACCAATGTCTTTTTCTTTAAGAAAAATTTAAGTGCGCTATTAACATCGCTCTTACGGTGAAGGAAAACATCGTGAGGAAACCAACATGTCCTAGGATAAACCACGGTCCGAAGGCATGGGATATTCGCCAATGCGAGAAATCACGTACAATGGCCCAATTGTGAGGCTAAGTGCGGAAAAGGCTCAGCGAAACTAACTAAGCAGTCGTTAGGTCAACAGGCCTTAGAGCGACCTGAAACTCTAACACCAGGTGAGCCACAGCCCTTTACAAAAATAAAAAAAGTGTGGTCATGATATTTTTTTGCAAAGATTTCGATTTCTTAGATTTTACCAATTGAGGCACTTCCAACTTGCCCTGTAGGTTTGACCCAAAACTATTTGGTAGTTCAGGCTTTTACACACACCACACAATAGGGCATGAATCCCGGATATCGTAATCCCGGGATCTCGGACGCAAAAGTTCGATATTATAATCCCGGGATTGAGTGATCCGATATCGAGATTTGAGCAATTTACTATTTAGATTCAAATTAAGGTTTTTAGCTATATTTTTCCTCATGGAATGATTGAATAGAACTATTAAAATTATACCCAAATTAGTCTACCCCTGAGGAAGAGATCTGTAAAGATTTAGAAGCGTAAGGAATTGGTAAAATGTTTAAAACAATAAAAGTGACGTGATTCATTGCAATTTCTAAGACAAGTATTTTTTATACAAGCTCGCATGCAAAATTTTTCTGCTAACATCATTTTAGTAGTGCGCCTAGAATTTGGCGCGAAAGTTTAGACACTTTCGGGTTTAGGCTATTTGTCCGACATATTTCCAAAATGATGGGGTGGACGGCCCTCGGGGTAACTTATTTACGTAATGAAACCACTAGTCTTAAATATATTAAATATTTTAGATTTTACACATTTTTATTGTATTAAATTCACCTTTTTAACGACATCTAAAATCCCAGTATCAATCCCGGGATCCCGGGATTGAGCTCTTAATATCGATATCATCACGATATTGAAAACCTTCCGATATTGCATGCCCTACCACACAACCAGCCGAAACTTTCTGAATTACATTAAATATCAATAGCTTAGAGTAGTATCTAGTTACCTTTTTCTTTTCAGAAGTCATCCCAACAAACTCCTTCCTCTGTTTCTTGTTATCCCTATTCGGTTGGTTTATGTTTTTCTGTATTTTGTTAGGAGGGCCATCACTGGATTCCTGAAAACATAAAAATATTATGTTTAAATTCCGTTATTTTTATTTATTTAAGACTAGCAGTTTAGTTTAGTTTAGGCCCTGTAGTTTTTTCCGCGTAAGTCACGCTCACGCGAGAATGTCGGGGTAAAAAGTAGCCTATGTGTTAATCCAGATCTCCAGCTATCCGCATACCTTATACATGACCACATTACATATACATACACAGTAGTGGTGTTGGTCTAGATCACAGACCTAGACCAACACCAGTTAGGTACAGTGGGGGGCAGATTAGATGTAAAAAATGGCGGATGCCCAGAAGTTGATTTTTTATAGAAGGCGCATGTAAAATGTACTGCGCGAACTTTCCTCTTCTTCGACAAAATTTTTCAACTTATCTGCCGGTCACTGTACCCCGATTTTTATTCTGAAGGTCGTGGTTCCAAATTCCGGCAGATCGCGCACCAATGACTTTCGCCAATGCCAAAGAAAATAATTTTGTGCGCTATTAACATCGCACTTACGGTGAAGGAATATAGTAAACAAGCTGCACCCCTTGGTTTACCCGCGTAAGTCCTGATCCCGCCGTAATATCTCCTTCTCCAAGGTTCCATCTATCTCTATACCAAAATTTATCAAATTCTGTTCACCGGTTTAGGCGTGAAAACGGAACAGAGACAGACAGAGTCCTTCGAATTTTTAATATTAGTGGGGATTAAAGTTACTTTTACTGGCCAAGTTGTGAAGCTAATAAGGATAATGCCCAGCAAACCCTTTAATTTTATACACTAACATGACATTTAGATTTTTCTTCTGTTTTCGCGATATTGGATTGAAATTAAACTTCTGTTCTGGTTTTAATAAAATTGTAGATTTTATTATTTTACCATTTTACCCATTTTATGACTAACGTTTCGAGAACTTCACAAATCTCTTCCTCAGGGCATCGGTAAAGATCTCTAAACGTCGGGCTGTGATAAAATGCTAAAAATAATAAAATCAACGCAATTAAAACCTGAAAATGAGTTTAATTTCATGACCTTCAGAATTAATAAAATCATTGTGAAACCATACCTGATATTTCCTTTTATTCATAAGCCTCCTCTGTGCCCCATCCTCACCTCTCTCCTGTATTGGTTGATTTTGACTTGCTCTATTTTGCCATGGCCTGTTTTGCCCCGGTCCATTTTGCCCCAGTCTATTTTGCCCTGGTCTATTTTGCCCTGGTCCATTTTGCCCCGGTCTATTTTGCCCTGGTCTATTTTGGCCTGGTCTGTATTGGCCTGGTTTGTTTTGGCCTGAACCTTTTTGTCCCAACACTTGAGTGCTTCTTTTAACTCGCATTATTCTGTTTTTAATAGTAAGATCTTCTTCAGATAAGTTTAGAGCTAATTCAACTCCATCTTTTGACGTGAAATTCACATAACCAAAACCTGAAACATACAAGTTTTTTATGCTAACTATGACTTTTGTATTTAATTTTGAGCCTGCAGTAGGACAGTACGGATCCAGATATAAAAACTGAATAATAAATAAGAACATAAAATTAATAACTACTCCAGGACAGTGTCCATAGCGATATTTAGCACCAAACTCAGCCACTTAAATAAATAAATTCTGTGAACAACGCACAGCGCTATCTAGCCCCGTGGTAAGCGACTAAGCTTGTGTTACGGTGACTAGACAACGGATATAATACTTATATTTATTTTTATTTTGTAAATACCTACATAATTATTATACATAGAGGGATACCCAGACCAGACACAAATATTTATTTTTTTAAGCATAAATATCTGCACCCGGCGGGAATCGAACCCGCAACCTTCTGCATTGCAGTCGCGCTTTCGCACAACGCGCCACAGAGGTCGTCAAAAGGTAAACTACCATTTTACCAAATGCCCAAATGGTTACTCCCACTTTTGTCTGGATCCAGTGAAAAACCCAGGAGTTTCCCAATAGCTTAGTATTTAGTTGATAACTCGGGTTCTAGTCTTTGGATTTGATTAAAGTATATGATGACCTTTCATTAAAACAGAGCCACCTCATAGTGAAAACTTTCTCAAATTTCTATCACTTCAGTAGCTTTTGAATGCATAAGTAACAGAGAAGCAGAATTTACGTGCAAGTAAAGATCTCTCTTCCGATATTACATTATAAGGTACTATAAAAAAATGTCATAGAAGACAGATATATTGTGTAAAAAACATACTTAATAAGTATTACATGCAGAAACACCCATAACTGTGAACAAATATCTTAAATATCTGTTTCGTTTCTGTATGCTCGCTTTAATTGGCCAGACATCTGTGCCTACAGTGCATGCTATGTTTGGCAATGATATGGGAAACACGGGTTAGTTTGGTGGAAGATAACATCAGAATATTTCCCACTAAAACATTATCATAGTTAAATATTCAGATATTGTGGAGATGGGCTTACCTTTACCAGCATTTGTCTTCTTGTCCCTAATAATCCTGACAGATTCAATCTCTCCGCACTTTTCAAACACAGCCCGGAGTTGGTCATCCTCCATGCCAAATGGCATGTTGCCTACGAAGATAGCCAGATGCGGATCGTGTTCCGCTCCCGTGGTGTTAGTACGTGTCACTCGAAGGTGGTAACCATTGAGGACTGTGTTGTTTTCTGCTAAGGCCTGAAGGAAGCGAAGCGGTAATGGTCATAAGTATTTGTCATTAACAAAATAAATATTGTATGCAGCTAGTACATCTACACTAATATTGTAAAGAGGAAGGATTTGTATTTTTGTGTGTGTGTGTCCGTATGTTTGTACCTAATGAATAAACTCAAAATCGATTCGATTCATTCGATTCATTATCGAGAAGTAACATAGGCTACTATTGATCCCGATATTCCCACGGGACCGGGACTTACGCGGGTGAAACTGCGGGACGCAGCTAGTAATCACACTAATATTATAAAGAGAAAAGATTTGTATTTTTGTGTATGTGTGTCAGTATGTTTGTAATGAATAAACTTAAAACTACTGTGCTGATTTCAAAAATTCTTTCACCATTAGAAAGCTACATTCACCCTGAGTAACATAGGCTACTTTTGATCCCGATATTCCTACGGGATCGGGACTTACGCGATTAACACCGCCGGACGCAGCTAGTAATTTATAAAAGTGAAAGTGTGTAAGTATGTTTGATACTCCTTCATGCAAAAACTTCTGAATCAATTGCAATAAAACTAGCTAACTAACCTAATAAAGATAGCTGGAGATCTGAATAAACACATAGGCTACTTTTTATCCTGATTAACCCACAGAATTGGGAATCACGCGGGTGAATTCGCGGAGCACAGCAAGTAAGGTTTATAATGCAACGGCTGGCTGAGCAGTTTTAAAGTTTAAGTTGATTAGACTTTTTTAGGCCTAATTCAACAATATGTACAAGCATATTTAAACCATATCATACACAATATTTGACATAAAAAACTCAATTTACTTAGTTGTTTTAATTCGCATGGCATACTACAAGTTTTAGAAACTAAGTAACATGAGGATAAGAATGTGTCCTATAATGAGACAGAGAAGAACCCACAAGAATCTCATGGTGGTTTTTTATTGTCTACACAGAATACCAGTATTTTTGTAAGTAGATTATATATACCTTTTCAACTGATGCTTCATCAACAAATTTGACATACACATTAACAGTGGATCTCTCTGGGTGTAGCTCGTTCTTTATCACTGCCATTTTAGGGGTCACCCTGGCATCTTTCACTGGAACGAAGCGAATCCTAGAATAAACAAACTTCATTGAAATTTTAATATTTCGAGGGGTGAAGGCAAAACGTATGAAGCGCCATTTTGTAAAAAGTTCAGAAGAGCCCATCGATCATATATAAACTATAGATACACGGTCCCATACAAAATCGAAATCAAAAATCGGCCCTACTTCAACGCTTACTTATACGGACATAGTACAGTTTAATGTAAACCTTAATCACTGGGCAATAAGGTTGTAAAACACTTATGCACGACTGACAGCGATATGCCTTGTTTCGCTGTAACCGGCTGAAATATGCCTTGTTTTGATGGCTCCATTTCTAGAGCGGCGACCGTGCATCTATGTAGGTTATATATGATCGAAGGGAGAGCCATTTAAAGTTTAAATTTTCAGTAACAAATTACTATGAAATACTGACTGCATACAAATCAATGGGGTTTTGACCATCGGGATTTTAACTGTTGATATTTTAATTTTAGATATTCAAATACATACCCAAATCAATATTCAACTAATTCAGTGTGCAGTGTACATGTGCAGTGTGCGCGTTTTAATAGTATTTTTTTTCTTAAAATTTAAACTTTGAATAGCTCCCCTGCTCCCCTTTAAATAATATGTTTATGAATTAAATTCATCATTATTATCACATTTTTAAACAATCTATGCAAAGCTCAACACAAGAACATATTTTGCTAGGTTTGGTAAATAAATCTATTAAAATAGTAATGAAAATAATTTTATGAAAAAGGCTCTCACCTAACAGTTTTAATTTCTCCATACTTCTTAAATATTTTCTTAATCTCCTTGCGAGTTTTTTTACCCAATGGCACATTACCAACAAAAATAGTCCTTTTCACTTCATCTTCTATGTTTATTTCTTTCTCTTTAACTTCAATTTTCTCTCCAGCATTTATCTTTTTCTTAGTTGTCTGAGCTTTTTGTTCTTTATTTAATGTATTTTTATTTTTTGTTGCTTTTTTATCATCATCTTCATCGCTATCTTCTGAATTCTCATGATTATCTTGTGGTTTTAGAAGTTCTGTATTAATTTCTTCATTCTCAGAAAGGATTTCATCATCAGACTCATGTTCTGAGTCAGTATCTTGTTCTGTGATTGCATTTGGGTTAACTGTTTTTGTTATTTCATTGTCTATTTCCATTGTTGCTTTTTCTTTTTCATCTTCTGTTTGGGATTTTTTCTTGTTTTTCTTCTTTGACTTTTTATCTCCTTTTGTTGTTTTTACTTCTGTTATTTTTTGTTCAATGTCAATAGCTACTTGATTGTGTTTTTTATTTTTTTTCTTCTTTTTAGGTTGTGTCTCTGTTTCTACAGTTTCTTTGTTTTCTTTATTCTGAACATTTTCATTTTCTGATTTATTTTGCTTTTTGTTTTTCTTTTTACCTTGACTCATGTTAGTTACATCTTGCGTATTTTCAATGGTATCATCAGATTTAGTATCTTCAATGCTGGGTTCGGAAAGTGCAATATCAGCTACTGACTTCTTGCAATTTTTCTTTTTATGACTCTTTGTAGTGGTTTGTTCTACTTCCGGGGTATTTATTGTATCATTCACATTCGATATCTTTGATTGATTGTGTACACTCGGGTCAGATTTACGTTTTTTCTTTTTCTCAAGAATAACTTCACTTACCACACTATCCTCAGTTTCCATTGTTTCTAAAGTTGTACTCGAATCCAAACTGCTTTCTTGTCTTTTCATAGGAGATTTTTTGGCACTCTTACCCATTACATCGGCTTCTAAATCGTCTTTGAGGTGTTTTTTAACCTTATCCAATTTAGGACTACTGTCTTCTTCGTTTTCAGTGATATCGAGTTCAGGGTTTTGGAATATTCTCTTCGGAGATTTTTTCACAATAGCCTTCTTCTTCTGCAGCGACGGAGACAGAAAAGTCGACCTGTCTACCTCTAATTCACTCTTAGGAGTAACATTTGGTGAGGGTTGATGTTTCGTAGGAGTGAATGCTCTTCTGATGAGTTTGGGACGGTTCGGCGTCACGTTACCGGATATTAGAGCTGCCACGCTGCCTACCACGTAATCCATGGCCCCTTGAGTAATAAATAACACGTTAATTCAATAAATTCAGAATAACCACAAAAATCAAACGCACATGTTGATTTCGGTTTTGACAGCAAAGACAGATGACATGAGCAATCACTGTCACTCAAGATGACATTGATTGACAGCAACTTACTGAGAACCAATCAGCGACCAGCAAAAAGTGATTTAATTTAATCGGAGTTGCCAGTTCTTAAATTCTATTAGTCAAATTGAAAATACATTGGAAATGGTTTTATTCGCATTTGAAAATTCTATGTAAATAAATCTGGGGGCACAGTCATTTTCGACCTTCTATAACTTCGTTGTGAGTAAAACCTTGTACTATTTATGTATTCTGTGGTAAAACTAGAATCCTAAATTATATAGCAGGCAGGCATTGTATAAACACGGTATACCTATTCCAAAAATTCAGAACCAGTAGTCACTTGCTAATCTATGATTGGTTTGTAAGTAAGGGGGAGATTAGCCTAACAACATCTTATAGTATCATAACAACATCTTAGTCTGGTACGTGTGGGTACGTGTTCCGTATACGTTTTTTTCATTCGGAATGTTTACAGTCAATATATTTTCCGTTCGGAAATAAAACGGAAGTGTGCGGTAATCAAGACATTGGATTGAAATGGATGGATTTGAAGCATTCAGGAATCCCGAATACGGAAAAAGTATACGGAACACGTACGTGTGCGGCCAGGCTAATAGCTGTGCTAATAATATCATTAATATTTAAACACAGTTATATTTAAATTAATAAGATTGACTTGGCCATGTCCAAGTAGTTCTCGTTTTGATCTATAGTGCCTACTTACTTGTACTATTTATGTATTTTGTGTCTATAGATGATAAAAATGACGTTTTTTAGGGTTCCGTACCCAAAGGGTAAAAACGCTTCCGTATTATCGGACTCCGCTGTCTTTCCGTCTGTTGATCTGTCACAAGGCCGTACCTACCTCATGAACTGTGATAGCTAGACAATTGAAATGTTCATAGTTGATGTATTTCTGTAGCCGCTATAACAACAAATACTAAAAACAAAACAAAATAAACCTTAAATGTTTGTTACTTTTGGACTCCTACCAGTAGAATCGGACCTTGTACTGACGGAGCACCTGAAACCGCCTCAATTGATAACATTATGGTTACAATTTGAAGAATTTGGTACGTAAACTTTTGTTCAATAGAGTGTACCTAATGATTTTCAGTAACAATTGAAGAGGACTAAAAATATGAAATATAAAAAAATGACAAAAAAAACTGACTTCAACAATGGGCAATACAATAATTGCATCTACGTAATCTACAGTCGGGGAGCGAAACTATAAAACACAAAACTGCAAACCTTCAGATTATCATCAAGTGCAATAAAATTTATATTTTGCCCTTTTTTGAAGTCGGTTTTTATTTTAAATATATTTAAATGCTTTTTTCAGATTTCATCTGGCAGCACAGGTGAACCTGGTGATGTTCCAAGTCGCTGTTTTTGTGAATCGAGTCGACTCGAGTCGGTTTATACGGTATTCGAATCCCGACTCGATTCCACGATTTGAGCACAGTACTCGAGTTCTTTGTTTTGTATTCGAATGCTAACTCGAGTTTGGGACTCGAATCCCGGACTCGAAACTCGGATGTGTGTCAAGGGACCGTAGACCTTATTCTCTAGTGCCCAAGATTTATTATTGTTTTACAACATCATCAGCTGTAAGAAGTTCACTGCTGGACATAAGCCTCCCTCATAGATTTCCAGATGCTTCGGTCATACATAAGTGGCCTGCATCCATCGTGAACCCGCGACCTTAACTAAGTCGTCCGTCCATCTCGTTGGTGGACGTCCAACGCTGCGCTTTCCGATCCGCGGTCTCCATTCGAGAACTTTTCGGCCCCAACGACCATCTGCTCTCCGTGCTATATGTCCTGCCCACTGCCACTTCAAAGAGCTAATCCGTTTTACAACATAATATGGTTTTATTCAAGATTTAGTTGAACTGAACTGCCACGGACAATAATATTTTTTTTTGAACAAAAAGAAGACCGTTCAATCAAAATGGACCAGCTATGTTCCACAGATATCATATTCGGAACTTCAATCAATTTGTTACACGAACTTATTTCACCAGATGTCGTTACTTGTCTCGAATATCCATAAATCTGAATTTGTAAAACTAATAAATGGCTACAGAATTCCACGTATCGGTCCAGAATTTATAAAGAAAATAATTATTTTAACTAATAAGATTTATTGACCGCAAGATGAATTGACTAACTGCCATATTATTGGTATACCAATTCAGATTTATGGATATTCAAGACAAGTAACGACATCTTGTGGTGTTTTGTGTTAACACTTGACTCCCAAATGTGAAACTTCAACATCCAATATCTTTTAACTTATCAAGAGTAGGACGAAAATACTAACACCATGGCTTTAGTTCGCATAAATCAAATGAATAATCCATGTTTCGTAATGGCAGGTGGCACATAAAATAAAATTAAGGTACCTCCAACCCCCAGGTAAAATCCATAAGGAAAAACGCCGATCTTCTTCCCGCGTCATTCGTACGTATATACAGTCGAAGTTTGACGGTTTGCCGGGAGCCATTTTATTCAAGTAATGAACTTGGAAAACGAAACGTTGCGTAAAGTGAGTGAAACAGAGATCGAGAACGCGCGAGTTAACTAACTCGAGTCAGTTGGAATCGCCTAATAGAATCGAGCATGGAGTTGATTCTTCCTGACTCGAGTCCGGCGTTCTCGAGGATGCCAATCGAGCTCACCGTACATACTCGAGTACGCCAGACTTGAGTTCCGGAATCGAGTCCGGAGTACTCGAATCAAAATAAATTGGGACTCGAGTAGGGAAAGAAGCACATCACTACCGACGCTTACGTTAGGTTCGTTCTGCTGCCTGGGACGCTTTGTGAAAATTATCAATTTTGTTTGTTTTTGCGATTGTTGTAATTTGTGTGCTAAACCAAAAGGTTCCGATCAATTTGCTAGGTACTTCTAAACCGGTAAGTGATTATCTATTTATGTAAAACTATCAAGTAGGTATGTGAAATTATCGCACGCGCGGCTGTGTGCCGCCCGCCATTATTTCAATATATTTTTTGTTTTCGTTGCATTGAACCGAGATTATAATAGAATGTAAAGGAACACGAAACCATTTAGAACAATAGACCATATAATAGCTCCTTGGGACTATAGGACGCTTTAGAAACTAGGTCCTTATGTCGCGAATTTATTTGGTTGGAAAGGCAGCGGCCGGTGGAGTTTGCTTACCTACCAAAGTTGTTGTGTCAAGCTAATAGGGTTGCATATGTTTGAGGGTCTCTTTGCCTAGATCCTTAAAAACGCATTGTTTTTTTAGTGACATGAATTTGGAATTTTGAGGTTATGGTTGGGCTGATGCCATTTATGTTCTTGTTAGTAGATACTTACGTAGTAACTCAATAAAATCCAAAAAAGTTAACTAAAGTAAGAAGTAAACAACATGCAAACAATGTTTATCTCATGTGCCTAAAACTAGGACGTATTTGCTTATAAAATATTTTTATGAGAAAATGCCAACTAAAGTAGGAAGATAATAATGACTTTTATATTCAAATTCATGACCTTAAATTTGATACACTTATGAATTTACACCATGGTTATACAAGCACCAAACTTTACTCATTACAACCACGGTAACAAACAACGTAATGGAAGCTTTAAACGAAAAACTTTCAAATATAATAGAAGAAAACAGTAACCTAAAAAAGAAAATAACTTATTTGGAAGAAAAACTAAACATCGCAGAAAAAGATAAAAGAAAAAATAATCTCATCTTTTTTGGAGTACAAGAAATTGAGAAATCAAAGTTTGAGCTTGTGGATCAAATCAAAGAATTGATAATAGACGCAAACGTGCACCTGGATAGCCAAGAGATTAACTATGTCCAGAGAATTGGCCGATGGACTGAAAATAAAACTCGTCCCGTGATTGTATCCTTTACTACCTCGTGGAAAAAACACCTGATTATGAAGACAAAAAATAGTTTGCCAGAGGGAATTTATATAAAAGAAGACTTTCCTAAGGAGATCCTCGAAAAAAGGCGACAATTACAAGCTAAAGTCGAAGAGGAAAGAAAGAAGGGGAACATCGCTTTTATAAAGTATGACAAACTCGTCGTCAAACCACCCTCAACAACAAATCGAGACAAAAGGAAAAGAGAAGAGTCCAAATCACCCAAGTCGTCAACGCATAAGAAAACAAATAAAACTTACCAAAATACAACACCAGGTTTTCTGAAAGGGGAATGCAATAGATCAACCTCACAATCTGAACCACCAAAAAACTAACTACCATCGACAGCCGGAACCAAAACACAAACAACAGTAAAGCTAAACTAAAACCAACAAATAAAGGTCTCAATCCGGCTGGTCACCGTGAGACGTCTGACCAACACCCTCTAACAAGAAGAAACAATACACTCAATATTGCAACCTTAAACACGAAAACCCTCAGAACTGATGAAAGCCTACAAGAGTTAGAAACAGCCCTAGAAGACATTAACTGGGACATCCTAGGTATTAGCGAGATGCGCAGGCTAGGAGAAAAGATCGAGGAACGCACCGAATACATACTTTTTAGTAAAGGTGAAATATCCGGACAAAGGGGAGTAGGTTTTATAATCAAACGGTCAATGAAACAAAATATACAAGAACTTATTGGAATTTCTGACCGACTAGCTGTTCTTAACATCAAATTGCCAGGATACAGGAAACCATGGTCAATTATACAGATATATGCTCCCACAGAGCAAGCAACAAAGACAGAAATAAAACTCTTCTACGAACAAGTAAATCAAACATTAACAAAATACTTAAACAACCATATTATTTTAATGGGCGACTTCAATGCTCAAGTTGGAGTAAAACAAAATAAAGAAGAATATGTCCTTGGAAAGTTTGGTCAAGGAAAAAGAAGCGAAAATGGGGAACGACTGGTTGAACTGTTGCTACAATACAATCTAACGCTACTCAACAGCATCTATAAGAAAAACAAAAGGAATAAGTGGACATGGATTTCCCCTGGAGGCGCTACAAAGAACGAGATTGACTACATAACATCAAACTACCCAAAAGCATTCAAGGACACTTCAGTAATTACCAAATTCAATTTCAACACAGATCACCGCATGGTAAGAAGCATCTTAAGAAAAGATTCACCAAAGCTATCTAGGAATCATATATCCCCACACAAAACAGAACAACACAGCAATGAGGCCCAAAAGAAAATTGCGCAGTCACTGATGGAATCAGCCGAAGAAATATCAACAATAGACAATGATGTGCACACGAAATATGACAAGCTAGAAAGTCTACTAACTATAGTCAAAACTGAAAATAGCAGAAAAAACAAATATAATCTCAGCGACAAAACATTAAAACTAATAGAGGAAAGAAAAAACCTACTTTCTAATCGCCCGAGAAAAGAAACTATCAAAACAATTACCAAACTAAGTAAGGAAATCAGGGAGCATATCAGAAAAGACAGGAGAAACAAGAGGCTACAAACATTAGAAAGACATATACAGCAAACAGGAGGAGTCAAAAAAGCACTCAAAGAACTAAGAGAAACAAACAAAGAATGGATACCAAAACTGAACAAAACGGGGATTATCTCCACAAATAGAAAAAACATCAACATGATAGCCACAACATTCTACGAAGACCTTTACTCAAACCTAGACTACCAACGGAAAAAAGAACAGAGGAAACACCAAAATGAAAGTCAGCATCAAGTACTACCTGAACCAAAAATACTCCCAAGCGAAGTAGAAAGGGCTATACACAGCCAGAAGATAGAAAAAGCTCCGGGCCCCGACAAGGTCACAAATGAACTTCTTAAAGGCACCCTCGAAGAACTACTGCCAATACTCACTTCAATATTTAACGACATTCTAACAACTAGCATTATCCCTACACAGTGGAAAACATCACATATTATTCTCATATTTAAGAAAGGACAAAAGGACGACATAAGAAACTTCAGGCCCATAAGCCTAATGTCAAATGTATACAAAGTTTTCTCCAAAGTCATCCTGGAAAGAATAAGCAAAAAACTAGATGAAAACCAACCCAGAGAGCAAGCGGGCTTCAGACAAAAACACTCCACACTGGACCATATACACACAGTGAAACAGATAGTCGAAAAATATAACGAGTATAACAAGAAACTATACATGGCATTCATTGATTATTCCAAGGCTTTCGACAGCATAAGCCACAAAGCCATCTGGGAAAGCCTGGAACAGCAAGGGATACCTTCGATCTACACCAACATTATCAAAAACATCTATGCAAATAGTGAAGCAAGAATCCAATTAGAAACCTTGGGAAAAAAGTTCAAGATCGAAAGGGGAGTAAGACAAGGGGATCCCTTATCACCAAAATTGTTCTCGGCAGCCTTGGAAAACATCTTCCGCAACTTAGACTGGAATATCTATGGCCTAAATGTGCAAGGCGTGAAACTGAACCACCTAAGATTTGCGGACGATATAGTTCTTTTCGCAGAAAACCCAACACATCTCAGCGAAATGATTGATTCACTTAACAATGAAAGTAAGAAAGTAGGCCTATCCATGAATAGAGACAAAACAAAATTGCTTACAAACTCTAAACATACAACTATAAAAATCGACAACCAACCACTTGAATATGTGATGGACTACATCTACCTGGGCCAAATAATCTCTCACAAAGACCAAACCACAAAGGAAATCGCCAGACGAATTGCTAATGGATGGAGAAAATTTTGGTCTTTAAAAGAAATCATGAAATCCAAAGAGCTTGGCCTGCACATAAAAAGGAAGGTCTTCAACATGTGTATACTTCCAGTCATCACTTATGGTTGTGAAACCTGGGCACTTACCATACACCACAGAGAAAAGTTGGAACGATGTCAGAGAGCCATGGAAAGAAGCCTGACTGGGATAAAGAAACAGGATAGAGTTAGAAGCAGCACAATAAGAGAAAAAACAAAAGTAGCTGATTTGATTGAACGAATTGATCAACAAAAGTGGAGATGGACGGGACACATGATCCGTGATCCCCAAGAAAAATGGTGCCAAATTGTCACTGATTGGTATCCCAGAGATGGAAAGAGAAACAGAGGACGCCAACCAACAAGATGGGAAGACGACCTAAAACTCACAGTTGGACATCATTGGAGAAGGGTAGCACGTGACCGATGTCAGTGGAAAATGTTAGAGGAGGCCTATGCCAAGAGGCACACTGAGCTACGTGACATACTATAACAAAATCTATAAAATTGATACTTGTACTTACTTGTAGTTCAGAATAAAGGGCTAATTATTATATTATTATTATATACAAGCTCCCCTCACCCTCTCCCTCACATCCCCTCTCCTGCGGGTGACGGACTTCTACAACCAATCAACAATACCTCAGGAATTCACACTCAATATTTGCTTATAAAATATTATTATAGGTAAGCAAATGCCAACTAAAGTAGGAAGATAATAATGAGTTTTATATTCAAATTCATGACCTTAAACTTGATACACTCATGAATTTAGCAAAACCTGTTTATCTATTTGTCTGGCTTGTCTATTGTAATGTGTAACATAATGTAAGAGTATCTAGTCATAGGTACTAAGGTAAGTATACCATTTGTTTTGTGTCTACAAACCATTGCTACAAACTTGAATTAAAAACATCTCCATAGTGACATGCAGTCACTATGAAAAGCTAAGCTCTTTTTTACTCAACTATGGTGAAGCCAAAAGGTAGTGCCTTATGGTAGGTGTTTTTTTCTCCTCACAGCTTTTATCCACTGTTTTTGGCGTTCCGTAGCCAAATGGCAAAAAACGGAACCCTTATAGATTGTCATGTCCGTCCGTATGTCACAGCCCCTTTTTTTCTTAGCATCATTGGGGAATACATGACTTCCTATGTTTTTGCAATCCACAGCTGAACAAAGCATAATTTTGTAAAATTATCTCAAAATAACTTAGTTTATTTACAAAATACTATAAAGTTTGACAGATAGTATGGAACACTCAGCAATAGCGCCATCAATCATCATTGACGACCTCAGTGGCGCGTCGTGCGAAAGCGCGACTGCAATGCAGAAGGTTGCGGGTTCGATTCCCGCCGGGTGCATGTATTAATGCTTAAAAAATAAATATTTGTGTCTGGTCTGGGTGTCCCTCTATGTATAATATGTATTTATTTACAAAAGAAAAATAAATATAAGTATTATATCCGTTGTCTAGTCACCGTAACACAAGCTTAGTAGCTTACCACGGGGCTAGATGGCGCTGTGTGTTGTTCACAGAATTTATTTATTTATCTAAAGTGAGCAAATGGCAATTTTCAACCCCATTATAATCTCCGTCAAATGCGTCAAGATCGTCACGCCACCATTTTCGGGGTCTGCCTCGATTCCGACGTCTGTCTTTTGGCACCCATTGCGTGACGATCCTAGCCCATCGGTCGGGATGCATCCGACTGACGTGACCCGCCCAATCCCACCTAATATTGGCAGTTTTTGTACCTACATCAACTATCCTGGTCTTTGAGCACATAGTGGTGTTCCTTACGCGATCGATCCACTTTACACCGAGCATGCTGTCCATAGCTCTTTGGCAAACCTTGAGTTTGGATTTTTAAATTACACCTATACCTACTGACTGATAATAAAGTCCAGTTGAAATTACCTGCGAAATATCGAGCTCCGTTAAATACAAATTGAAACATGGTATATATTGCATTATTTAAAAACATTTGTAATTACTATCATTTATATGTAGGTATAATATATGTAAAGCTTATTAATAAAGTAATATTGGGCTGGGCAGGATGTTAGACCTCAGGTCACTGATGCACGGAGGGCAGTGAAGTGTGAAGACATGTAACACAAGCCGGTAATTCTATAGGGTGAACTAGGCTTATGGTTGGCATGTCAATGAAAGAATCAAGTATATTCCAAAGGCATGTACTTAATGTGGCGACAAAGTAATAAGATGAAGTGTTTAACAGATGCTATACATAATGGGTTTAAGATGTGGTGGCTAAATTATCATCTCTACATATTATCCTACCTATCATAAGGATGAAAGTTTGTGTGTCAGTATGTTTGTTACGCGCCTTTACGCAAAAACTACTAAAACGATTATGATATAACTTAGTATACAGATAGCTGGAGGCCTGGATTAAAACATAGTCTACATTTTATCCCGATATTGTCGCGGGATCGGTACTTACGCGTGTGAAAACTCGGGGAGGTAGTAAAATTATAAATAAAAGTCCTCAGCCGCCAAACAGTAACCGGTAAACACAAAAACTATTGAACGAATTTTCATGCGGTTTTCACCAAAAGATAGAGTGATTCAAGAGGAAGGGTTAGGTATATAATTTGTCATGGTTTTATGTAAATTGGTTTGAATATTACGATAGTTGTTGAAAGTTTCGGAATCATAATTTTCTCATACACATTGTAACGAACAAACTAGGTTCCAGTTTGGGTTCAAACCTTATTATAACTGGGTACTAACTTAAAACAAACTACAAACTACCAACTTTAGTTTTTTTTAAATAAAAATACAAATGCTCAAAAAACATAATCATCCTTCGGCAGTTGCGTAATAACACCTACCTCTGAAGTTATACTTACAGTTTTTTTTTTAAACCGACAGCTATACTTAACAACTTAAGCATAGCTTAAATAATAAAAATCCAATTACAGGTCTTCACAAATATGATAATACATTTCATGATTTTACCTATGAGGGTTCTGTTTGTAATTCCTACCTTATTATTATAATGGGTTGGCAAATATTAATCTGTTGCAGAGAAGCTTTCTGGGTTTTTTTATTAACACAAAAATACAACCCCTTGAATATTATTAATCGCCAAGTTATTACTATTTATAGCTCCTTATCTATTATTTGCTTGCGATTTAAAAGGCGATTAACAGCCTTTTAAGTTGTTAGTCCTCCTTTTCTAAACTTGTATTATGTAATATACTAGCTGCGCCCCGCGGTTTCACGGGTTTAAAAGTATTTTATGTCTTATTCCTGGTTCTAAGCTGGCACCAATTTTGAGCCAAAATTGCCAAAAAGTATAACTAACTAGCAGTGCCCGCGACTTCGTCCGCGTAGAAAAGTGACTTTCAGGATTTGTTTATTTATTTCTTCTCATCTGAGCGATGTTCCCGGTTGCATCCCTCTCGGGAGCCCGGGGTCCGATAAACCCCAAATTGTTTTTTTTTATTTGGGGTCGGCGCAGACGGTAAGTCATCATTGACCATACCTGCTGCAATTAGATTTGGCAATGTTTTTACGGCCGGCTGCCTGCCTGACACCAACCCTCTTAGGGATCAAGCAGTTTATCCGCAACCGCGCGGGGAGTACTTAAGGTTAGCTATTAGATACGGAAATTGACAACAATAACTAAAAAAGACGTTTGTTGTATGGGAGCCCCTCATAAATTTTTGTTTTATTTTGTTTTTCGTATTTGTTGTTGTAGCGGCTACCGAAATACATCTTCTGTGAAAATGTCAACCGTCTAGCTATAACGGTTCATGAGATACAGCCTGGTGACAGACGGACAGAGGGACAGACAGACAGACAGACAGCGAAGACTCAGTAATAGGGTTTCGTTTTTACCCTTTGGGTACGGAACCCTAAAAAAGAAGTATTATAAAGTATCGCTGAGCACAACCGCTTTGCAAGGAGCCGACCGCGCTCATACATGCGCGCGCAATACTTAATACTTATTTGGTTGCAACATACTTACATTTTTAATATCGCGATATCTTTTGAATGAAATGTCCGAATTAAATAATTCAAAAGGTCCTAGAAAGGTATTGAATTCGTCTTGAATATGAATTAATTTATTTTGATAAGGATTAATACCAAGGTACAAAATAAAAGGTTATTAAAGCGACGGCATTTTAATTATTTACAAAAATTACAAAAACACTTATTGTGAGATAACTACAATAGTTAGACATATGGTGTCGCGATGTATTTTGTAGACAATTACATGTTCTACAAAGTTGTAGTACATAGTTTTGTTCTATATTCAATAGTTTTCACAGCGCACGCGGCGTAAGGAATTTTTTGGTCATTTTTTTCACACCTTGTGTTACATTATTGAACTTTTAGTAAGGATCCCTATTTTTTTTGAAAATATAATATCTATCTAACACCAAAAGAATTTTTCAAATCGGACCAGTGGTTCCTGAGATAAGCGCGTATATATGACTCATCTTTATTCCTTCTAAATATATGTCCCATCTTATACACTGATGGTTGCAGATTCATGACATACCTAAAATAGCCTACCTACATAATAATTATGGATTTGACTGACATCATTTTAATAGTTCAATAAACTATACCGGCATAACTGTTTCTGATTTTAAACAATTTTTTAATGTTCAAAACAATGTAAAACCTTAGACACGGAATTGAGAGAGTTGTGCTCATTTTGAAAACATAGTTTTCAAGCACTGACTCAGGTCACATAAGTAGGTATAGGAATTGTAAATGTACCTACTTTACATAAAATATCTTTGTTCAAACAACATTACCAATATGTCTTGTTTTGTCATTTAAATAACAGGATATAAGCAGTTACGAAAGCTAGGTGTTTTGTTCACATAAACGGGTCAGGTTGTGGTGGAATGTCATTTGAAACAATCTAGTTGGTAGGTCAACCTATTATTTTGTCTTAATGGACTTTTGGGTTAATGAACTTGTACTCTCGACTGTGCAGCTGTGTAGTGGTGTATAGTAGGACAGACGAGCCTAGAGCTCGTAAAAAGTAGTTCGTTCATATTTTTTTTAACATCAAATAAATAAGTTTTTACAAGCTTTTAAGTAACTTGCAATGTATGTCTGTAATTAATTATGTTTGTTCGAATAAAATCTTGCAAGTCAATTTTGGATCACTTCCTCTTAACTTAGGACTTTAAAATACTACACATTTCTCAGATGTCTACAATCGCAAACTCCATTCAATAAAAAGCAATTTTTTATACATTAAATTAAGTACAGATCAGAATTTATTTACAGATGTAAAAGTAAAACTACATATAATAAAACCCACAGATAAAGCCTAAATTAGTCAACGTTGGCCGGTATTATAAAATAAGAATCTTTTCTCGAAATTCACTATGGCAACGATTACTCAGAAAAAGTTTCAATTAACACTGCTTACTCCCATTCTCGTAAAAAGTGCCTATTCTTGGCGTCAATTTACAATTTAGCTTCACTTAGCTCCCGCGTGTAATGTTTGTTATGCTCGCCACGCGCATGTGCATCGTGTACATAGGTATTTGTGACGCACAACGTGTGCTTAATATTATAAGTTACCGTTTTTGGAATGTATTTTACGCAAAGGGATCATTCATACCTATACCATACCTATATACTTTTTAATTACGTTTTTACCGAGTTTCATGCTTTAGCTTATTGATAAAATATCCACGTATAAAATCTAGGGTAAATGACTTGTCTGTAAAAGTAACTAATCGGTTTTGTGGTTTCTGCGTAAAGAGGCTAATAACATAGGATTTATAAATAAGCTGGCGGAAATTCAAATCTTCAGGCAGAAATAATGTTTTTTTGTCCCTTCCTTGTGAGTTTAACACACTCCATTATTTTTGGTCCATATCCATCCCAACTAGGGAATGGTTTTTCGGTTTTTTCTCAAAAATAAACATTTAAGCCTATATTCAGTGTTGCCGTATGAATAATAAAAAAACCGAAAAAAACGGGTTGCATTCCCTAATCCCAACGTATTTTATATATTTTTTATTTTTTCGTGTTTCATCCTTAAAAAGTAGACACGGATGCGGGCGCGTTTTTTGTTTAATTTTTTAAAAGCAAATTATCCAGAGTACCTGCTGCCTGATCTATAATTTGAACAACCGGTTCCCAACACGTTATAAACCTCAACAACGCCTCAACACATCACCGATCGAGAAGTAATTATGATAGAAGCGGTGCATCGACCCCTACAAAATATACACACTATGATATATTGTAGTACGTAAAGATGATAGATCTTATACATCATTTTGTTCTTTGTTAACAAAGTAGGAAACTGATACTCGTTGCGTTGGATTATTGCAGCGCAGCCGCAGTTTGAATGTGATAAAATAAACGCGTTTAGGTAATTCTATCGTTTAACCCAACTACGGCGAAACGGTGGGATTATTCTCTCAATATTATAGCAGAATCAGGAACGTGGGTGAAACCTGACTTATATATTTATGAGTAGCATTTAATTTTAAACAGAATATTCTTAAGTGTGCGGAAACAGTGTTTTTGCTGTCCCCTGCCTTAGTTAAATTCAAGGCCATGACGTGTTTCAATTACTAAAGATTATTCAATTGGCTGTTACTATGGATCGTAATGTAACTTTGTTTGAAAAGAATGTTTAATATAGGTCGCGTTTTCTGTCTTATTTGTTTATCGCTAAACCGATGACCTACACACATCAACATCGTCTAGGGATATTTTATATAAAGTTCTTAAACTTAAAAAATACTGACCGATTTAAAAATATTTTAATGGAACCTTATTGTGTAGGCCTTATTGTATGATTCCAAATTTGAATTTTAAAAAATTAATTAAAAACATAAGATTAGCGCGGCAATTATTGTAGCGAGTTCGAAGGTTTAAATTTACTTAACGCAGTTTTAAGCATTTTGTTTAAACAAATTGAAGTTTTAATTTTTTTTTTTGATTAATTACAATTTAATACAACTGTATGCATCATGCAGCGGCGTCATTTAACAAGAAACGAAATGTTAAGGGCAGTAGGAATGCTCCAAGCTGGGGCTACTCAACGGAGTATTGCCGAGGAGATTGGAACAAGACAAAACGTGATATCAAGATTGTGGCCACGTTATCGTGCTACTGGTGAAGTGGCTGAAAGGCATCCAGGCGGAAAGCGGATAACTACCCAAAGACAAGACCGATTTTTGCAAGTGGCCGCGAGAAGACAACCAAATGTTACGGCCATGCAGTTGGTTCAAACGCTCCAGTCAGACCACCAGGTGCTTGTCAGTGACCAAACTGTGAGGAGAAGACTGCACGAGGCTAACCTTCATTCTCGCAGGCCGCTTCGTACTCTAGCACTACGCAGAGGAAATCGTGGACGAAGATTACAGTGGGCTAGAGAACATTTGCCTTGGGAAGATATCGAGTGGTCGGTAGTGTTGTTTACCGATGAGTCCCGATTCGGATTTCATCCTGATTCACGTAGAGTACGCGTATGGCGAGCTTCTGGTCGTGACAACCGTCTGCAACACCCTCAGGAGGTCCATCCATACCATGGCGGAACAATTATGGTTTGGGCGGGAATTCGTATTGGTGGAAGAACAGACCTCGTTTGGATCAGAAACACTATGACTGCCGAAAAATACCGTAATCAGGTGCTAGCACCAATAATCTATCCCCATCGACTGCAAATGGGCCAAGTTTTCACGCTCATGCACGACAACGCCCGTCCGCACACTGCGCGAGTGGTGACCAGCTGGCTAGAGGAGCACGACGTGTCGGTCTTAGACTGGCCCGCGCAGTCACCAGACCTAAACCCCATAGAGCACGCGTGGAATATGCTTCAAAGAAGGGCTTTGAGGAATTTGCCTCCAAATGTTGCGACTGAAGAGCAACTTTTTTTGCATCTTAGCAGGACCTGGGACAATATTCCGCAGCAAGATATTGACAACCTGATTCAAAGCATGAAAAACCGTTGCAGGGCCGTGATTAACGTCATGGGTGGTTTCACTGACTACTAATTTTAACTTCAAATAAAAAAACCTAATAATTTCGTTTTACTTTATTTTTTTCCTTAGATAGACATTTTATCTTAAATTTAACATTATTTCACTTTTTGCGTTTTTTTAAATAAAAAAATATTTAAGCATAAAACAATATTTTGTTGTATTCTAAATCATAGTCTGATAAGTAGGCTTTACAAAAATATATACACGTTGTTTGTTAGGAAACACAATTTTTGAGTAAATTGAGAAATTCTGAATATCCCTAGACGGTGTTGATGTGTGTATTTTAGTTAATTTTACTATCCAGATATTATTTCTTTAAATTCATTATCATGAGTATCAGCTACGTTTTATTACACTGCGATGCTTACACGACGAGTTAAAAGTGCTAGTACTAAATAAATAGTATAAAAGCGAATGTTTGTTCGGTGCAAAGTTACAAGGTCAAAATGCTTGACCAATTTGAAATTAGTAATGTAATGTAACTCGTTTGTCTATCTCTTTATCCAGCACAGCACATAGTGTGGAGTAAGATGACTTTGTGTACCGCCTGCTACACAAACTTCCCCTAGGTAGGTAAGGGGGCGTCCATAAATTACGTGAGGTGTTTTTTGAAATTATCTGTCCCACCCTCCCCCCTAGTGAGATGTCGTGAGATTTTATTCAACCCCCTCCCTCATCCTCCAATCTCACGTAAGATTTTTCAAAATGTGGGTTTCTTACGTAAACGCGTTGGATTGTTATTGTAAAAAGAAAAAAAAAATAGCTTCGTGTAAACTGTAGAGTGTGTTCTGGAGCAGTAAAATACAGCTCCGGTAGCAGAATTATTTTTTCAGTGTGTACGTACAATCTGGATTAAATGGACCAAAATAGTATAATTTTTTTTTGTTTCAATCAGAAAAAAAATTGCGTGATATTTGCCGAGACCCTCCCTCTCACCAACGTAAGATTAGATGAGATTTGACTCGACCCCCTCCCCCCCTTAAACATCTCACGTAATGGACGCCCCCTAAGGCCTACTTGTAAAATGCGAATGTTGCTTTGTTACCTCTTGACGGGCAAAAGGCTTGACTGATTTCACATGCGAATGTTGATTTTATTTACCTCTTGGTCAAATTAATTGACAGATTTTAATTGAAAATCTGAAAAGTAAATTTGTATTTCATAAGAAGTAGGTACTTATGATGTTGAAAAGACATCCATGATGTTGGCTGTTAATAAAGTCGATGCGAATGTTGGCAAGTTGACATATTTTAAATGCGAATGTTGGTGTCTTTACGGTCAAAGGCTGCGAATTTTTTAACCTTTTGACGTCTTCTCAAAGGCCTTGACAGATTATGAATTTGAATGTGTGTTTGTATCTTACCTCTAAGATACAAACATACATTCAACTTCAACCACGATACGTTTGTGCTACGTATCGTGGTTGAAGTCGTTTTTTTTATACTAAAATTTCCAAACAATGTTATGCTACGATTCTGCCTTCATTGACAATTTTTAGCTCCGCAAAATTATTTCGAAACATTTACAAACACATCGTCAATTCGTCATCATTATCAGTTTATCAGTAAATATTATGTCAAGTACCTATATCCAACCCAAAAAACGAAGTCTGTGTACTGTATGTGACATACCTTCCTACCTACCTAATCTACTGTCGTACCCAGATGTGTTTCTTATCTTACCGCATTTCGTAGTAGCGTTCCTTGCTGCAGACAGGTTGCCAACTTGAGATGATTTGTAAATATATGTTATCTATATCTACCATCTGGAGTTAGATATAACATTTTTAATATCCGGGACTGTAACGACAATCAATTTATGGGAACCAATATATTTGACATCAAACACGACACTCTATAATACTTGTTACTTAGGTTGATCTGAGTTCAAACCCAGATGCCAACGGGAGACAACCTGCTGAAGGGGAGAGGAAGACGTGAATTTGTCATACGCTGCGCGCCAGCTATAAATTAGCAGTTATAATTACAACCAGTGCGCGCAGTGTATAAAAACTTCACCCACCCCTCAGGAGGGTTTCTCCCGTTGGTAAGTAACATGTGAAAAGAGTGCCAATGTCAACAATATTGGTGCTTGACGTGACAGCTCTAGCTTTTAAGAAGCGTTCTCATCTCATCTGCGGAACAGAGCTAGTGACGCATTTATAGGGACGTATTCCACTTTAAAGGGTGAGGGTAAAAGGAAAGCTGGTTAGTCGTTTGGGCTGCACAAACCTTTGTCGCGGGGGAAACGACTACCGTTTCTGTCAGTCACTCACTCACTCACCATATTATACTATGAAAATACAATTTTAAAACAAAATCAATAACTTTGATCAATCAAGATAACTGCCATTTCAAAAGAATGATGTACCTATACAACATGATGGTGTTGTTTTTAAGGATTCATTTATAAATGATTTCTAAAATTGTATGATCACGGTGGCCACTTTTATCCCAATATTCCCGCTGGATCAAGAGTTACGTAAAACCGCAGGACGTGTAGCTAGATGAAAATACAATTCTTTTCCGCGTTAAACCATAATAGAATCTAGGAACAAAATTATCTTAAAAAACATTACCCTTTCTTATGCCCGTAGTCGGGTTAAAATAGTGTGCACACGCACAGTGCATTGTGGTGCACACAAGCACCATTTAGCTTTACACTAAATTAAAGAAATTAAAACTCAATCAAGTACAGCTCATCACTTATACCGTACTCAAACCTTACTCATTGGAGTGTAGTGCGCCGAGTTCATTGCCCTCGCGGACAGACGTACGCCAGTACTAGAAGTACCTATATAGAAGTTTCTAGTAACAGGTTTAAGACTAGGTAGGGTATAGGAAATGCAGCTAACTTTAACCGGTTTCACACGATGCGACTCATTTCATTGAAGGAAAAATGCTGAACATTGGTAGATGACGTAATTTAACACAGATATATAAATATCTATTCATCGCTTTGAGAATTACGGCCATACTAAGTAGTTACTTAGGGATTTCTCAACTAAGGAATGCTTACACTTTAGGTAAAGGTAGTAAATATTACCTACTTACGATAGATAGACAAAACGTCCATATGTAATTAATGTTTTCATTAGAAACGTATCCGAGTATGGTCGGCTTTAAACATTTGATGCACAATTTTTATCTCGATCTCTAATACTCTTTGTTTTAAAAAAATACTTAAACGTTAACCTATTATTTGTTCTTGGTTTCAGATAAAATATGAGTCAGAAAGGAACGCGGAAAACGATTAATGTGGCGGTGGCTAGTGATGAGAAAGAAAAGGTAATTAAATCAACTAAATAAGCATATTTGTAGAATGTACTAAAAGCCAATTTTAATTAAAGTTCAAAATTAGCCACCAGAATTACGCGGGTGAAACTGAAAAGCACAGCTAGTTTTACAATAAGTATAACAATAATATAAACTTTTTTAATTCACACGATTTTTTAACGTAGTTACATTTTGAAGGTAGGACACCTACCCTGTAATAATGCCACGTAAGTTATGAAGAAATCGTCACGTTCTGTTTGACTCCGGTACGATTAATTTAAAAATACTTCACGTAGTTCAAAAGCACATGCAAAACTTAGACGAACATGCATGATTTTAGTTTGATAGCATGTTCTAAATTATATCCAACCTTGTATTCCGATGAAATAAGAGTAAAACAGATGTATAGCAAAACTAAACCTTCATTAATATATTGTTTGTATCGTCCATTTTCTTGAAATAACATATTAAATTACAGACTATGACGAAAGATTAAAAACCTATGCATACTTCTATTACTGCTGCTTGGCCATTTTCCTGTTCAGCAATTATCAAATATGTTGATTCATCTATTAGTAGGTATACAATAAATAGAATTGACTGTATAATTTTATTTTATTATTCTACTTTTTTATTTAATTCCTATTCTATTCGACGTGGATAGAAAGATAGTAACGTTTTACATCACTACTAAAATGAACCATAGGACAGGAGATAAGTTGCAATGGAGATATGAAACTATTAATTTACGTAAAGAGAATAATATTCGTACTAACTCGTTTCAGCGCCAAATTAGTAACCCGATATCAGATATGAAAAAGAAAATGGCCTCAAACGATGAAAAAGATAAACAAGCCGTCGATAAATCAGACAAACAGAACGGTAAATCAGAGAAGAAAGCGGAAAACCCGGCGGAGAAGATAGTAGAAAAACCCGCAGAGAAAATAGTAGAAAAGCCAGCGGAGAAAAAAGTTGAAAAACCGGCGGAAAAAAAGCCCGAGAAACCGGTGGAGAAGAAAGTTGAAAAACCAGCAGAGAAAAAAATAGAGAAACCGGTGGAAAAGAAGGCGGATAAACCAGCCGAGAAGAAAACAGAGCAGACAGAGAAGAAAGAAGATGGCAAGAATGAGAAAATGAATAAGGTATTTGAGTTATCGTAGGTAATTCCACTCTCTAACATAATAATTTCGGAGTGTGCTGTCGTCAACCACTAAGTTCATTGCGTATATATAGGCCTTCAGGGGGCCTTCAGGGGGATATCCTAAACTATAAGTGATAGCGAAAAATGCTGAAAGGAGTCGCATCCTCGATTTTGACAAAAACTAAATTGGCATATTTAGATTTTTGAAAAATGCATTACCCTAGCCAGGAATCGATCCTTGTCTTTTTGCAAAAAAATAAACATCCTATATTACCGATCGATAGTGTTGCTGATAAAGATTAAATCCTGGAAACAAACATATGGAAGACAAGTATTTGGTACAAGTACTTGAGCGTTCCCCGTACCTATTACCACGACCTACTCGATTACAGATCACGTTCTAATTTGAAAATTATCATCCACAGTTCGAAGCTTAAGCTTTGATACTTGTAGAAAGTTGTGATTGATATCACTGTTAGATTATTTTTTGGTGTAATTAAATATTTTATTAAAAAATAGGCATTTGTCTTGATTTACCATATTATGTTTGTTTCCAGGATTTGATCTTTATCAGCAACACTATCGATCTGTACAATAATATATCATGTTTTTTTTTTTTGGAAAAAAACAAGGGTCGATTCTAGGGTAATAAATTTTTCAAAAATCTAATTATGCCATTTTAGTTTTTGTCAAAATCGGGGACGCAACTTCTTTCAGCATTTTTCGCTATCTTCTATAGTTTAGGATATCCCCCTGAAGGCCCATTTAAATGGTTCACCTTGTATAAACAATACCATACACGTTTTTTGCCTTTTGCATGACAACAACTTCACTCAATTTGAGGCCTATGCTAAAATACCGAAAATCAAAATACATGAATTAAAATACATAAACTTAAATAGCGAAAGGTTCAAAATCGTAAATTGTGTTAACGTTGCAACGGCAAACGTTGTTTTGCCTTATAAATTATAGATGGTAGCCGATTCTCAGACCTACTGAATACGCATATAAAATTTGGTAAAAATCGGTCGCGCCGTTTCGAAGGAGTACGGTAACTAACATTGTGACATGGAAATTTTATATATAAGACTAGCTGACCCGGCAAACGTTGTTTTGCCTTATAAATTATAGATAGTAGCCGATTCTCAGACCTACTGAATACGCATATAAAATTTGGTAAAAATCGGTCGCGCCGTTTCGGAGGAGTACGGTAACTAACATTGTGACATGGACATTTTGTATATTAGATAAAAGTTATAATGCTTATAAATATTACATAATAATCAAACAAAAACAATCTTGAAGGTTACGACTATTAATAGTAAATAGTCTTTAATTCCTAAATTAAAAATACATGTCGTGACTTACATAGAGTTATTAAATTACATTATGAAAATAAAAACAATAAGTATTATAATGAGACTTATTTATTATACTTATTGATTGAATTAATTTTATTATAGTATAAGTAATAAATAGTAATCAAAAAACTTTATGAAATAACATTTGGTTCTAAAAATTAAATATTAATAAATCAACTCAATTATTAGAAAGTCAAATAAAAATTAGTACTCATATATAAAGTCTTGGTCGATTATGAGATAGAAATTCCTCAACACTACAAAGATTGTTCGATCAGCCATATTTTAGGTTTGTTTGTTTGTTATATTGAAACCCTGTGATTCGACTATTGTTGTCGGTAGTTTATTGCAAATAACAGGACTGACTTCGCTAAGGTCCTTTGCAGATTAGCAAGAATTTCAGCGTTTTGTGTTTTGTACGAGTGTTTATCACATTTTTTCTCGTAGCCGTCTGGATTACTCTCTCACATATACCGCTAGTTGCATGACGATGATGCAGGCTAAGGTATGTAGGTTAAGCCCTTCGAAAATAGACACATCACTTCGGATCTCTACAATAGACTGTACCGCTTGCTTCTGCATTCTGAAGACTCGCTCCCAGTCGGCAGCACGTCCCCAGTACTCAGCGCCACATTGCAAAACTGAGTGGACTGTTGCAAAGTAGCAGTTTCACGCCATTGGTACAACGCCAGCTGAGACCGAGCGCAAAACTGACACTGACTAGCTTTCAGCGTAGTTAGTCGATATGTTGGCCTTGGTCGATTTTAAATCCTAGGAACATTGCTTTCTTTCTACCTGTCTGATCATGGATGCATTGACTGCAACGGAAATATGCCTCGTTTCGGTCCAGAGATGTTAACGTATATAAAATGCGTTTTCCTAGGATAGAGGCCCAGTCCGTTTATCCGAAACCATTGTCCTGTGTGTGCGACAGTCTCATTTAACTTCCGCATTAGCCCCTCCTCACATACAGCTGTAAAATCTTCAGCGTGCATCAGTAACTCTGCTGTCGTCACCGCATCCGGCAGATCATTAATAAGAAGGCTAATCATAATGTTGAATACTAATGAACCCTGTGCTACTCCCAGGGCACAGGATTGTAAGCAACGATAATGCTTGACCCCAGATACCATAGTGGTCTAACTCCTTTGCGAGGACTGAATGGTCGAAAACGTCAGAGGCCTTCGATAGGTCGCTGCATAACATAGCCACCTGGCGACCTTATTCCCTAGTCTCCAAGATGAGTCTAATCAGTTCTAAGGGAGATGGGAGATCATGGTGGTGGACCGATATGCGTGCTGACGGGGGAACAGAGAAAGGTAGCAAATCAAAATGTATAAGTTGTTGGTTCAGGTCGACAAAGGCCAGAAATTCGTACCTACATAATTTGTTTATAAAAGTGAAAGTTTGTGAGTGTGTTTGTTAGTTGCTCTTTCACGCAAAAATCAAGGAACTGATTACGATGAAACTCGGTATGTAGACAGCTGGAGACCTGGATTAACACATAGGTTACATTTTATCACGATATTACCGCGGGATCAGGGCATACGCGGGTAAAACCGCGGGTCGCAGCTTGTATAATATAATTTATATTATGTTATACCTTCACAAATCCATTGGCATACCGTTTTTATAGGTAAAGTCAATTATTAATTAAAATCTTTATTTGTTTTGGAAATATGTTATTTAATTTTAATATATTCTAAAACTATACGTTTTGACATTATGTATTTCGTATTTTATTTAAAACAAATTGTATTGATTTTGATTTTATGTATTTTAATTATTATGGATTTAGATTTTTGGTTCCTACATATATACATACATAGTTTTATGAATTACAACGTTTTTTTTTTAGTTTTTACATTTTAACATATTCCTGCTCAAATAATTTTCAATGAGCACCGCTATAGGAAATAAATACAGTAATACAAATTTTTAAATAGACATTTTAAAGATAAGGAGATCCTATTGCACGTTATTAAACTGGTTTTACATTGCGTGTAATATTTATTTATATAAACATAAGTAAATTAAATTATGATTTAACCACACGCGCCGCGCCGCGCCGTTTAACGTTAAACGAAGCGCAAAATGCTGTTTTCTGTGTTATTATGTATGAAACAGACAGTCGTTAGTCAAATTGAGTCTTATCCAGCAAATCTCAAAAGATTTGCTGTCTTAAACTTTGAAACAATAGATAAGTTTATAGTCATAGTTGTTTTGCATTAAGGAGAAATATAAGTTGTTTAAGAGAATAGTTTGTCGACTCAGTAGCGGTGAAATGAAAATAATTTTCATGCCTTGCAGCCTGCGCAATCGAAACAGAACGGCAAACACAACGGGGCACCAACAAACGGCGCTGACGTGGGCAGCACGGTGAGTGACGATACGGACGACGATCTCGAACTGATCGTCGACGACGAAATGTTCCCCGAGCTGACGTACGATGATAACTCTGACGTAGACGAGTATGAGGACACTATCAACAGAAGCCTGACCAGGAGATCACAGGTACCTATTTATTGGTACCTGGTTTTGTTTGGTATGGGGGGATTGTCGTTTGAAAAGAGTAAATGTCGTATGTCTTTGTGGCCGGATTTGTTTTGGGTTGGGTAATTGATATATTTAAATGTACGATTTATCTCCTTTCTTAATAATGAATGAGCGTGTATGCTTAAATATTTATTTGTCGATCTCAGGTATCTATTTGTAGGTACCTATCTGGTTTTTTGTTTGGGGGATTGGACTTTTGGTTATTATTAGGGAAAGGTTGGATGGGACATGTCTTTTGTGGTAGGTGACGTCTTTAGGGTTGAGTTTTTATCCCTGTCGAAGCATGACTGACTTGCGTTGCGTTAACATTTAGTGACGACAGACTGCTTAGTAGGAGTTTCACCAAGAAGTAACTGGCACTTATCTACTGGAATCTACAAAATCTACCCGTTACAAGGGTTTTGCCGTAATGGCGTATAGGGCGGATAGAGATGTCTTAAGTAGATTTGGAGATAGAGGTTGTTTTTCTCAAGTTTTACACTTGTTTTTACCAGCTAAATGGTTTTAGCTAGGTTAAAAATAAGCTAGCTACTTAAGCATTGTAAACTCCTAAAATAGTACCCACATGTCAAATACACAAACATCATAGGTTTTGGAAAACTAAAATAATAACTGGTGAAGGATAACATTACGGTCAATTCACACTGGTGCAGAGTAGAAGCGTCGTGTCAGATACACAATAAACTCCATTTCTTATTCTATATAATTATATATTTGAGAGTAAAGAATGTTTTATCCTCCTAAGACGCAGCTTTTTATAGTCTTGTTAATATTTTTAGTAATACTCATAGTGTTTTATTATGTCCCAAAAATAGGACATAATAAATCACTCCTGCCAGACCCATGCCTATTTAATAACTTATAGATACGAAGAGATCTAGGGTAGGTGTTAAAAACTATGGAGACAACTTTAAACAATTTGTCACAAAAATTGGATTATGTGGTCCATTTTAAATTGGGCAAGATAAGAGTATTAATTATATCCAAAATTTTGGACATAATTAATACTCTTATCTTATCTTTTGGGGTCTTAGAGGTTAAAAAGGTAAAATATAAAAACACATACAATTGATAGCTAACGCGTCAGTACCTTTTGAAACCTGCAACTTTATAAGACGCTGATATCTTCAAATAAATGGAGATTATCGTGTAAACCGCGAAGCTTCCCTTAGACTACACGGTAAAGTGAATTCACCCTTAATGCATTACATTTGGATTTAGTAGGAATTTCTCTAATATAAATATAACCGATTTCGTTTCAAATGTGTGATGTATACTAACTTTCTGTTATGTTGGTCGTGTTGCAACTAACCTTGCTTTTGTTAAGGTGAAGCTGACTAAAACTCCGGAGACACCGCGTCCCACCTCCGATAAAGATGATGAAGTAAGTCTGGTATACTGACAATTTGATAAAAAAAATCTCTAAACAAGTTATCTGACAGATAAATAAAAACTTTCATTCCAAGTGGAAATGTAACAGCACTGTAGTTGGACTACGTAACTGAAAATTCCTCCACGTAGTAAAACATTTGCAGGGAGAGTCAAGTGTCGTAGGAGGTGGTAAGGGGTAGTGAAACCGGAGTGGTAGCCAGGGGGCTAACGTCCACTCGTTTGACAGTTCGCGCGTGGCTGTCGCCGTGAGCAGTCGTGTTATTTGTTCCGGACGTTTGGGAAAACAAACCACATCATACAATATAGACATGCCATTAATTTTTACAAGATAATTATGAGGATAATAATGTGAGCAGAATGTTAGTTAGTAGCTATTAGTGAGATAAGATTATGGAAAAGGTGTATGATTTCATTATCTTGGGTAAATTAACTGCATGCTCACGCACCTTCTCACCCACCTTACCGCGTCAGGGTTTTCAGTTATGTGGTTCAATTTAATATAAATGCGAAAGTTAGTACGTTCGGAAATTTCCCGTAAGGCGGCCACAATAGCGCGCAATCGAGCGCAACAAGTTCGATCCCCGTCACGGGAATTCTTTTGATGATTTATTTTTCCATTAAAATATTTATATTTAAATAATAAATATGATTTTAACTAGAGGAGAAGACAGAGTTCAAAACTTTAAACTTACAAACATGTCAATTCTTATCCAACTAATAAAAAACTATAAGGGTTTCTTGGTAACTACGAAACTTTAAAAATAAGATGAACATTGCATGTTGCAACATAACATAATCATACTGGACTACTAACTATACCATGACAAAACACGGTCAAAATATCATACTAGTATTCGACTCAGCGGTATCCTTAAAATGCAGACCAAGCTAGTAGTAAATAGCTAAAACGAACTAGCCACTTTCGGCTAAAAATACGTAGAGATTAAGCGCGGACGGGTTTCTAACAGCTTTGTATGAAAACTGGCTGATATTTTGACTATGGAAAAACAAAAAAAGATTGTAGAGTACTTACCTAAATATCTATCAATTTTTTGTAATTTTTCAGTCAAAAGATCGTTCAATAATAAAAGTGATCGATATCCCATTACCGCCATCCGATCGTAAATTAAGATCATCTGATTCGCCCAAACCTGAGCCCAAAAAGGAATCACACAAAGAAGACAAAGAACAGGAGACAAAGGAGAATGAACAAAAAGAAGTCGAAGTCGTTATAGAAATTGAAGCAGAAAGTAGGTTTCATTTATTTATACTAGTTTTAATCTATTAGATATTTTCACATGATCGTTATGCTGTGTAGCCCCAACATAGAATAGGGTTACCCCATCTCTTCCCGTGGGTGTCGTAAAAGGCGACTAAGGGATATAAAGGAGATTAGCAAACCCTAAGTTCTCCCCGCGCGGTGGGGGAGAACTTAGGGTAGAGACACCCTAAGAGGGTTCAGGGTGCCAGGCAGGCGGCCGGCCGTAAAAATCTAATTGCAGAAGGTATGGTCAATGATGACTTACCGACTGCGTCGATCCCAAATACAAGAAACATTCGGGGTTTAGCAGACCCCGGGCTCTCGAGAGAGATACAACCGGGAACATCGCTCCGATGAGAAGGAGAAGTTTTAAGTCGTCTTACGTAGTATTAACAATTAGGAAGAAGACACAAGAAACTCATGGGTTAGAGTGTTTATACCTATATATACAGTGGTGGTCATATAATTAAGAACGCTGATATAAAGGGAAGATTTTTTCCAACTAAGATGCAAACTAATTGTATGCATTTTTTATTTCTCTCGGTATCGTAAAACATTTCCATATTACCACTGTATTCATTGATACACATGATTGGCTAAAAATCAGTAGGCAAACTTTTTACACTACTTTTAAACAAAGTATTCCTTATTACTGGCTGGTCACGTAATTAAGAACGCTAAGTAGTTTTACCTTTATTCAAATTTAAATAGAGAACACGCAGTCGATTTGTTACTGTTTGTATAATTTTGGCGCCATTACGTGCTGTAAAAGATTAAAGGTGATTGCTTCTTTAGAAAAAACAATGGGAAAAAATAAAAGTTGTGATAAATCTACAAGGGAAGTAATAATAAAACTTCGCCGGAAGAATTGGTCTTATAAAAAGATAGCCGACCATCTGCAATGTTCAAAAACGATGGTTTTCCACGCTGTAAAGCATTTTGCTACGTATCAAATTACTTCGAATGTTCCACGTGTACCTAAACAGAGAAAAACAACTCCTCGAGATGACCGAAACATCGTTCGTATGGCAAAACAAAATCCTTTTAAAGGGTCCAATGAGCTTAGAAAAGAATATTTTGGTGAAAACAACCCTTCAGCAATCTCAGCGCGCACTATTCGAAGTCGTTTGGTAGAAGAAAAATTGCACGGTAGGATAGTAAGAAAGGTACCCATGTTAAAACTTTGCCACAGGCAAGCCCGGCTTGCATTTGCGAGAAAGTATGAAAACTGGACTGTGCAACAGTGGAAAAATGTACTTTTTTCTGACGAGACAAAAATAAACAGAGTATGTTCTGATGGAAAACGATATGTACGACGTCCCCCGAATACAGCATTCGGCCCAAAGTACACGAAAGTTACATTTAATGTAACTTTCGTGTACTTTGGGCCGGTGGTGGAAATGTGAAAATTTGGGTTGCTTTTCTGGACATGGTGTAGGACCTGTAAAGTTGATAGAAGGTAACATGGATTAGTTCCAATACAAAAATATACTGGAAGATACAATGTTACCATACGCTGAAGACGTTCTACCGGTCATTTGGACATTCCAGCATGACAATGATCCAAAGCACACTGCACGCACCGTAAAGGAATTTCTTACAGCGCAATTAGTTTCTGTCTTAGACTGGCCTGCTAACAGTCCAGATCTAAACCCAATAGAGAATCTGTGGTTTGAAGTAAAGAAAAAGGTTTCAAATACAAAGTGTGAAAATTTAAGAGAGCTGTATGACTTTTTTTTAGAAGAATGGAACTCTATTTCTCTTGCGAAATGTCAAAAATTAATAGAGTCAATGCCTCGCCGGTGTAAAGCTGTAATTAAAAGCCGTGGATATGCTATTAACTATTAATTTTAGTTAAATATTTATTAAATTTCTTTTTATGTTTCCTGTGCTACATAATATTGTGATTTTTTAAATATAAGTGTCATACAAAACAATTCCCGAGCAGTTAAATAAATCGTTCTTAATTATTTGTCCAGTTTCAGCAATATTTGAATGTGTTACTTTGATAAAATCAATAAAATGTGCAAAAAATAGTTAGCGATTTCATACTTTATTCTTAAGTCAGGTTGCTCTATTAATGTGACTATTATATAACATAACTAGTTGCTTCTCAGAAGGTACACATCTCTGTGTATGATACGATTTAAATAAAAAACTTCTAGAACTTCAAATCGTTCTTAATTATATGACCACAACTGTATATGCCAAAAACAAGAGACCCAAGATCTTCCATTTATGGTAGTGATTACTATATCATAAAATTTGATATTTTTTTTAACATTAGTATATTATTATAAAAGATACGATTTTTAACCTAAATACTGTTTAAAACAGAATAACTATGATCGAAAATACATTTTACATTACCTTATTTTACGTTTACTTTATAATATTAGTTTGTATGGGAAATTCCAGCTTTAAACGGCGACTTGAAACCGTTTCGAAAAAGCCTTTAATCTACCCATTTAGAAATTTCCTGCACAGAAAGGGTATTCGCAGCCCCTAATCCAAAACCGACGATAGAGAAACGACTGTCTGTAACTGACATATTGAGTTGCACTGAGCGAAACGGAGATAGATTTCCGTTCTTCGGTATCCGAGCGAAGCTCTCTGAATACCTCTGCAATAGTTTGCAATTGCAGCAGGTTTGGCCTTCATCAGGTCCTGTGTACAGGTGTTAAGGCACAATGGGTTTATGCACTTTGGCAAGTGTTTCATATAATACTATGTTTGAGCTCCACAGTCGCATTGGTCCTCCGTTGATGCGTTTTATTCCCATTAGCCGCAAGCCACTGACCAGAACCCTGACGGTTGCCCCTCGGGGTGGCCTGACGGTACAGCGGACCCCTCTCTTTATACCCTTGCTGGTCATAGCTGGGGACGCTATAACATATATGCGTAGGTATTAGAGAACTGGCTTGCTAGCCCCAAGGCACTTAAAAAACCCCGTTTTTTATTAAATCCAGGCGAGTCCCGTCCTAAGACCCAAGTTCGAGTGTCGCCGTATTCTCGCCCCGCAGTCGCGGCCACTGCGCATGATCAAACTACCACTTCCATGCTGGCCAACTACACTGGTGAGTTTGTTACTTGCTAATTTTAATCATTTCCTGTGTTTAGTTCATTCCGTCTCCAGATTTGAGATGACCAAATTTGCGGCTATTTCACACGGACGTGGGCACTTTTTATAGACTACTTTTAGAAAGCTGCTCGAGAGTAGTTAGTGCTCGTGTTTACATAGACGACGAGACCCGGTTATCTGAATCAGATTTTCAATCGACTATACAGGGTGTTTGGTGGAGGGTTAGACAAACCTGGTGGGCGTGTAGCTGGACCTATTTGTAAAAAACGATTTGAAGGAAAAGACCCTTACTCTTCACATTTTCTTTTATGATAATTTTTGAGATTTTTTATTTTTTTCCCAAATTTTACCTCTTTACCCTTACAACTTTTTTTTGTACATGTTTTCGCTTAAAATTTTTATTCGATTTTGGTCCCAGATGTATCCTTGATCTATCGAAGGCATTGTTAGTCCAAAATAATGAGAAAATAATTAGTTATGGGCTCTCAAAGTTAAGAAAATAAAAAAATGTTGTCCGAAAGGTCAACTAAACATCATTCTAAAAACAAAACTAATAGTGATCGAGGAGTTCAAATACTCTTAAAAACTGCTCTTGACATCCCTTATTACAACGGTGTATTCCATGTAGCATAAAAGTCTACCAACTTGTCAAAAATAAGGCTTATGTGGAAAATGGAGTGAATATTCAAAGGAAAAAATACACATTTTTATTTTTTTTATTTACGAATTTTGTTCCAAAACATCTCCCATAGTTCCAATACATAATGTGCGCGACAGGTGGAGCCCATGAAACAGGGCCAAGTCACCTAATCTACGAGTTTGTGAACTCTCTAGTTGGGAACGCTCTGTCTAGGAATTCTCTTACTGTGAGACCGTTTCATGGGCTCCACCTTTCGCGCACATTATGTATTGGAACTATGGGAGATGTTTTGGAACAAAATTCGTAATTAAAAAAAAATAAAAATGTGTATTTTTTCCTTTGAATTTTCACTCCATTTTCCCCATAAGCCTT
The DNA here is from genome assembly GCA_958496205.1 of Idaea biselata. Taxonomy (NCBI): domain Eukaryota; kingdom Metazoa; phylum Arthropoda; class Insecta; order Lepidoptera; family Geometridae; genus Idaea; species Idaea biselata. The sequence goes on from OY292394.1 coordinate 11,647,689, forward strand.
ATTTTTGACAAGTTGGTAGATTTTTATGCTACGTGGACTACACTGTTGTAATAAGGGATGTCAAGAGCAGTTTTTAAGAGTATTTGAACTCCTCAATCACTATTAGTTTTGTTTTTAGAATGATGTTTAGTTGACCTTTCGGACAACATTTTTTTATTTTCTTAACTTTGAGAGCCCATAACTAATTATTTTCTCATTATTTTGGATTAACAATGCCTTCGATAGATCAAGGATACATCTGGGACCAAAATCGAATAAAAAGTTTAAGCGAAAACATGTGCAAAAAAAAGTTGTAAGGGTAAAGAGGTAAAATTTGGGAAGAAAATAAAAAATCTCAAAAATTATCATAAAAAAAAAATGTGAAGAGTTAGGGTCTTTTCCTTCAAATTGTTTTTTACAAATAGGTCCAGCTACACGCCCACCAGGTTTGTCTAACCCTCCACCAAACACCCTGTATAGTCATAGCTTTTCTGAAGTCAGGTCCTTAGCTCCTTAAGCTCAGAACACAATACCAAGAACCAGAAGTAATGAATATAACGAATTTCCATGCACATGTCACATGAAGACCAGCCATGGTAGCCTATCCTGATCCGCATTCCGTTATAAATGGGCAATTAAAATCTGACAATCAAACATAAGTACATCAAACAATTATACTTAATAACTTTTCAGGCAACAACACAACAATGGAGATGAGCATTACGGAGTCCTCAATAAACGAAGACACTTTGAATGAGACCAGTTTCCTGCATGGGTTGAGGAACATCAAGGGACGGCCCTCGTACAAACACTGTGACATTGACATACAACAGTTGATTGCTAATAGAGCTGCTCGGAATCCCCCAGGTAAGTGTACATATTATATATACCGAATTTTACAGTACAGTAATTTACCAATATCTACAGTACAGTAAATTACTAATGTCTACAATACAGTAAATTACCAATGTCTACAGTACAGTAAATTACCAATTTCTACAGTACAGTAAATTACCAATTTCTACAGTATAGTGAATTACCAATTTCTACAGTACAGTAATTTACCTATTAGGTGGAACACGCAATGCTGTGAGCAGATGGCGCTCTAGTCGACTGAGTTTTTTTTTTAAATTTTGTGGTCTCGCCTGTACTGTGAAGTCAAGTTGGAGTCTTTGTATATTAGTGTTAAAATTATCCACAGTATAGTAAATTACCGTTTTCTACAGTACAGTAAATTACCGTTTTCTACAGTAGAGTAAATTACCGTTTTCTACAGTACTGTACATTACCGTTTTCTACAGTACAGTAAATTGCCAATTTCTACAGTACAGTATATTACCGTTTTCTACAGTACAGTAAATTACCGTTTTCCACAGTACAGTAAATTACCGTTTTCTACAGTACCTACAGTAAATTACCGTTTTCTACAGTACAGTAAATTACCGTTTTCTACAGTACAGTAAATTACCGTTTTCTACAGTACAGTAAATTACCGTTTTCTACAGTACATTAAAATACCGTTTTCTACAGTACATTACCGTTTTCTACAGTAAAGTAAATTGCCAATTTCTGCAGTACAGTAAATTGCCAATTTCTACAGTACAGTAAATTACCAATTGCTACAGCACAGAGTTTACACACTAGATTCCGGTTTTCAAAATTAATTAAGAATGATAAGCATTTTTCGACGAATACAGAATGGCTTTTCATTTTGATTCCATAACAATGTGTACTAACCAGATTTTTTAATTTACATACCTCTACTTTTAATTTATCCAGCATCAGAGTCGTTCCGCCCCACAGCTCCAGTCGTTGGCCGGAAACGGAAGCCCGATGTCGAGTACACCAAAGTGGAGGTGGCCAAAGAAGCCAGCGAAGAATCCAGCTATCCTGGGAAACGCATGCGATTGTTGGAGACCACCAAAACTTGGGGATTCGGAGGGTTCAGGAAGGCCTTTCCCAGCAGGAGAAATGTCGAAGTAAGTTGAAGAAAATACAGCGTAAAGTCGTTGCGATACTCACTATTTAGTAGTATAAAATAAAATAAATAAATAAAATAAAATAGCCATTTATTCTACTACCATTACAATTATCATTAAATCACTTGTAAATTAAATTAAATTCATTTTTATTAGAGATGGGCCGACTAGTCGGCAAATTGTGCCGACTAGTCGTCAACTAACAATTATGCAATAAAACCAATATTTAATTGAATTAATAGCACAGTATGAAGGTGGATAGTCAGAAAAACGTAAACAAAACAAGTCATAGCCTACATACATCATCTTAACATTAAACATCTAAAATGTCATAACTATGCCTCAGCTCCATGAATATTTTTTTCCAACTTTTATTTTTATTTCAACATTTTTTGGAAGTTTCGTTACAGCTTTTGAAGTGCAAATTTATCCAAAAATACCAACAATCGCCGAGTGGTCATGATTAACCCAAATATCTGGGAATTATAATGATCTGCATTGCCGACTAGTCGGCAATTTTGGAACCGACTAGTCTGCTAGTCGGCAGAACCCCTAGTCGGCCCATCTCTAACTTTTATAGTTAAATTTTAAATTCGTTTCTTAATAGTCAGTCGGTAATAGTCGCCTCATTGGCGTAGGCCTCCCCTAACTTGTACCACGTATTTCTATTCCGAGCCATTCTCAACCAGTCTATACCTATCCTTTGTAAAAATATGTCTTTTTAGTTTTTTTTACTATTTAGTAGTAATGGCACTAAATTGAAATAGTAAGTATCGCAATAGGACAATAATCAACTTCTTTAAGCCTCTGCAGTACCCCAAAACTGATTTTTCTCAGATGGTTAACAATAACATTTTATTTATTACAAACAATAGTTTTGAAAACAATACTTGAGGATATTTACTAGGTCATTTATGATGTGAAAACACGATGATACCTTAAATTTTCTTGATAGAATAAAACAGGGACTCTATACCGGTTGGAAATATTTAAATAGTACTAGTAAAATGTCAATATCTTAACTTTTATAGCAGCCCATGATCATGTCGACGGTTGAAAGGAAAAACAAATTAAACGCCACTTTGGGCCAAAATGACTTTTAAATGCAGTTCGATTGAGTTTCGAATTCTCTATCGATCTGTCTAGGTTAGAAAGCAATCGGAAGTCCTTTTTGGCGTTTCATTTAAAGTATAAAATGGGGTATTTTGAAAATACGCTCCCTTTAAACGACCTTTTTATGACTATTTTTTTGAACGATGTCATATAAATTTTATAATAATATTGAAAGTGCTCCTTAAGTTAATGACCAAACTTATTTTTCTACGAAGACGACGCATCATGCAATTTATCCTTCCGAATAAATATTTAATTTGGCCTTTCCATATTTTTTCCCTACTAAGTTATGTTTAAACGTGTCGTAAAAGGTTTTGTTCCTCGAAAGTAAAGTACATCTCGTGGCTTTTAATTTGTTATTCCAATCCTACTTTGAAATATAAAGGTCGTATAATTTAGTTTTCCAGGCATAAATAATATTGAGAGTGATATCATTTGTTTTTCCCTTCTTGTTTTTTAACAAAGTTGGCGAATCATAGGAGTTATTTAAAAGGCTTGTTATCGCCGAGTAAAACACTGTTTCTGTCCAACCTACAAAATAAAAAAAAATATCAATACATTGAGATTTCCTTTCCAAGATGATTGTCTGTTTGGATGTTTGTGTTTCAATCACGCTAAAACTACTGAATAGATTGGTACTATCACACTAATATAAACATGTGAAATTAAGATGCTTGTCTGTTTGGATGTTTGTGTTTCAATCACGCTAAAACTACTGAATAGAATGCGATGATGAAATTTCTAAGATCAAAATAAACGCAATAAATTGAAGCCCTACCCTTAAAATGGACAACATTTAAATTTCATAACCTTATGTGGTCAGTAAATTATTTCACCGAACTAAAAAAAATACGGGAATTGTATGTAAGAGTTTCTTCTGAATTGTTTTTTTTTCATCGAAGTGATATAGACCATTTTTCCTTTTATATATTTAGTTTGAGTTGGTAATTTAAATAATTTTGCCTCCGAATTATTCACGAGATTTGGTAAATAAACTAATTTATCCTTTTAACTTTTTTTTGTCGATGATCTATAAAGTGTTTTTCCCTACTTACTCAAAATGCCATTTCAATGGAACGCCACTTTTTGTTTAAATTATTGACTTTAATTAAATGAAATTTAATACAAAATATAGAGAACACAAAACTTGATCTATTCACAAAATTTCAAAAAAATCCATCCATAAATAGAAAAGTTATGATCATTTTTCTTTAATTTTAAACTTTAAACAGAATAATAAATAAATAATAAATAAATTCTGTGAACAACACACAGCGCCATCTAGCCCCGTGGTAAGCGACTAAGCTTGTGTTACGGTGACTAGACAACGGATATAATACTTATATTTATTTTTCTTTTGTAAATACATACATATTATACATAGAAGGACACCCAGACCAGACACAAATAATTATTTTTAAGCATAAATACTTGCACCCGGCGGGAATCGAACCCGCAACCTCCTGCATTGCAGTCGCGCTCTCGCACGACGCGCCACAGAGGTCGTCAAAACAGCTCTGCTGAACAATTGGCCAAATGTCGTATCATTTGTTATGCCTTTCAACCGTCGATGTTATCGGTTATTGATACTTAAATAGGACTAGACATTGTATTGCTGTTTAATAGTGAAAGCAAAAAAAATAAGTAGTTCGCGTTACAACAATTATTTTAAACAATAATGATACCAGAAAAAATATGTATAAAAATGTTTTTTTTCGGTACAACAATTATTTTAACCGATATTTTATTTCTGTATCAAAACAAGTAGAGGGGGAACGTACATTGCGACCGATACGCGATCGAAAGGATACCTCGTTTGTTTGTTAGGGTTCCGTACCCAAAGGGTAAAAACGGGAGCCTATTACTGAGGCTCCGCTGTCTGTCTGTCTGTCTGTCACCAGGCTGTATCTCATGAACCGATATAGCTAGGCAGTTGAAATTTTCACAGAAGATGTATTTTTGTAGCCGCTACAAATACTAAAAACAATACAAAACAAAAACATTTAAGAGGGGCTCTCATACAACAAACGTGTTTCAAAAACAAGAAGGAGATTTTGTTGCAATATGTGACTTAGGGGTAGGTCGCTTCTGATTGGTCGGAGTCAAATCGAGTAGGTCATAGACTTAAAAATGGCTGCCCCGTCTGTCAAATATACCAGTCTACCTTCACTAACCAAAGAGTTTCTTATAAGTTTCAGATTCTCTTTGTGCCAAAGTTTTTTTTTTTTGATCGTATGATGGGAGTATGAATCGAAGCTAAATAATATACTGATTTCAAAATTTTAAAACGTTCGGTTTGCTTTCACAAATTGGTTGGTTCAGTGTTAATTTTAGGGTGCTATACCCAATTGTGATAGTTGTACGGAACCCTTCGTGCGCGAGTCTCGCACTTGGCCGGGTTTTTTTAAGTTACATTTCACTGGCCGACACGTATGACGCAATACTTAGGTACCCATCAGTCATCCATCATACATAGGTACTCGATTTTAGTTACATACCACTACTACTGACCCCTAATAAAGGGTCTCTATTGTTCACCACGCATAGTAGATTTGGACTCTATAGCAAAATAATTTTCGAATACAACTTCAGTGTAAGCCAAGGAGTGTTGCAGTTAGTAGCTCACAGCTTTTTTTTTGGTGTTTTCTTCGCAAGAATCGCAGTAGAAATGGTGTACTGTTCTATACCATTGCTGTTCTGTAAACATCAAACATTTTTCTTCTTTCAATAATTTTATAACACAAAACATCGATATTTAGTAATTATATACCTATTACCGGGTTATTGTACATTTGTCACATAGTTAATTCGTCACATTTTTATAACTCCCTTCATTGAAAGTAAAATCGTCACAGGTAGGTAAAGTCATAGTTAATTTGTCACAAATTCTAATTTTACATTATTTTTTTTATTTTTTTGCATAAAGTATGGTTAGCAAGTTAATTTTAATGCTCAAATTAAAAGAAAGACTGGATTAACTTTTTTAAAATTAAGTATGAATATAGCTAGCTGCGTCTCGCGGTTTTACCCGCGTAAGTAGAATAAAAAAGAAAGCATTTTATTGACATAAGACACATGGCACTAGATATAAAAAAGTACAAGTCTCGATCCCGTGGGAATATCGGGATCAAAAATAGCAAAAATAGTTGCGTAATGGTTACAAGCAAACAAATCAAAGTATAAATGAGACAGCATACAAAAAAAAAACTTAAAAATTAACAATACCTACCTAGTTACCACAAATAAAACTCCCTCTTTTCCAAGACATCACGTTCTCGTTTACACGCTATCACCCCCTCGCTAACTCATTGTGTTGATCTCTATGTGTTTTGCACATAGATTTAAGGTTTAATAAAAAGAAAGATAATTATTTATTAGTGTAATTTAAGGGAACACCACACTTCGCATAAACTTTTTTGTCATAATTTCATAAGGCATAACTCAATTGGCATAATTTCATAAGGCATAATATTCAGTTGTCATAATTTAAAATGGCATAATATTTTTTAGCATAATGGTTATTTGGCATAATTACATTAAGCATAATAGTAAATTGGCATAATTCAATATGGCATAATATTGTTTAGCATAATGATCTTTTGGCATAATTACATTAGGCATAATGGTCAATTGGCATAATTTAATATGGCATAATATAGTTTAGCATAATGATATTTTGACATAATTACATTAGGCATAATAGTCAATTGACATAATTTAAAATGGCATATTTTTTAACATAATGGACTAATGGCATAACTACATTTAATTGAAGTTCATGGCCTTATCATGATACAATTTTCTTACCTATACCTAAATGTTGGTATACCTAAGAGGAAAATAATAGATGTAGGTTAGGTTAGATATTGCGATTAAGCACACGCGAGCGAGGCGAGCGATTTCCTCTAGGTCTCATCATTTTTCATACCAGAAAAGTATACTGTAATAAGGTATGTTTTAATAATATATTTATGGTAAAAACTTTATGCCAAAAGAAGATTATGCGAAAAATGTTTAATCGAAAAGTAAAAGACCCACCAGGAATTGTGTACCTATCTGAATAATAACTAACCCAGTAGGATAGGTTTAGGTTAGGTTAGATGTTTTGATAATCGATCTAAAGCACAAACTGGTATTTCTGTATTTTTTTGTGAATTGTGAAAAAGTTACCCTCATTTAGTTTATAATAATGTTTTTGAATGCGCCTGAGTCTTTAATTCAAGCAAAGCTTTAGTTTGATAATTGTATTAGTTGTTGTGCTAGGAGTTTTCCTTTATGGGTTTTATGAACATTTAAATGAGTTTTGAATATTAGTATGTTATACTTACTTTTCGTATGTTATGCGTTTTGTAGGTTATGGTATTTGATGTTAGGCTTTTAGAATATTATGCGTTCTGATGTTATGCGTTTTGTAGGTTATGGTATTTGATGTTAGGCTTTTAGAATATTATGCGTTCTAATGTTATGCGTTTCGTATGTTATGCTTTGTGAGTATTAGGAATTATTTGTTTATGCCTTCTGTATGTTATGCCAATTGAAATTATGCCAAAAGAGTTTATGCTTTATTAGTTTATGCCTTATGAATATTATGCGTTTTTTAATTATGCCTTATATTTTCGGCCTTTTGTGTTTAGGACAAAATAAGTTATGCGTTAAGGACGGTACCCGTAATTTAATTATATGTCTTTTTCATTGTTATGTGTTGGGTAAATCAGCTACTTGAGAACCGTGATGTTTACGAAAATGAACGGCCTGTTAAATACAAAAGGGATTAGTCCTGTGATTTAATCATTAACCGTTCCTGTTTATAAAAACAATCCTAGGATATCCTAAACAGAGATAGCAAAAAATGCTGAAAGGAGTTGCTTCCCCGATTAAGACAACAACTAATATAGCATTTAGATTTTTGAAAAATGTATTACCCTAGCCAGGAATCGAGCCTTGTCTTTTTGCAAAAAAAAAATCACCACATATCATTAGGGTTTTTGATAAAGATCAAATCCTGGAAATCCCTATATATATCCCATAAATATTATAGGTTTTATGTATAGTTAAGTTTCATTTGTCTTGATTTCAAGACAAATGAAACGAAAACGAGTACCGTTTTTATTAAAATTATGTTTTGATTTTTCTGCTGACTATACGGAAAAAAACATTGTGACGATTTTACAATAGTTTAAAATATTATTTTTCAAAAATATAAAAGTGTGGCAAATTAACTCATATATTTTTTTCGTGACAAATTTACTTTGTGACAAATGTACAATAACCCTATTACCATCACTATGATCGCTGTAGTTACGCCGCTACCCGGGCCTACTTTCAAATTTGGTGAACTACCGTTCCACGGGACAATGAAGGAATGCGGAATCTAATGGTTATATGATCGGTGATTTTAGTGCATCTTTTTGTGTTGATTGAATACATATTATGGGTAGGAAACGAAGAAATGCCGTCCATGGATTTTTTTCCTACGATAAGACGAGCAACGAGTCTTCGTGTTTAGTACAAGGGTGTGCGATAAAAGTAAAGGTAAGTTTCGTTCAAGTCATCTTATTTACCTACGTAGTTTTGTCTATTCAGTTTAATAAGTAGGTAGGTAGGTAGTTTAGTAATAAGTAGGTAAAAGTATATTATTATCACGAGGCACAGTGTCAGATATTTTATTGAGTTAAAGACATCTCTATTAATGTTTTCTATAGATAAAATGGGTCAATTAGATGGTCCAAAACGAATCCGAAGAATTTCCATGGAGTAGTTTAGGATATATCAAGTTTTTCTAAAAATCATAGAAAACCCCTTAGAAATTCTTTTACGCAATTGTTAGTCATTAGATACATTATTATCACTGCTTCAACCGCCAGAAGAAAATTACAATAAAGGCATATGATCTGAAGTAGATGTGACTGAAATAGTTCTTACCACTGAAGATATTCTAATTTGCTCTGATAATACTGATACGGCAATAAAGTAAACTAAAATATTAAAAACCCGACTTCATAAATTGCGTAAATTAAAAAAAAAAGTCGTACGGGTTTAGGTAGGAGGAGGATTTGTTTATAATCACAATTGGGCACGGAGCCCTAAAATGAACACTGGACCAACCAATCCGTGAAAGCAACGCGAACGTTGGAATTTATTTGATCAGTCTCCATTATCACTATCTATCGCTCCATCACTAAATGGCGCCAGTGGTAAAAACACATCGCGCTATCGTTGTTGTTTTTAGTATTTGTTGCTATAGCGGCTACAGAAATACATCATCTGTAAAATTGTTAACTGGTTAGCTATACGGTTCATGAGATACAGCCTGGTGATAGACGGACGGACAGACGGACAGCTGAGTCTCAGTAATAGGGTCCCGTTTTTGCCCTTTGGGTACGGAATCCTAAGAATTCATGAGATTACGATTTACAATGCAGATTTTTTAATTATTTGTATAATTTTGTTGTATTTTATCATCTTTCGTATTCATAAAGGCGCGATTATTCTAATATTTTAGTACTTATAATGAAAAACCGTTTTCGATAGGTCTTTGACTTTGACATAATTTTTAATATCTCATGAACTACTCTTCGAAATTCTTCGGGGTTCGATTTTAAGTTTCTAATACTATCTATAAATAACATAAAAAGAGATGTTTTCAACTCAACAAAAATCTCATAGGTACCGTGGGAGGTAACGTTGGTAATAATAATTTAATATCTTTGGATATCTAATATATAAAATTTCCATGTCACAGTGTTAGTTACCGTACTCCTCCGAAACGGCTTGACCAATTTTTATGAAATTTGTGTATACGTATTCAATAGGTCTGAGAATCGGCTACTATCTATAATTTATAAGGCAAAATAACGTTTGCCGGGTCAGCTAGTTTTAATATAATAGTTGATTTTCCTTTAAATTTGTGGTCGGTTGCCAATAACCTAATAAGGCGCATACGCCATCTAGCGAGTAGCGAGTCAATAGGTAAAAGTTGGCTTACAGTGACAGGGTTCTGTGTTGTTCTATTTTTTTCAATTATGATTTCCCATTCTCTGCAAATAGCTAGTGTCAGATAGTGTCACTCAAGTATAATTACTGGACTGACACTATTTGACACTAGCTATTTGCTATTTATAATAAATATTATATACTTGCGTATACTTTTCGAAAAATTAAAATATTTATTTAGAAAAGATGTTAGGTATTCTTTTTCTTTCTTTAAAACTTTCTGTAGTGCTCCTTTGTTTAGTCGAAAATGTCTCATTCTCAAAATAGCAACAGTCCCAAAAGACCTAGTTCTGAAAATGGCCAATTCTTACAATGCCCAAATCTAATATTCCCTTATTCTCAAAATACCTTATTCTATAAATACCGAATTATCTGAGTGTTGATGCTTTAATTACCCAATTCTCAAAATGACCAATTCACTACATTTTTTGATTCTCGGAATTCCCAAACCTCTAAATGTCCAATTGTCAGATTCCCTTATAGTTCAAATAGTAGTTTGTAGGTTAAGTTAAGTTTATAAGTGAATAGAATATACTATTTTAAATTAGAAAAAGTAATATTATTTTTCACGCGATGACTCAGAATACTTAAGTATAATAATATAAATGTATTTTTCAGGGTATCCATACTACCAACTTGCTTTATCATCTGTCTTCAAAACACCCAGATGAACATCAGATAGTCTCGAGGAGATGCAATTGCAGAAGAACAATCGTCAGCTGCAAGATCGAGTTCTCGACGTGACTCTCAGCTAAATGTTCCAGTACTGATTGAGTCCAAGAAACATTTTAAGCCTTTGAAAATACGTAAATATTAAAATAGTAATTGAAAATATTAGTGTTATCTAGAGGGATACGACATTCTTATTCCTACAAATCCATAAATCAGGCAGTCTATCAATTTTTGGATAAGGTTGTAGGCAATGTTGATAAACGCAATAAAAACATTGGACTATTCATGGACATTTGCTTTTGACCACGTTGACCACAAAATACTTTTAAAAAGCTCTACACTTATGGTATAAGAGGTAACACCTATGACTTACTGAAATCTTGAACGCAAACGACGCAAGTTTCGCGAATAAATCGCCGTACTAAAATTCAGATAAATCATGAAACGAGCAAGATAAAGATAATAATCAAGGTATGAACGAACAAGACCTTGTACCAGGTCCACGATGCTCGGCGCCACCCAAAGACTACGTGATTTCGGTTCATTTCGACCGCCGGCAATCGACGGTGGTCGTCGTCCGACTCATAGTGTTCAAGACGAGAAGGACGTTTTAAACTTTTTTGAGACTTATCCCTCTGCGAGCACACACGACGCTGCAAAGCGCTTTAATGTGACGCAGTGGTTCGCATGGAGTGTTGTGCACAATGAGGGAAAATATCCCTATCACTTCCATAGGGTACACGAACTGGCAAACCCTGACAAACCCCAAAGAGTAGCCTTTTGCCAGAGGCTCCTTGCTAACCGACCTTCAGTGTTGTGGACGGACGAAGCGACGACGTTCGGTCGTGACGTGATTATTTAACACCAGAAACGAACATTTATGGTGTTACCAAAACCCACACGAACCGCGACCTCACAAGTTCCAACATCGCTTTCATGTTAATGTGTGGGCAGGCATCATAGGAAATGTGTTATTAGGACCTGTAATTTTAGGAAGACTCAACGGTGATACGTACTTGAACTTTTTACAAGAAACATTGCCAGTGTTGTTGGCAGAAGTGCCGCTTGCCTATTTACGTAATATGTATTACCAACAAGACGGCGCGCCAGCGCACTTTTCCCGACAAGTGCGTGAACACTTAGACACTGAATATCCAGGGAGATGGATCGGGCGATCTGGTCCTGTAGCCTGGCCTGGCCTTTATTATTTATTATTTTTATTATTACATTTCATTCTATACATTATATTATAAAATTAAAAAAATAAATAAATAGTACCAAAAATAAAAATAACATTTTTCAGGGATCGCCATAAGGCCTCTAACTTGACCTACAACATGTTTTAATATCCTAATCAAAACTATTTGTTCTCGAAAAACATTAGAAAAATAATGTTAATCAAATACTAACAGTATTTGATTAACACTGCTATAATACTGTTACTACCAAGAACAGTTTAAAATCATGTAAGTATTTTTCTTTTCAGTTTTTTTTCTTCATAACATTTAATGATCATATTGCTTTAGTTAATAATATTGTGACTAAGAACATATTTCAACTCATAATATCGTTGTTCAGAATAGCTTACTTTATAAGAGACATTTATCATATTTTTTGTAGTAATAACGGCAACTTTCACAAGATTTTTTATGAACTACCCCATTATCAAACTCTTTGTAAAATTCTAGATGGTTTTTGTTTTGCGATCTTTTTTTTTTTTTTTAAAGGAGTTAACTCATAATATAATTATATTTTATATTCTATTTTTATGTTTCTTCTTAGAAATTACTCTTTAATTAATAATGTTGTAATAAAACCACTTATGATTAAGATATCGTTTTTTTATTTATAGTAATTAGGCTACGTGTAATCATGGTCTAACTAACATAAACCTTACCTATCCTAGTCGGTGTCCTCAAGTAAGATGACAATAAATAGTAAGTAGGTGAACAAAACAAATATATGAATAATGGATATTATGATTTTCAAAAAATATGCATAAAACGCGTATGATTAAGAAATTTATAAAAATGAATATTAGAATAAAACACATTTATGAATATCAAAGCTATTTATTGGATTGATTATCAGTTTCGATCATTATAATACACATATACGACGAGGGGTATTAAGCCGAAAGGGGGTTGTTCTAGAGGTCTAGGCGAACTACTTTTGTTCTACAAATTTTGTAAATTCGAAGTAGTTTTCGAAAATTTTGAGGTGCTCTTTTATTTAGTTTGGACCACTACAATCTAAACATTATTTGCCTTTTTTTTAGAAAAACAGCTGTTTTATTAGTGACACAACTTTAAAATCGATTTTAAGTTCGATTTTCCAAAAGTCGTAGAATAAAAGTTGTTCGCCTAGACCTCTAGAACAATCCCATTTCGGCTTAATACCCCCTCGTCGAAACATCCTGTATATTAAAACAAATATTAGTAAAAATAAAGTGTATGAATAGTGATAATATGAATTTCAATGATTATACAGGGTTACAGGTTAAGTCGACCTAGACACTTTAGGACAGGGGTTCCCTAACTTATTTGAGACGCGCTCCCTTTCCACCGTAAAAAAAAGTCCGCACCCCCCCATCCTCCAGGCCAGATTATCAGGTAGTTGTTTTATTATTTAATACTTTTTATTCTAAAAAGCTATTGATTGATACTTTTGCGTCTACGATTAGGGTTACCAGATGAAAAACACAAAAGTCCTGAGAAAAGTCCTGATTTCCACCAAAAAATCCTGAGATTTTTCACACTTTGTTTTTTTTTTCCATACTTATTTACAATTTTAATACTCGTAATGGGGGGGGGGTTATTTATTACTAGAGATGCGCCGAGTACTCTGCCGAGTACTCGTTACTCGGGTACTCGGCAGTTTTTTACTACTCGTACTCGGCCTCGGTACTCGGTTCATGAGCCGAGTAACTCGGATATATATAGATATATATATCTGTGTAGGATTTCATCTGTGTACCTACTGCTTTGGCTTCTTAGCTTAGTGTGAAAGTTTGTGTATTTGTTTGTTCCTTTTCCACGCTCAAAGTCGCCCAATTAAAATGAAATTTTACACAAAGGTACAGAGCTAAAGAACTGTATATCGACACAGAAGCTGGTAAAGTGGCAAGCGTCTAACTCTCCTGAAGATCGCGACGCGTACAGGTCCGCCAAACGTGCCACTAAAAGAGCAGTAGCCAGAGACAGACAGCACCACTGACAACCATTGTACGATAAGTTGGAAACGTCTGAGGGGCAGAAACTTATTTATATGTAGGCATGTTCTGGGATCAAAGCGGCGCAGGATATATCCATGTGCCGCAATGTAAAAAATCCCTATGGCAACCTGCTATACGAGGACCTCGTGGTGAAGGAGAGATGGCGCTCATATTCCCACGAGCTGCTAAATAAGCAGTATAAAGAGGTGCAGACACCGGAACTCCTTCCGAATCAAGGACTTCTGCCACTGGTTACGCCTGATAAGGGGTTACTGTACCGTCAGGTTACTCCCAAGAGCAATCATCAGGAATCTGTTTAAGACAGATCGTGTCCTCAAACGCTAGTTCGGTCTTCTTAAAGGACCCGCTGTCTACACGCCCAAAGTGGCTATGGCCACTTTGTGCACGTGGATAGCACACCTGTGTAGACGGTCATATGGTCAAACGGACAGACCAATTTAAGTACTTGGGATTTGTGCGTCCGGGGACATCGGTTGCTACGTCAAGTCTCGTGTTTCTGTAACTTGGGCTAAGTGTCAAGAGGTAACTGGTATCGTCTGCGACTCCAAAATACCGGTTGAACTAAGAGGAACAAGTGTATAAAACGATCACTAGACCTGTCCTTTTGTACGATAGTGATAGTGGCCAGTGCTTGAGCGACATAAGCAGGAGCTGCGTTTCACGAAAATGAAAATGCTGCGCTGGATGTGTGGAGTGACGCGAAAAGACCGCGCCAGAAACTCCGGCATGCAAGAATGGCGTTTACGATGGTCCGGCTAGTTACGTAGGGAACAAATGTTTTGCTATGGGACGCCTCCGCCCGACCGCAGCAGATTGGGAAGATTCAAGAAAGGCTGGCTTGACGACGAGAGAGCAGATATGCGTGCAAATGGCCTCACTAAACGGGATACCAAAGATCGTGCGAAGTAGAGACGTAAAAGTAGGATAGCGGACTCCGGGCTCCCGAAAGTGTTGATGATGAGATGTTCCCATCAGTGACATCGCTCGGATGATGATGATGATGAACCGCGGGCGCAGCTAGTAAAGAAGAAAACCTGCTTGCTTCGAGTCGCCTCGCCTGTCGCGCGTCGTCTGGAGCGCGTTGCAACTTGTTTTCGCGGTTATTTAAATGAACCGAGTAACTCGGCAGAGTACTCGACTCGGTAAATTTTGAACCGAGTAATACTCGGTACTCGGTTACTCGGTAAAACTGGTACTCGGCGCATCACTATTTATTACCAAAGAATGATTATTAGAAGATACCAAATGATTCTGACCAAATGGTTAATTTTAATTGTACAATTATTACCAAAGGATAAGTTACTAAATATTAGGTACTAGCTGCTTCCCGCGGTTTACCCGCGTAAGTCCCGATCCCGTGGGAATATCGAGATCAAAAGTAGCCTATGTTACTACTCGATAATGTAGCTTTCTTTTGGTGAAGGAATTTTGTAAATCGGTCCAGTGGTTTCGGAGATTACCCCCAATATACATACATACATACATGTTACCAACGTTACCTCTTTATAATATTAGTATAGATAGATGGTAAAGTATCTCTTAGCAGCACTATTTATTGAAGTACTATAAAATACAGTCGTAAAGAAATGCTGATTGAATTCAAGAAAAAATGCACCAGTATAGTAGGTTTCTAATTAGATAAATAATGAATGATAATTTTTAGTTTGTTTACTTCTTACTAAAAAAATGGTATTTTGTTGAAATTTCTAAAAATCCTGAGATTTTAAGAGATTTGCGAAATCCGCCCGCAATCCTGAGAAATGTCCAAAAATCCTGAGATCTCAGGACAAATCCGGAGATCTGGTAACCCTATCTACGATTGATTTTCCGGAACAGAAAAAACTACCCCATGACCGGGATAGTTTGACTTTATACGAGGGGTAGGTTGACCTAAACAATTTTAAAAGGAATTAAACAAATATTAAAAAAAAAATTAAATTAATAAAGCAACCGAGTTTATTTATTTTAACTAGCATTTAGGTAATATACTTTGCAATCAATTTTACTAATATTTCATCCAGAAATATCATTACTACTTTTTTCTGATTCAAAGTTTTCGAGTTTTCCTTGAGTAATCCTTCCCCTTGAAAACAATAGCCAACCATCCCCAAACGCGATGTTTACTTTGCACAAATGTCACACAGGAACAGTGGGATTTAGACCAAAGAAATGTTACTTTAAAGTGAAGAATAGTCATTTTCCTAATAAATTGTATCAAAAATCTAAATTGTGGAACCACTCCCAAGTGACGTACGCTAGAGACGACTCAGGCCGTCCACCTTAGCGGACCTAAAGGCCGCGTCCGCGAGCGTAGTTTTCCTAGGCAACCCACCCCGGTCTCCCCTACTTGTAACGTAATGCAGCTTCAAAAAAAAGAACTGAAAGTGCTGATTTGTCATTGAATTACATAACATATAGTCCGGTCAAATTAGACCAAATTAGACATTCAAGGTTACATAAATTCCCACTAAGCTGAAAATCGGTGAGATTGTTTAAAATATCATGTTAATAATAAAATTATAAATAAAATTTGAAAGTTCCCCATCTTTCCCCTGTGAGGAAATTTTTTTATTAAAGGTCAAAGAACTTTTTCGCGATTTTCAGCAAAATGGTAAGTTTTATCATAAAAATACTTCAGACAAAAGTTGTAGATCATAAAATTATCTACTAAAATTTATTAATACTTTTTTTGTACGTGCCACCGTTTTTGAGATATAACGATTACAACTTTTTGAATCGTTACGAGGCATGCCTTTTAAGTTCTGTCGTTTGTGGAAAAAAAAATTAAATAACCTTATAGTACCTTTTATTGTTTTTCAAAGTATTCACCACGAAGTTTAATACACTTTTCCATTCGCTCGAACCAGTTATTATAACATTTATTCCACTCCAAAGTGGGGGTGTTCAAAATGGCTGACTTGAAAGCGTCGACCGCTTCTTCACTGCACTGGAACCTTTGAGCACGAAGAGTTTTCTTAATTTTAGGAAATGTAAAAAAATCGTTAGGGCTTAGGTCAGGACTGTATGGAGGATGGTCAAGAATTTCTACGTTTTCCTGCTTCAAATACTCAATCGTTTGACGAGCGGTGTGTGAGCTTGTGTTGTCATGGTGCAGGATGATGCGTCGCTTTGGGCTAGATTTCCGAAGTTCGGCGATGACTTGTGGTAAACAAACTGTGGTATACCACTCCGCATTAACCGTTCTACGATCTTCAAGTGCAATCGTCGCAACATGACCGGTTTTCGCCACGAACGTGGCCACCATCTTCTTTGAAGTGCTTCGAGAGCGAACAACTTTAGTCGGCTTTGGCTCGTTTTGGAAAACCCAGACTGTAGATTGTTGTTTGGAATCAGGATCGTAGGCATAGATCCAAGATTCGTCACCACTGATGATGTCGTAGACGTGATTTGACTCTCCTCGGTTGAACCTCTGAAGAGTTTTCTTACACCATCTGACGCGGGCCGCCTTATGATCGTCGGAAAGCAAATGCGGGATCCAACGGCAAACTAGTTTTCTCACACCAAGCGCCTCATGCAATATCTTTTGAATGGTTGTCCCTGAGATGCCTAATAACGCCTCTATCTCTCGATATGTCACATGACGATCTTCGACGATTAGTTGTCTCACAGCAACGATGTTATCTTCAGTGAAGGCGGATTTTGGACGTCCTTCACGAGATTTGTCACTAAGTGTGGTATGTCCACGCTCAAATTCCAAATACCAGCGTTCGATGGTCCGCAGACATGGGACTTCATCATGGAATACAGATGTTAACTCTTCGAAACACTGAAGTCGCGTGAGGCCTCTTCGAAAGTTATAGAAAATTATTGCACGAACATTTTCCTTAGTAAGATTCATTTTCGTACGTGACCTGACAGATTCAAACCAACGCTGTGACTAAACAATTGCATTAATCCTAATGCTTTCAATTGTTTTGATATTCGAAATTCTAACAAATTTGAATTTTGAAAAGTTCTAATTTTAAAATTGGCGGCAAATATACAAACGACAGAACTTAAAAGGCATGCCTAGTATATCTCAAAAACGGTGGCACGGACAAAAAAATATTAATAAATTTTAGTAGATAATTTTATGATCTACAACTTTTGTCTGAGGTATTTTTATGATAAAACTTACCATTTTGCTGAAAATCGCGAAAAAATTCTTTAACCTTTAATAAATTTTTTTCCTCACAGAGGAAAGATGGGGAACTTTCAAATTTTACTTTTAATGATATTTTAAACAATCTCACCGATTTTCAGCTTGGTGGGAATTTATGTAACCTTGAATGTCTAATTTGACCGGAGTAATACCTAATATTATTCATAGTGATTAGCACGCATTAACAATAATTTTTTATACATTTAAAAAAAAAAAAGTGCCAAATGAAACCAGGATTTGGTCAATAAATGGTCAATATCCCAAGGGGGTTGGGTCAGTAAATGGTCAGTATTTTAGGGGGCTTGGGTCAGTAAATTCAGTATTTTTGACCAAGAGATCTGTTTCCACCCCTGTAACTAGTATAGTCACCATACTACAGCATGTCAGTATCAATTAATAAAGCTTATCCCTATGTCTATTAGGTGGACGGCACACAGTTGCTATTGATATTGTCAATAAGCATTCAGCATCAGTCTTACACTCGTATTTATAGTCAATTCTAAGAAATTACTTATCTAAGTAAATGTGTCAGTCACATTTTCGTTGACGTTAAAAATCACTAATAAGAGCGAGACAGAACATTGCTTAGCCAAAGTAATCCACTCAGATTCGTCTATAAATTCGGGTGTTAGAGTCAATTAATAACAAAATAATGGTCGCGTAGTCGCGCATTGTCTTTTCCGCAGAAGTTATGCCTTGACGTAGTAGAGATAACGTGGAATTCAATTTATACCATTCACACTCTTAAATGTTTATTTTATTCACGCAAAACAGTGAATAAAAAGGACTTTTACTCACGCTGTTTGGTGTTTGAATTTAGAACACAATTTACTCGTCTCGTCCATCTAAATACTTATACAACCTCCTTACGCGAAAAAAACTTGATACAAACTCCTTGCGCTAAGAATACTCGACATAAAAATTCTTTTTAGGGTTCCGTACTAGGGCATGCAATATCGGAAGGTTTTCAATCCCGGGGCGATGTCGATATTAAGAGCTCAATCCCGGGATCCCGGGATTGATACTGGGATTTTAAATATCGTTAAAAAAGCGAATTTAATACAATAAAAATGCGTTAAATATAAAATATTTAATATATTTCAGACTCTAGTGGTTTTATTACGTAAATAAGTTACCCCGAGGGCCGTCCACCCCATCATTTTGGAAATATGGCGGATAAATAGCCTAAACCCGAAAGTGTCTAAACTTTCGCGCCAAATTCTAGGCGCACCACTAAAATGTTTTAGCAGAAAAAAATTGCATGCGAGCTTGTATAAAAAATACTTGTCTTAAAAATTGGAATGAATCACGTTACTTTTATTGTTTTAAACATTTTACCAATTCCCTACGCTTCTAAATCTTTACAGATCTCTTCCTCAGGGGTAGACTAATTTGGGTTTAATTTTAATAGTTCCATTCAATCATTCCATGAGGAAAAATATAGCTAAAAACCTTAATTTATACCCAAATAGTAAATTGCTCAAATCTCGATATCGGATCACTCAATCCCGGGATTATAATATCGAACTTTTGCGTCCGAGATCCCGGGATTACGATATCCCGGGATCCCGGGATTCATGCCCTATTCCGTACCCAAAGAAAAAAACGGAACATTTTTACTGAGACTTCGCTGTCTGTCTGTCCGTCTTTCGCTAGTCTGTATCTCATAAACTGTGATAGCTAGACAGTTGAAATTTTCACAGTAGATATATTTCTTTAGCCGCTATAACAACAAATAGATGAAAAAAAACATTTAAGGACCATTCAACAAACGTGATTTTGACATAAAAACGCTACGATACCGCGATGTATTTTTACCACTAGCACTTTTTACCATCTAGTGATGAATTGAGACTGGCGCCAGTGGTAAAATAAATTTTAACGTTCGCGTTGCGTTCACGGATTGGTTGCCGGTCCAGTGTTCATTTCAGGGTTCCGTACCCAATAATAATTGTGATAGTGGTACGGAAACCTTCGTACGCGACGCGAGTCCGACTCACACTTGACCTGTTTTTTTTTCTCGTAGTCATGGTATAAAGTATAGTATGCAACTCTTGAGTAAAGTACGGATTTACATTGAGGGCCATGAACCACTGGCGTCGCTCAGGATTCTAACACTTCATCATGAATCACTCCCTACGGTCGTGATTCAGTCGTTAGAATCCGTCACTTGCTCGTGGTTCAGGGCCACTTGCTATGGCCCTCGCACTAAATCCGTCTTTTATTCACTAGTTGCATAATATACTATTAGATTGACCGTTCGACTCCGAACGTTATAAGTTTACTGTTAACCCTTTTAAAACTGTTTGGTTTGTATTCACAGATCGTCGGTATAAACACCGACCTGCCTCTTACAGCGCCGATAGCTTCTATATGCACGTTTGATCCCGAGACCATCGAGCCGGAGGCCACGCCGCTACTTGCTGAATCAATACCACCTGCATCTGTACCAGACCAACCACAAGATAAAAGATGTATTGTTATGTGAGGTACGCCTACTCAGATATTTTCTTAAGGGAAACCGCTACGAAAATATAATAAAAATTAGTCTAATACAGTTGAACTGTATTTTTTTTTTAAATTAAATTGAGAATAAAACTCTTGTTTGACAAGGAACGCTTTATCATAGTTTCGCAGTAGTTGAATGTGCGAGCGAGGCAAATCGTTCCTTGCTTATGTTTCCCTTAAGATAAGAGTACTGCAGTTAGTGGTAGCACCAGTTGAGCGTAGTCCAAAACTAGGCGAGTTAATTAGACATTTAAAATCACCATAATACAGCTCTATTTTCTATGAATTCTGTATTTGACAGTTGTTGAATTTAGTCAGTATAAAGAATACCGTTTCTTTTTGGTTTTGGATTCAAAATGTTTTAATCGTCCATGCCCGTCAATGGTTATAGTGAATTTCACTATTTTAGTTTTTCCATTACACTACATTTTGTAGTCTTTAATTGAATTGTAAGTTGAAGAAACTAAATTGTAAAATATTCAGTAATATTACAGTTTTAATTCCGTTTAAATAACTTAAGTTTCATGAAAGTATTACTGATTTCTACATCACCATAATCTGTCGCTTAGTTTATAAGTATTGTAGAAAAATTCTGAATCGTAGGCTGTTTCATGGAAATCGTTATAATTCAAAAGTTAGAACTATTCTCTATTATTTTACAAATAAGGTAGTCTAATTCTTAGATTAAAATAAAAAAACTAAAGATACGGTACGTAGTCTCGGAAAATGAGACGATAAAACTGCGTCTAGCTGACGCACTAGCCTCAGTCGTATATCGAACCGTTGCCGCGTGAGCACGTGCTGTCACGCTACGATTGTCTTTTTGACATTCATAAGAATTTATGTTTATACTTATTTACAAAGCCTGAATCATTCTTAAAGACAAATGTTTTTAAATACAATAATTTTATGAAAATGCATGAAGGTGTTTCTGGCTCATTTTTCGAATACGCAATGTTAGAATATACCGTATCTATAATTTTATTTTTATCTAAGGTCTAATTGACTTTTATTGGTTGTAGATTTGTAGAGTAGTTATGTAATACTAAAAGTACCTCAAAACGACTCTATCTTAGTTTAAGATGTTGTACGGCATGGCGGTAAACATGTTACAGCTCTCGGTCAATGATTTGTACAAAACAATCTGTAGATAAGCTGGTGTTTGTTTCATAAGAAATAACAACTGCTTTTATGAAAGAAAATCGTATGACAAAAGTAATAGGAGATTATTATCCCACCTTCATTTAGGCCTAACATAGAAGGCCGCGACTTTATTTACAACGAGATTTGTTCTGTCAAACTTTCTTGATAGACTCGCACGTGAATACTATCGCCAAATTCAGATTAACTCAATGACTCATTACCAAAATATCCAATGAAAATAAAGTAAACATTTTATAGCTGGTAAACGTCCAGCAAAATACAATCAAATAAAGTGTCAGTAACTATATTTAATTGTCGTGATATTCTGATATTCTGAACTAGTACTGTACATGCGCTATTTCGAACCGTACCGAACGACGTTAGTCGAGGTATCTCGTTTGTCGCGACCTTCCATATTCCGGTCACAAATCAGTATCAATATTTCCATAGGATAAAAAAACGCTATGTAATGTACATAAGTTTATATAGAAATGTTACAGTTTTTTTCTAGGATAACGTCTAAAAAGACACTTATTTACATTGAATGACTTTATTGAAAGTGATGACTTTTCAAAAAGGTGTATTTTACCAAGATTTACCTAAAGTTCGTTTTATTGTTTTGCATCCCTTTGTCTACCCTTTGCTGTGTTTCGAAGTGCCTGAAAAATTAGAAAACTTGTTTTAAAAAAAATCTTGAAAAAAATTGGGTACTAAATTACTTAGATACTATGTTGAATAAGTAATATTGTCATTCAATGTAAGGTTATGTTCTTTGCACGACAAACGGATAGTTGACATTCGTCAAATGTCCGATCACAAATAGCCATTGTAAGTGGCTGTCTGTCTGGACGCGATACGTCTTCCTGTAGTTTACCTTAGCTACCTCCCAATAAACTATCTGTTATCTGTAATATCTGTTATCTTTCAATAGGAATACCAGTACTAAAAAATTGAATAGCTTTTCTGTTCCTCTACGGGACATATAATTGGTCATATTTTATGGTTCGTCATATTTAGATTAAGGAAATTTTATTGTTGGAGACGTTTGCCCTTAGGACATTCGTCTCTTTTTGTATCTATTTGCTTTTTGATATGGCATATAGTGACCGGCACGAAAGTTGAAAAGTTTTTTCGTGGAAGGGGAAAGTTCGTGCATTCCATTTTACATGCGCTTTCTATAAAAAATCGACTTTTGCGCATCCGCCATTTTATTTCAACTAAGCTGCCGCCTACTATACTTCCGTGTATTTTAGGCATTGCTTAAAATGCTGGATCTAACTAGTATTATAAAACATGGAATATGCAAAAAATCTTATCAATGGTATTGATATATCCATAGCAATTTGTCATTCATTAAAAAAATATATGCGACCAAATTGTCAACCTCCATTTTTGAAGTCTGTTAATTTCAGAAAGAATGCTATATCACTAAGTACTATTATATCAATATTTCTATATCGTATATTTTATATTAAGTATACTATTTTTGTCCCGCGGTTTTATACGCATTAGTCCCGATTTCTTTCGAATGTCGGGATAAAAAGTAGCCTTTGTGTTATTTCAGTTATCCAGCTCTCTACTTACGTAGCGATTAAGTTTCATCGCAATCGGTTTACTTTATTTATGTGTTTCAATGTCTTTAAGTCCAAAGTTAGATTTAAGTTAGACTGTTTGAAATTCTATTGAGCGCAGTTGGCCAAATTCGCTTTTGACCAGCTCTGCTTAATCGTTTAAAATTATGAGAAGTTGAAATCATGTTAATTTCCAAGTATTATGATACGTTTTTTAATTATTATTATTCACAAATAAAATTACATAGAATAAGTTTTTTCACTATATACATTGTAATAAACCGTAAGTTTTTGTCTTTTTGAACACGTAAAGTGGTGTTCTGAGGTTTCCTAAATGTACTGGCAATTTTTTTATTTGTTTAAGTACCTAAAGGAAATTGCTAAAATATTTAGGATGTTATGGATTTAATGCATTTCAAGATTTACAAGATCAGTTGTACGGTATTTTAATGAATTTATAGGTGGTAATAAATGCGAAATTAAGCAAAAATGTCTTTTAGTTTAATAATTGATCATTATTACTGACACTACCCTCGTCCTTCCCCCTCGGTTTAAGCGGAAACTTCAAATCTGAGGCATTTTACAAATATGTACGTTTTATTTGCAATCGGTCTCTTGCTTGATCGGTAATGCATATTATTATTATACATACACTAGCTGACCCGGCAAACGTTGTTTTGCCTTATAAATTATAGATAGTAGCCGATTCTCAGACCTACTGAATGCGTATGTGAAGTTTGGTGAAGATCGGTGAAGCCGTTTCGGAGGAGTACGGTAACTAACACTGTGACATGGAAATTTTATATATTAGATATTCTTTCATATTTATACGGGTTATGTCCTGGGTGTCCCTTGATGGATGATGCAACACGTGCGTATGTGGTGGGCGGGCATCCCTAGGTTCGAGACCTAGATCTTTTCTGTGAAACTTCGAAAGACTAAAACAGGGAAAAAAGGTATTAATTATACTAGTCCTTAAGTAAGTATAATAAATACCTTTTCCCACATGTATAATAATCACGCCCGCAGTTCTTCTAATGTGGTCTACACTATTATTATTTTATTTATATTATAAAGAGGAGAGATTTGTATTGTTGCGTGTGTGTGTGTGTCTGTATGTTTGTAATGAATAAACTCAAAAACTACAAGACCGATTTCCAAAAAAAAAACCAATAGAAAGCCACATTATCAATAAATAAACTCTGAACAACACACAGTGCCATCTAGCCCCGTGGTAAGCGACTAAGCTTGACTAGATAATGGATATAATACTTATACTTATTTTTCTTTTGTAAATACATACATATTATACATAGAGGAACACCCAGACCAGACACAAATATTTATTTTTTTAAGCATAAATACTTGCACCCGGCGGGAATTGAACACGCAACCTTCTGCATTGTAGTCGCGTTTTCGCATGACGCGCCACCACTGACTTAGAGATATAGACACCGTAAATTAGATCTCTCTTGTCCACAACTCGTACTCCAACTCATGACTATATCAAAGGGCCGTATCGATTACAACTTTAGTGTAAGCCAAGGAGTGGTGCAGTCGGGGGCGTGTGTGTTCGCGCAGCGGAATGTTGTTGAATTTAAAGATTTGAATTATGCAGATATTTAGTGTATGACGTCGTATAATTGTGTGTGGTAGAAAAAAATTGTGCACGCAGCCATTGTGGAGAAATTCACTAAAAACTGTTTCCGCTGGGCGAACGTTGTCCTGACGGAACTTTTTTAATCCATTAACTTTAGAAGGAAAGAGATGTGTCCAAAAATTAGTGTGTATTTGTGTGTTATTGTGTATGTATGAATAAAATTAGTGCATGCATATACTTCGGTGAAATTCAAGTTTCCGCTACGCGAACGTTTGGCCATTTCCTAGTTTTCATATAAAGCGCTTACATAGAGAGCTGTAGATTTTTACATACGTTGTTTTGAATTTGTTTATATTTGTTTAGAAAACAGATTTTAAAAAAATCGTAGGGCGTAAAAGATAAAAATATAAACGTAAAATACGCTTATTAGGTCTTAGTTCTTAAAGTATGCACTTTGGGGTCTAGATTTTCACGTTTATACAAACCTTGTAAGAGTCCGCAACATGTTGCCAAGTATCAATGATGATCCGTTAGTAATTAAAGAGTTATAGGACAAATTACCATGAATAGATCACTGTTTACAAAGCAGTCAAATATCACGTCGTTCTAAAGGAATTGCATGGTAAAATGT
Organism: Idaea biselata; assembly: GCA_958496205.1. Classification (NCBI taxonomy): domain Eukaryota; kingdom Metazoa; phylum Arthropoda; class Insecta; order Lepidoptera; family Geometridae; genus Idaea; species Idaea biselata. The sequence goes on from OY292394.1 coordinate 11,673,275, forward strand.
ATGCCAATAATTAGTGTATTCATTCTGTAATTAAAGAAAAACAATTATAATACTGACGAAGCATCAAAAACCTATATAACCCGACCAAGTTCGGATGGCTACAAAAAAGCGGCCGTTAAAAAATTCAAAACAACGTATGTAAAAATCTACAGCTCTCTATGTAAGCGCTTTATATGAAAACTAGGAAATGGCCAAACGTTCGCGTAGCGGAAACTTGAATTTCTCCGAAGTTTATGCATGCACTAATTTTATTCATACATACACAATTACACACAAATACACACTAATTTTTGGACACATCTTTTTCCTTCTAAAGTTAATGGATTAAAAAAAGTTCCGCCAGGACAACGTTCGCCCAGCGGAAACAGTTTTTGGTGAATTTCTCCACAATGGCTGCGTGCATATTTTTTTTTCTACCACACACAATTATACGACGTCATACACTAAATATCTGCATAATTCAAATCTTTAAATTCAACAACATTCCGCTGCGCGAACACACACGTCGGGAGCTTTTTATTTGTTTTATGCATTTTTTTCACCGTAATTGGCATAGAAACTATGACCTGCTCAATTAAATGGTGTGGGAAGAACAAAAATACTTCAAGCTACGAAAGATGGAATAACTTTCCACCGGTAAGTGATTTTAATTTTCATTTTGACTATCCCAACTACACAAGATATTTTGGTAGAAAATGTTCCTCACCAAAAAAAGGGCACGCGTTGAAGTCTTTTTGTAATAAACCAAGATTTTTTTGCGTGTATCAAAACAAAAATTACTTAATTGCAGTACGGAAGTTCGGTTTTTGTATAGACACTAGCGCCTTCACTCAACTGTACAAATAAGTTGGTAATCGTTGGTATCAAAACAATCTTATTTTTATCTTGTGGTAGACAGGAACTAATTGCTCAGGAACAAATTTGGTTGAAATGTCGATACTAACGCCCTCACTGAATGGAAAAATAATTGTGTTATTTTCTTAAAGACATTGAAATTATGAAGCACGTGTAAGTAGTGACTGGAAATTAATCGAAAAATATCGATTCGATCAAATGTAGAACTGACATGTTTTATATTTTACATTAATTTTATTTTTCATACTTGTTGTGAATTTAAAAACTATTTTAACCGACTTAAAAGAGAAAGTGTTTCGATTACTTGCGTATTTTGCTTATGGGCCCAGCTTGAGTGAGGCCAAGTTGGGGCCATAAATAAATTATATAAGGCGGTTCAGTGGTTAATTATTTATTTGACTGCCCGTAAAAACTCAAACAATTTTCCTATTCAGGTGCGTAAAAGTAAAAACCGGGCAAGTGCGAAACTCGCGCACGAAGGGTTCCGTACCACTATCACAATTGGTTACCGAACCCTAAAATCGTTTACCAATTTTAAAATTTGATAGGAAAATGTGACATATTTGGCTTAGATTCTTACTTCCATCATACGACCACACCACTAAAAAAAATGAAAAAAAAAACTTTGGCACAAAGACAATCTGAAACTTATAATTAAGAAACTCTTTGGCAAGTGAAGGCAGACTGGTATATTTGACAGATAGGGCAGCCATTTTGAATTTCATGACCTACTCGATTCGATGTTTTTGAAACACGTTTGTTGTATGGGAGCTCCTCTTAAATATTTGTTTTAATTTGTTTTTAGTATTTGTTGTTGTAGCCGCAATCGAAATACATCTTCTGTGAAAATTTCAACCTTCTAGCTATCACGGTTCATGAGATACAGCCTGGTGACAGACGGACAGACGGACGGACAGACAGCGAAGTCTCAGTAATAGGGTCCCGTTTTTACCCTTTGGGTACGGAACCCTAAAAAGTAAGTTTGACAAAACCATTAAAATAACTTTAGCAGTTGGGACATTATTGGCAAGATTTGTGCTGGGGTCTAAAAGTTAGTTCTGACTGCTAAGGGTATTTCAATAATGGACTCATTTAGATATTTATGCTAATATTAAATGATGATGAAATCAGTGATGGCAATAACCTGTTTATCTATGTAAAATTTTAACTAAAAATAATCTAAATATAATAAACATCAATGCCACTTTTCGTTGTAATTGTAAATTATAACTCAAGAACCGGCTCACCTATCCAAACCAAATGTTTAGGCTTTGTTCGGACTATTTAGTAGTTGTTTTATGTGTAGTTTGCACAAAAAAGTATTTTAAGTGACATAAAAAAGAAAGGGAATGAATTTCTTGCGTATATTTATTCGCGGATTACTTGAAGACAGTTGAGTGAGGCCAAGTTGGGCCCAGAGATAATTTATATAAGTCGGTTCAGTGGTTAATTATTTATTTGACTGCTCGTAAAACAAAATCATTTTTCATTTTTCAATAATTTTATAACACAAAACATCGATAAAATATATCGGTATCGATATTTAGTTATTATATATTACCATCACTATGACCGCTGTAGTTACGCCCCCCGCTACCCGGCCCTACTTCCAAATTTGGTGGAGTCCGTTCGACGGGATATTGAAGACATGCTATATCTGTTGGTTATTTTATCTGTGCGCGCCACAGAGGTCGTCAAACATAGAGAATTATAGAGGAGTAACAAAGGCTTCTTTTGATCCCGATATTCCCACGGGATCGGGACTTACGCGTGTGAAACCGCGGGACGCAGCTAGTGCCTAATAAAGGTGTTAAGGGCGTTTATTCCATTCTCTTTCTCCATACAAACGTAGTTTACGTTTTCCTCCCTGGATAAAGACATTAGAGCAAATATGTTTATGCCATAAAACTTATATCTGGCATGACTAATTATTTTCCGAATTATTTTTTTCATTTTTTATTTTGTTTATTATTTTAATTTAAAAAAAAAAAGATTCGTACATTGACAAGACATGACAGATATAGGTTTTATGGCATAAACATATTTGCTCTAATGTCTTTATCCAGGGAGGAAAACGTAAACTACGTTTGTATGGAGAAAGAGAATGGAATGAACCCTCTTAAATAATTTAAAAAAAAACAATAGGTTTGCTTGTAGTTTACCAGACATCGCTAAACCCAATTTGTTATTTCTGAAGTCTGCTAACTTTGAGCATTGTTGATGAATATTGAGTTATTTATTAGTGTTAATGTTTTGTGGAAGATTGTTATTTTTGTTGGTGTTTCTGATGGTTGTTGTTGACGTTTTTAGGGTTCCGTAGCCAAATGGCAAAAACGGAACCCTTATAGATTCGTCATGTCTGTCTGTCTGTCCGTCCGTCCGTATGTCACAGTCACTTTTTTCCGAAACTATAAGAGCTCTAGTGTTGAAACTTGGTAAGTAGATGTATTCGGTGAACCGCATTTAGATTTTCACACAAAAATAGAAAATAGTACAAAATTTTTGGGGTTCCCCATACTTAGAGCTGAAACTCAAAAAAAAAAATTTATCACTTTCAGTGTTGGATAGTCCATTTTTTGAGGAAGGCTATAGGCTACTTTTGATCCCGATTTTTCCACGGGATTGGGACTTACGCGGGTGAAACCGCGGGACGCAGCTATTTTATTATATTGCAGCATTAAAAACTACTAAGGTTTGTAGAACGCTCATACTGTGATCTGCAAACACATTAAAAATAGAAATAATCAAAATACCAAATGCGGCAAAAGCAAAATTAGATTATGATTGGTAAGATGCATAAGATGGGGTGAGATTTATCAATCGCCGCTATCTAAAGATAAGAAACCAACACAGGAGGTACCAGCATCAATTACTTATAAGTTAATAAGCCAGTTGATTTCGTGAACCGAAATGTAGGTAGGTAGGTAATCATAATATTCTTAAATAGAAGAATCCCGCGGTTTCACGATATTCCCACGGCACCGCGTAAGTCCCGATTCCGTGGGAATATCGGGATCAAAAGTAGCTATGTAACTCCCTGCTAAAGCAGCGTTCTGTTGGTAAAATTAATTTTGAAATCGGTCCCGTACCTATCGGAGATTACCTTCAATATTCATACATACACGTTACCTCTTTATAATATTAGTCCCTATAGATAGATGGAGTTGGGTAGATACAATAAAAGATCTTAATCGATTCATGATAAAAACGTTTCCGAATTACTTAATAATGGTTGCGTAGACTAGTTAGTTATTTTAGTTAGATGGTTGTGGATTATTATGATTATGTAGGTAGTTTTGAACCGGTAACGCTTACGAATCCGTTGTAATGAAAGATTTAGCTTGTACAACGTACAAGCGACACGAATCACAACAGATTACTGTTATAATTCCCAGGACGAAACCCAGTCGGGTGCAGTTTCGAAAATATTTCTTAAAACTAAATTTCCAAATAAATAACGACGTTACACACAGTACAACGCAATTTAGCCCCAAACTAAGAACTTAGAATGAATACTTGTCCACGGCGGGAATCGAACTCGCAACCTTCTGAGCTTTAAAAATAATATCAAGGTATGAAGATTTGGGAAATAAAATCCCTAATTACATACGAACGGCTGTATCCCAGATATTTCTTGATGTACCCACTTTACTTAAAAAAATATCTGTTATACGTGGTAGGTACATAGGAACTACTGTTTTAAAATCTCCGTATGCAGTATATATTTTAGGTGGTTGTTGGTTGACCACATAAAGTCCAATACATTCTTTTTAGCACAGAGGTGCTCAAAGTTACTGGTTAAATTAACTTTATAAACAGATACCACGTATCTCAGATATTTCTTGAAGTACCCACTTCAAAAATATCTGATATTGTATATAATATAATACAATATCATAATATAATATATAATATCTGTACGTGGTATGCTAGCTACTGTTTTAAAAATCTCCGTATGTACGCCTATAAATATACTAACTGACCCGGCAAACGTTGTTTTGCCTTATAAATTATAGATAGTAGCCGATTCTCAGACCTACTGAATACGTATACAAAATCTCATTAAAATCGGTCAAGCCGTTTCGGAGGAGTACGGTAACTAACACTGTGACATGTAAATTTTATATATTAGAAGATGTAAATTTTATATATTAGATTTTAGGTGGTTGACTGCATAAGGTCCAATTCCTTAGATTACCTAGCTAGAATCAGATGGTAGGTATTCTAACAACGACGTTTGAATTTTGATTTTTTAAAGGTGTGTGAGTAATTTCCCGAACAGGTAACTTTGGGAATACATTATTTTTACACCTGTGCTGTAAAAATAATGTATTGGACCAAAGAACTGGACTGGTCTCTATAGACCGAAGGTCGAAAGGTCAAGTAAAACAAGTATGTCTCGCCCCCTCGCATCCAGCGCAGAGGAGAGCATTAGTGCGTATACAGAAAGAAAGCTGGAAACTTATAAGCGCTTACCAGCGCTTATAAGTTTTTGTTTAAGTTTTTATATAGTTTTTGTATTGCTCTGTACGGGAGATGCATAAGGAAGCATTGTTGACAGTGTCCGCCAGTTACTTCAATGAAGTGAACACTATGGGGAATTGGTGGGAAGACGAACTGCATATAACGTACTTCCAATGCGGTTAAGTGACCCTAGTTCTCACTCAAGATCAAGAAACTCTGAAACCAAGAATTCCGGGCTAAATTCTTAATGGTTTTGGGATTTCAGCCCTGTCTTTGGCCTTGTACCTAGACATTCCATAATGGTGAAGCAGAAGTCACACTGTAGTAGCGGTGCTGCGTTGCGGAAGAATCTTCACTGTTTGTGAAACTCATTCCAGTTCAGGTTCAGGTCAAGTTTGATAAGCGACTGCTGGAGCTCTGTGCGTAATTTTTCTAGCGTAAATTACCTACTAGTTTACATCTCATTTGTTTTATATTATTCCCAATAAAAAGTAATTTACGCTGTAAAAATGAACGAAATGTATCTCCGTTTTATTTCATTTCGAATGAATATTTTGGAAAACCTTGTGTTGGGGGGGTAACCCTGTAAAAGTAAAATCTTAATTCGAATAGGTAATACCAATATTAAGGTAGAAATCGGTCGGAATCGAAATCGGAAAATGTTTGTATGGAAATGGTAACTGTACCTACCCACCTTCTTAATTTGGGAAAAAATAATGTATCACTTGGGACCCATAATACTCGTACGTATAGCTTAACTTTACAAATAATCTTAAACGGATATAAAAGTCAAAATGACTGCCTATGATACTTAATTATGCCTTTTACCTACTTACTGTAATGTAATAATAGACCGAGATCCCAGAAGTGACAGACATCACGTATTTTCTGACGAACGAAATGTGGTCGATTGAGTAGTGTTAGTATGTACCTACTAAGAACGCATACCTACTTGCTAGCCTGCTGCGAACGGCCAATTCTCAGATATCAGGTCATCAAGGTACATAAAATAATTACCTAATTCACGTTAATTCTCCAAGCTGATTTTCATGTATATTTTAGGTAATATACTTAAAAAATAAGTCGCCAATACTCCCAGGCATTTTCCGCCGGCCATATTGCTTTGGAGTCGCTTTAAAGCTCCTAAAATAATTACTCGACTTTACTTAAATTCTGATGCTCTATTCATTTCCACCAGACAACAATTTTAAAACCTTTTACAAGAAGACAGACCGGTCCAAGTGGTCAATCATCCCTTAAACCCCCTAAAACCCTCGCGCTCCTACCCACACAGCTTATTTCAATGTGTGCGTCTGTATGTTTGTTGTGAATAAACTCAAAAACTTCTGAACCGATTTCGAAAATTCTTTCACCATTAGAAAGCTACATTCACCCTGAGTAACAGAGGCTACTTTTGATCCCGATATTCCCACGGGATCGGGAAATACGCGGGTGAAACCGCGGGGCCGCAGCTATTATTATAATATAACGAAGATTAATAACAGTGTACGTATATAAATGCATACATTGTTTAACAGTTATCTAATTGGGCACAGTTATTCGGTAGCCGGAGCGTTAAACGTCTTATTATTACCGGCTCAGTAGTTCAGCAGTCGGTAACGAATGTATTATTCAATACAACTACACTACTTACAATAACAAGATATTGTGCAAAACGTAATCTGCTTATTTTGAAATGTTTCGGTGGTTTCATTGAAAAAACTGCAGAAAAACAGTGTCTATTTGTTACACCCAGTAAATGCGTCATTACGTAATTAATGATAGAATCATTACTGGGTGTAGCAAATAGACACTGTTTTTCTGCAGTTTTTTCAATTTACCAATACCAATTATTTTTTTGACCTCAACATTAATTAAAATAAAATATTTCAACATGTGTTAAACTTTCTAACTTGAATTTTGGCGGGTCATCGAACGACAGCTTGTGTGAAACCCGAATCGGTAACACCAGGTACCTCCTGCAGTGACTTACAGCCGCTACGTCACAGGAGCTGCGGGGGGCTATATCTCGCCGCGGGCGGGGTCTACTTATAAAGGATTTATTGCGAGGCGGATGGATATAAATTGATTAAATAAGAGACTTTTATAGATGATTTTTTATTGGATTGGAGCCAGCGTTTGAGGACACAATTATTTTGTGGATACGTATGGTTACAGTAGTAACATGTAAACTGTAGTATGGATTATAGATTTGAAACAAATGGGTGCTCTACAGAGAGAGGCGGAACCAGAAATCGCGAGGCGTGCGTCGCGTATGGTTCGTCACGTATTATTGTTTTTTTATTTCTCTCTAAAACAGACTTTTAGTCCTCTCTTTCTTTATTATCAGTATAGAATATAGATCACTTCCTACGCCTCAATCTGAGACATGTGTGATTATGATTACATTTATGCATTCGTCCCGACACATGCTCAAGGTGAGCACGCAAACAACCACGCACAGGGTTCGTCAGTAGAACAATAGAAAATCACGCGTCAGTCCACACAGAGCGCACCATAAATTTAGAATGTCAAGGAAAAAAGAATTCTAGATCTGTGGAGCGCACTGAGGCGGGCCTTTCGCAACAATCGTATGACGCGAATGCTCACTGTGAGCACATACGTCCACACAGTCCAAAGCGAGGCATGCGAAGCGAACCATTCGCAACGCACGCCTCGCGATGTCTGGTTCCGCCTGGTGAATCCATGACTGATGTGGCTATTTTGTTGTACAAAATTATGATTTAGTTGTGTAGGTTTTGGTTCTTTCGTCTTTGGTGTAGGTTAACTGTTTATGTTGTGTAATATTTATTAATGTCTATCTCATCTGAGTGGCGTTCCCGGTTGCATCCCTTTCGGGAGCCCGGTGTCCGCTAATACCCCAAAATATATTTGGGGTCGGCACAGTAGACAAGTCATCATTAAGCATACCTTCTGCAAATATTTGGCAATATTCGCGTCGGGTCGCCCGCCTGCCCGGATAAACTGGTTGGTCCCCAGAACCAACCCTCGTAGGGACCAACCAGTTTATCCGCCATCGCGTGAGGAGAATTCAAAGTTTATTGGTCTCCCCCAAATCCCTTATTCGCCCTCGGGAAGAGATGTTGTAACCCTATTCTATGCCGGGGCTGAGTAGCCGTGTAGCCACGTAGTAGCGTGGCATAGAATACTGACAACCACATCAAATGTTGTATTTCCCTAAACCTCTGTTCATCTACATCTACACTTATATTACAAAGGGGAAATTTTTTTAATTGTGTGTGTGTGTGTGTGTGTGTGTAATATGTTTGTAATTAATAAACTCAAAAACTACTGTGCCGATTTCATAAATTCTTTCACCATTAGAAAGCTACATTCACCCTGAGTAACATAGGCTACTTTTGATCCCGATATTTCCACAGCATCGGGACTTACGCGGCTCAAACCGCGGGACGCAGCTATTGATAATAAAAATAAACTAAAAATCTCAATAGTACGCAGTGAAACGCAGCTAAGTATCTTAATTATATAACAGATACACAAACTCTCGTGTGAAGTTGTTATAGTAGTTTCAGTCGTGTTTGTTATATACCTTCACGCAAAAGCTACTGAACCAATGCATGGCGCTGAATCTTAAAATCTATTTAATAGGCAGCTAGGATCGTCACGCAATGGGTGCCTGAAGACGGACGTCGGAATCGAGGCAGACCCCGAAAACGATTTTTAGTCCTGCCTCCCCAACACATTAAATGGGGGAAATATTGATTCTCGTCTATTCCATTGAGTTTTGAAAAACTATTTTCGTTTTTGAAACATTAAGCTTAAAAATGCCAGTGTTTTGAGTTATTTATCCACCCCTTTAACAGCGAATGGTTGTACTTGGATACGTCGATATGTATTCGCGATAGTAGCATAAGTACATTAATTAAATTTGTTTTAAGGAAAATTATCATTAGATTTTCAGATTTATGAGTAACTAGAAGACCCGGCGAACTTTGTTGCGCCTTAGAGGAATAAAAAACTATCCTACGTCCTGTCTGGGGAGTCTAAGCTACCTCCCCACCAATTTTCTGCCATATCGGTTCAGCCTTTCTTGAGTTTTAAATATTATAACTAACACGCCTTTCCTTTACATAGAACCACGTTAAAAAAAACGCGCTAAGTACACTACCTCATAGGTGGCGAGGAAACGTGTGCATATTATGACGATTACAACTTTTACAACTTTTTGAATCGTTATATCTCAAAAACGGTGGCTCGTAGAAAAAAAAGTATTAATAAATTTTTGTAGATAATTTTATGATCTACAACTTTTGTCTGAGGTATTTTTATGATAAAACTTACCGTTTTGCTGAAAATCGCGAAAAACTCTTTGACCTTAAATAATTTTTCCTTACAGGGGAAAGATGGGGAACTTTCAAATTTTATTTTTAATGATATTTTAAACAATCTCACCGATTTTCAGCTTGGTGGGAATTTAGGTAACTTTGAATGTCTAATTTGACCGGACTATAAGTAGGTAGGTAGTTAAGTGAGTTGTAACGACTTTTTTTCAAGTCGTGTTATTTTATGGAAACTATTGAAACCTTGTTTAATAATCTATTGTTTGTAAAATTGGTATAGGGAACTTACGGGACTTTTAAAATTAACTTATCTATATGCGGTAAATGTGACCACGTGGCTACCATTAGAGGACAATTCTTGATTCCTGTTTGTGACCCTTTAAGCCTTGGGTAGTGTGGCTAATAATGCTGTAGGCATGCTTTTAATTACTGTAATAGCTCACACAAAAACTGCTAAACGGGTTTGATAAATCATTTCATACTACAAATATTTTCTAGGAAAAAAATACCTACCTACCTACATCTTCAAAAAGTTAGTAGATCAGCCTAGCTAGGTACAGTACAGCATCTAAATATAATGATAAGGTAGGTAGGTAAATTATAATTTCATCATCGTCACACAGACCCCAATGCAACCGTTGATAATGCAACGTTTCAAAATCTTCGTTAGTTTATAAATGTAGGTAATTTAAAATCATGTTTTAACTGAACTTTTTTGGGAATGCATGCACCGGATGCGCGCAATATTTTTTATGTCGCAGTTAGAAATGGCTTCGCAATGCTATTTGTGGCACAAAACTTCGGTCACTTATGGGTAGAAAAGCCGATAGGTACGGATTTCTACCCGGCTCGGCTTCGGCTTTTTTTTATTTTTATTAATTTAATTTAACTAGGTATTTACAAAAAAAATTAAAATAGTTAAATTAAATGAAAAATGGTCAAGGAAACCTAAGATTGATTTTTAAATACCTATTCAACGATACCTCACATAGTCAGTCAATTTTTATTTTTATATTTTTACAATATGGCGTCTGGTCCATTTGGAAATTTATTTTATGTCATCTATCTAAGAACCATTGGACTGATGAGATGAATCTAACGATACCCTAAATAAAGAAATTCGTTAAGTGGTTTGGAAGATACGAGGGAATAAAGAATATTACAAACATACAAGATAGGCACGAACCCTTTCCTTGCAGCCGGGTAAAAATACAACAACACGTCATGTTTTTTTCACGATCTCGCCGAAAATTAGCCGCATACAGACAGAGTCAGAACTGTGGACTTAATCAAGGCGACACAGTTTCTCTTTTCTATTGTAATATTGAACAATAGCTGCACCCCGCGATTTCACTCGCGCATGACTCGGTTCTGTGGAATATTGATATAAACCTACATATCGGGATATAAATAGTTTTTTTTATTTTTCTTCTGTTTTCGCGATGTTCTATTGAAATTTAAGACATTTTTTTGGTTTTAATCCCGTGGTGTTTATTACTTTTAGCATTGTTTCAATGCTCAACGGTTCGAGACCTTTAGAGGTCCCCCTTTTCAGGATTGAACGATTTTTTATTTTAAGTAGATATGTTAATCAAAACTAGGTAAAGTAACAAGTCTCATTGCAAACAGCCCAGCAGGTTATTCTTTCTTAAAATAAAGACAAACACACATGCTTTAACAAACAAAATGATGCTTTAATGAAAAACCTTAAACTAGATCTTGTAAAAAGCAGCCTACTTTCAAAAGGTGACGTGTTCACGGTCATTATTATAACAGATTACGCAGCAGTTACTATAGCTGTATTCAGAAATTAACTTGGCAATGCTGTGTTCACAGATTATCTAAGAATTTATATTCTATAGCTAAACGGAAGTCATGTGGCGGGCCCCTATGACTGTTAACAAAAAAAACTGAGGGTAGTTTTGAAAACATCACAACGTAAGAACTGCTCAACGGGCTGCGCAGGTCTTCAGTCTGTGAGCAGCAGTGACCAGTGCAAGATGGTCAGCCAACCTTCCCTGCCGTTACCACCAGCTATGTAATAATGGTTTGGTTTGAACAAGGTAAATATTCTTTATAATTATTTCATTGACAATGCAATTTAGACATGGTTACTGTATATCTATGCTGAGTGGTAGTTTGGGGAGCGTCACATTGAGGGAAAATCTTTGCAACCCACGCGGCTCTATAGACCACGTGTCACCCAGGACCGAAAAAATCATGGGGGATTGAGACAGGTAACGGTCGCTACATACATAACGTGAATTTTGTCGTCCCAGACGGTGCGTCTCCATTTCTGCATATAAAAATCCCATAAATAGCAAGATTTTTAACTTAAGATTTTTAACGGGCAAATAATTTTGTTTACGTATGTAGCGACCTAACTATTTGCAAAATTACTTTATTATTAATTACTTATTTAATAGGCGTTGTTACTGTTTAATTGTTTTCAGTTCAATTTGTGGTGCGTACACGTAAGCACATTTTTTAGGTTACATTTTTTTTTTGAAATAACCGTTTGAAGGTAGGTACCTACATTTTCACTTTTGATATTTTTGTAACAAATATATATCTAAACATTATTTCTTCGTGTTTACCACACTTTTAAGAAATACTACTTTGTTTGAACTGCAAAGTTCGCCGGTAGATGTCACTACGGAGCTTTACTCGAAAGAGCACGTGATTTATTCATTTCGGCTTGGTGGGGGGTTGGCGTAGCGGTTATCGCGCTAATAGGACTGAATCAGTAGTCGCGGGTTCGAACCCTGCCGGGTACTATATAAAAAAACATTTTTTTTCTTAAAAAAATGTATATCCGCTGTATGTACGCACCGTAGGAGTTACCAAGCAACATCCACAGATTACGCAGTAGCCACTAATACCTAACTTTGTGCTATGAGAAGTAGAGAAATTAATTTTATTGGTTTTCTTTATAACGTCCGATACGATTTTCGAAATCCTTCTGATTAGGTACCTACTTTTAATGGCATTACGGAGCCGATTGCACCGATATTTAACACGTGGACGGTTGGAGCATAGATCAAAAGCTCATGGAAAAAAAATCATACCTGCCTACCGTCTTCATGTTAATATTTCTTCACTATATTCTGTTAATAGTTGTCTTTTGCTTGCCTTTTCGGTCATGTCGACCCTAACACAGAATGGTGCCTAAAATCGTATCGTCCGTAGTAAATATGTTGTTGGACTGACAATACTCGCAAACATTACATAAAGCGTCGGCGCCAGTCGTCGGCTGACCGTCGAAACTTCCACATGTGAGTCTCATACTTTACTATTTTAACCACTCAAGCTCGATCGGAACCGATTTACAACATTTTTCAGGAAAAACTAAAATTTTTGTTCATGTTGGGTAGTCTATCGTTTTCTTGAAATATCGGGTAGTAATTGATTAATCTATCTATCTAATTTAGTTCTGGGTATTTGTGGGAGCTTCTATGTTATAGAAAAAAGATATACAAAAAAAGAAACATTTGATGTTCTTGATCTATGAAGTAAAAACTTTAAATCATATTTAGTGTTTTCTACCCGCGTTAATATTTCATCTACTTATTTAAAAAGTAGTCGTTTTAACGTACCTAATCTACCCTCAACCTTAGCTATAAGAAAAACGTTTAACGGTTTTTTTTAGTTTGTAGGTAGAACATTTTTTTTTAAATTTTATATTAGAGAACCTATATTTCTTAATATTGTCCCTATCTGATCTTGAACCTCTCACCCCTTAAACGCCGCGCCCCTGTCTGTCTGTGCGATTAAAAACCCGAACCACGGATTTTTTGTCTTGTGAATTATTTCAAATCACTTTTCTATTTTGTATCATTACTAATCCTTCCCAATTTTAGCGAGATTTATTTTATTTGATAGCTGAAAATCGATACGGTATTTACCAAATCACCGGGCATCGGCTGTCTGTAGACATAAGTCGACCTCTGTGACGCGTGCGAATGCCCCACTGCAATGCAGAAGGTTGCGGGTTCGATTCCCGCCGGGTGCAAGTATTTATGCTTAAAAAATATTGGTGTCTGGTCTGGGAGGCTCTCTAAGTATAATATGTATGTACCTATTTACAAAAGAAAAATAAATTTAACTATTGTACTTGTTGTCTAGTCACCGAAACACAAGCTTAGTAGCTTACCACGGAGCTAGATGGCACTGTGTGTTGTTCACAGAATTTATTAGTATATATTTGCCAATCTAGCCGTTCTAAAAACAAATTACATATCACATTCTGCTGCAAAGCTTTCATTACTACTCCTTACGAAAATTCCTGGTACCTAATCTAGTTTCTTATTTACATCTAGCATTGAATTCTCTCAAAAGTACCTCTTTGAGGTTATTTTTAACCGAGAATTGGGTGCTTTCTTTAATTATGTTAGGTATTAACTTATTATGTTAAAACGTTTTGAAGAGTTTTTGTTAGTTTTCAAAATGTTATGTATAAACCGGATGAATAAGCTTGCTTGTCTGTTTGTATGCAAATTTTCCGCTGCCGGACAAACCGGTAAGGTTTTTGACACCTTTAGTAGGTATTTGTACCTAAACATTAGTCTGTAGACATAGGCACGTTAAAGAAGGATCTTAACGCAGTCTCAAGTCTTGCTTTGTCTTTTCTTCAATGTAGGTAGATGTATAGCATAGCGCATTTTTTAAACTCTCTATTTATCTCAGATTCGGACTTTTGGGTCTAGTTTTAAGTCGGGATTTAAATCAGTGATCGTGGTGAAGGGTAATTGCTTTAGCCTTAGCGAAAGTCTATGAATTTCTGTTTCTTATTCCTTGTCTTCAAACCAATTTTTTTAAGTAAAGTGTGGGTAAAAACTTTTAGAAATAGTGTTTTAATATTAGATAAAGATTGGATGTTTTAATCGTCACACTAAGGAAATTTACAATAATAACAAAGAAAAAGTTTTTCATTTCTTCGACTAGGTTGAGTAGCTAAGAAAATTGGCTCAAACTTTTTCCTTCTCCTTGCCTTTTTAGGGTTCCGTAGTTTACGTAATCAGCAATCTGTGATTTCGGAATAGTTTTTCATTCCATATGTAAAGTGAGTTAGCGAACAGGAAAAGTTAGACAATCGTCTACAAGGTTACCTATTTACTAGGGTGATCATGTTCTTAGTTTATTTGAAAGGATATTTTTCATAGTGATCTTAGAGCAACAAACAATTTTTTTTAGACAAGCTTGTACTAATTTAGGATTGTTTATACTGAAAAGACTTTGTATTGAATTCTATTTGAAAATCGTTAAATTGCTTCTTTTGTTTTTTTTGTCCGCCGTTTTGCGAAATCTCTCTCAGGGTTTTCAATTCTGTTGTGACTATTTTTATTGTTATATATTACTCAAACCAAGTCATGCATGAGTGAACAAGTCTTCTAGGTGAATCACACATCACATCACTTACCACCTGGTGAAACAGAGGTCAAACGATCGTCTGTCAATTCAAAATGTAAAAATAACTGAATATTCCCTCTTTTCATTGATAATATGGTCACCCTAACCTACAACATTGTTTTATTGGCAAACATTCAAAGTTTCTACATAAAACTTTAGTAATTTACTTACTTAATATAACTTTTACTCCTTTCCTGTAAGTAACTCAATATGGAGAGAGATAAACGAAACTTTGTGGATCAATCAATGTCGAGGCACGGAGGGAGCTATCTGGTCTTTAGTTTTGCATAGAATTACGGGTTCAATTCTCGCCGGGAAGTAAATCTTTGCATAATCTAGTCTAGTCTAAGTCAAGGCCATTGTCTAGGTCTTAAGAATCAATTTTCTTTATGCAATGGCATTTTCCCCAACTTTGGTCGAATAGTCATATTATAAGAACAAAGTAAAAGATGTCTTACACAGAGTTATCGAAATCTATCTATTCCTGAATGACTGATGGATCAACGCACAGCTTAAACCGCTGATAGTAGAGAACTGAAATTTGATGTTATGTGATGTATGCATCCAATAAAAAGAGGTATTTCGAAATTCCCACGGTATCTGGACTTAGACGGGTGAAACCGTGCGACCCAGCTAGTGATCATATAATGTAGGTATGCAAAAAAAATGGTACAAAATTATGAATTTGTATATTCGCATCTATTTTGGCAAAATAGAAATACCAATCGTAAACCTAAAATTTAAAATTCATAATATTTAATTTGAATCAAAGTTTATTCAACTATTACATGTTTGGAATACAATAGTATACATACATACATACCTATAAATACATATTACCTACAGAAATATGTTGTGTACTTTATAACAAGGTGCCAGGCACCGCTCACTCTTTGCCTTTGAACTTAAATAAAGAAATCTGGCACCTATTCATCAAATGCTCAAGGAGACGAAATAGAAGAGATATTTTCTAATAATAACTTGAAATTGAATTAAAATTTAGCAATATTCAATAGGTACTTTGCAAAAATGCCTAAACCAAGACGAAGTGAACGTAACTTTTAAAAATTTCACGTACCTATATCTTTTTATATACCCTACCTAACCTACCTAATTGTGTGAGACGGACATGAAAAACTTTTGATTCTAATCCTACATATCTCCACGATTCAATTCCATTCCCGAAATTACCACTTGTAAAACTGCTTTCCACTTTAGTCACACTATTAAATTAAAGTTCACATTTATTATCTTCATAAATATTTTAGGTGGATTATTAAAATTGACCAACTAAAGATTTGCAAGATCGGTTTATTTCATCATCTCTCCTACGCTAATGAATATTTATTACTGTGATGTAATTTGTGATAAACCTTAATTGATATTTTTCAAGCCCCACCTCTAGAAGGATTAATTTCAGATTAGCCAACCAGGGTTCTGTCTTTTGAAATATTTACTGCTACATCACCTTCCTATCGAAATAAAAAGTTAAAAAACAACTTAAAAAATATTATTACTCATGTTTAGTTTAGAATAATATTGGTTCGTAAACACTTGTAGAAATAGTAAATCACAACTCACAAGGAAAACGGCTACCTAATTGCCTCATTTTGGTCTGTGGTATTTGCGCAATCAGCAATGGCAGTCCCTAGTATTTTTATTTATTGTAAATGATTGATGCAACTTGTAATACCTATTGTTCGTCATCCAATATTGCATTGTTTACAACTGTTAAACCAATAATGATCAATGATACAATGGCTATAGTATTACGTTATGTATGGTACTGTGACTATTGCTTTCGATCCATGTTTACTTCTATGTAAAGTTTAGATGTGTGTAATGAATCTCTATTTTAATGAAACTGAATATGAGGATGCTTGAATCCTCTGGAGTAACGTTTGTTATTTTTATAGTTCAAAACCTCAAAAGGTTTAATAAAACCCTTATAAGATGTATGTGTGTATACCGTCTGCGATAAATCTGGTTATGTTTATCGACTTGTAGGTATGTGTATCATAAATAACATCATTTTATTTATTTATTTTATGTCATTATTTAAGAACCAGTTAAAAGTTTAAGCCATTAAGTATTAAAAATCTTTAGACAAACTGAAAATGAATAACGGGATCTAGAAACCTGCTAGGTCAGATACCTAGCAGGTTTATTCTAAGCTTAAATAAGCTTATTTTCTGTCACCTTGTTCCTAATCTCTTTAAAGGGTTTCGTAGTCCGTAAGAATCACTTATAGTTCCGTAGTGTCATGTCCGTCCGTCTGTGTGTCTGTCCGTGGCTTAGCTCAGAGTGTCATGTCCGTCCGTCTGTGTGTCTGTCCGTGGCTTAGCTCAGACTCGCTTAGTAGGTACTAAGAAGCCGTAACTTAGCATGAGTATACCTACATATTTATTAACATGTTTAGGGTAGCTAGGTACCTCTCCGACAAGTGAAATGGGGGATGATATTTGTTCTCGTTAACCCCATGTATGGGGTGTCGTTTGATAGCTCTTTAAAAATCACTACGGTTTATTAAAAAAAGCTTTTTAATTTTATTTTTAGGGTATTTTCTGGAAATATTTAGTTTTTTAAACCCGTTGGCTGTTTAAAACACCAACGTATGTGTTAACGATTTTGATGTCAAGACATATTAATTGCAATCGGTGCTATTTAATGGAAAATACAAAATCGTAATCTGTGCCTGGCCCGACACTTGCCTCTTATTCTTATCTAGTAAATCTCCCTCTCTGGTCGATCCTTCATGTCTGACGATCGCGACCACCACTCTTCTTCACCCAGAGGTTTGCAGGGCTCCACTATTTACTACGATCTGCAGCCATTCGAACAACCTCCTCAAACCTGGATGAGCTCTTTGGTTTCGCAGCTGGTCTGACTATATCATAAGGGATCTTCCACGTGACCTATTGCCCTGTACGTTTGCGCAGATAATCAGTAAATAAGATCGTTAAATATATACCGACATTATTTCAAGCTGTAACCATTATCTTCGAGCGCACACTGCACGCACACCCGTGTGGGTTTTATCAAACCCAAAACCCACTTGATTTGTTGTAAGTACCTTTAAATAAACACAATCAATGGTGACACATGTACCTTGAACTGAACGTCCCTACCATCCAATAACTTTCAACTTACAATGTTATGTGTGATTGGAATACATAATACCTACTCCATTATAGGTGAACACTTATTTATTATTATCCTTAGCATTGTTGAGGTCAACTTGTCGGTGTGTCAGTCCTTAGAAGGTTGCAAGATGACCTGTAAAAATATAAAATAACATTGCGTGGGTGTCGGTAAAATTCCTCCGTGGCAAAATTAGTAAAAAGCCTTTATTTAGACTAGCAAAAATGATACGACTTTCACATGCATTTGTAATCGTAGTGGTTTTAATAAAATCTCTTCGTAAGTATATAAACCCTCGGAGCATTTAACCTCTTTTTTTTTAATTTCAATTAAAAAGGTTTTGATTACAAAGTAATTGGCACCACTGACACATTGTCATTGACATTGACTTTAGACAAACATTGAAGTTACAAAAGAGAAAATGCAAAAATTAACAAACATTTACATAAACAGAATAACTGCATGCATTAGTTTAACACAGATTGATTGATATACAATAGTTTTGGGATATTCTTTACCAAGTACTGTGAGTAATCCTACTAATATTATAAATGTGAAAGTTTGTGTGTAAGTGAGTAAATATAGAAGTACGGAAGTACCTACCTATGTTTGTGACTCCTTTACGCAAAAACTACTAATCCGATGGCGATGAAACTTTGTATGCAGTAGCTAGAGGTCTGGATTAACACCTAGGCATAGGGGAATCTGGACTTACGTAGCCCGCAGGAGTTGTTAGTAATATTATAAGTAATCTTCTAATATATAAAATTTCCATGTCACAGTGTTAGTTACCGTACTCCTCCGAAACGGCTTGACCGATTTTTATGAGATTTTGTATACGTATTCAGTAGGTCTGAGAATCGGCTACTATCTATAATTTATAAGGCAAAACAACGTTTGCCGGGTCAGCTAGTTTAATTATAAATATTTAAAGGTCAACACTACAAGAGGTATTCGATTTACATGAAACATTTAGAACCCAAAACTAAGAACAATATTCAGCTGCTTAATAAATTCATCTAGTATCCCCCTCTTTTTCTTTTAATATAATAGGTATAAGTACACATGTATGTACTTACATAATTTAACGTAAAATGCTTGTTTGAACAGGTACTTAGAAGTGTAGGTTATATTATTCCTAACTTACAACCTAGATAAAGATTTCCATATTTATCATCAAGGCAAATAATGTGTTTACTCGACCACTCCACGTGGCTTAATTAAATTGATGAATGGCTATACAAGGCATGTGTTACTGACAGACTGAGATCACCTAGGCTGATATCTGATAAAACTTTTGTTTTCGTTATTCCTTGTGAATTTTAATTGTAGAATGCGGCCTCTGTTATTCAGCGAACTAGTAGTGGGACCTTTAAATATGTACCTCGTCGAATTATTAATAATGTCATTAAATCATTATTACACCTTTAAAATACGCCCTCTTGACCTAATTACACCCTCATAAAAAGTTTGAAATATCTAAGAATGAAAATATGCCGGCTAATTAACAAATTCTTACGTAGAATATGTATGAAATGAATTTATTAAAATAGGTAGCTATATGTGGTAGGTAGTTGGCTAAGGCCTTTTACGTCAGTATACGAGGGTTGTCCTAGTATTTCACCTGCATGTGGGTACAAACTACATTTTGAAGGGCAGATAATCTATGTACCTATTTATAGTTTTATGACAAGGTCGATGATAAGCTTTTATTACAGTTTATGTATTGCTACAGTCTGTATAATGTATGTATTGTTTAAGGTGACATGCATGCTATGCCACTTCATTGAACACGGAATAGATAACTAATCATGCTATTGTTTATATACAAGCTGTGGCCCACGTTTTCCAAAACAAATAATAAAGATCTAAAATTTCAAAAGCTGTACTGGGGCCGGGGCTTGCACTAAGTCTGATTAGGCGGTAACGCGAATTCCCTCTACTAGTTGAGTTTAATATAATTTCCTTGAAGCCCGTTCTTGTTTGAATTTCTGGGTAAAACGTTAACTAATATGTGTTATTTTAGGACTCCAGTTATCTACCTACATTTTAAGTTTTGTCGCATTCAGTTTTTGACCGAATACTCGTAACTTCGTGTATGTTGACTCAAAAGGAGTAATAAACTTATAGAAGGGGTCAGTATTTGATTTAAGTGTTTAAGTGGGCGGCAGTCCCACGACAATTCATTGTTTAGAATTTAGAAAGTCGTTCCCTTTCACTCAGTCAAGACTTGAAATATTTCTAAGGTACCTTTGGTCAGACAGAACTAACTTAACTGCCTTAGTAAGCTTTTAATGTCGTTTCATAAGGTACTTGCGGGTAACAAGAGCCGCTGTCTAATACGGGCCACTAATTGAAAAACACACTTCTAACAGTTTTAATAGATTCCTCTCACGCACATATCTAAAGGACCAATAGGAGAGCTAACATGCGCGCTCGCACCGTCGCGCGGTCCGCCATCTTGTCAGTCGCAACGATTCAATCGAACGACCCGGACGGCGTCACTCGGAATTAAAAATAATATGTGCTAAAACGCTTAAATTGTGCCTAAAATATATTGCTTTTCGAATATCTCATAAATATAACGTTGAATGTGTACATTTCTGTTTACTAATCAGGGTAAGTGTAGTGATTTTATTAATAACTGACAGTTTTAAGTTGAAATCTTTAAAATTAACATTAAGGTCTAACAAAGGCCACATTTGAGGCGGGTAAAAAGAGCCGGCCAAAATACTCGTCTATTTTAAAGTTTTTAGTATTTCTAGTTGTTTCAGTTCTATTTTTTATATTAATTTACGCGTACACGTTTTCAGGATTAAAAAATGGAACCTCCGCCTAAAAAACGTCGTGCCCTTTGGTCACTGCAACAGTTAGAAGCTGCAATGACTGATGTTAATGAAGGAGTCTTGTCACAGCGTGCTGCAGCCGCTAGGTATTCTATTCCCAGGAGAACTTTAGTCAATCATCTAAAAGCATATTTCACAAAAAAAACCTTGTCTTGTGAGGAATCTCATATGTGACATCCTTTCATAAGTCTAACAAGAGCCAAGTTGTTTTTTTTTGTAATTTTATTGTTTAATAACGTTATTGCTGTTTCAGATTTATATAATGTTGCGTTTACTTATTTAATAAATGTGATTATTTAGTGGGTATAGTACTGAAAAAAGCTGTTTAAAACATATTTTTGTAAGGACAGTTTAATAAGGTCCAGTGTCTGTTTTATCTTTAACTACTTACAGTAAAATCGTTATTTATGACTAAATAGTAGTATAAGCTAAAGTAAACTAAAAAAATATCTATTTCGTGTTGATTGTTATTAAAATCTTTAACTATTTGAGGTGGCACTTATTAGAACACTATGGTTTAATAAGAGCCACAGAGAGGTTTTTTAAAAAGCTTAATTTTGATGACAATAGTGCAACAAAACAATTAATTGTATTGTTTTTTCAGATTGTCAATAAAGCAAGTACGTTATGTAATAACTTGTTTTAGTGGTTTCCTCTATTTGTACTAAATATTTAAGTTTAATTTAAGGTGGCCCTTGTTTACCGCAAGTACCTTATTTATTATTTTTGTTTTGAGTACCAATTGTAATTACTTAAACGCTACCTAATCGGTGTATAGTGCACTGGAACCTACGAAAAGAGACGATTATATCGTCTCTTTCTCGTTTTGAAATCAGCTACAATTTTATCTCTACAGCATTCGATCGATTCAGCTCGTATGCTATCATCAGTATTTCAGCACTATCATTATCATCATATATAGTACTAGCTGAGTTTTACCCGCATATGTCCAGATCTAGTAAGATTTTTCAAAAATCCTCTCTTATCGGATGCATACATCACATACAGAACACACTCTCCAAATTTGAGTTCTCTACTTTCAGCGGTTTAGACTGCGTTGATCAGTCAGTCAGGACAAAGCATTTTATAGATTTTACCACAGGTTTTCATTGGGTTCCAACTTAAAAGAAAACATTAAATAAAACAAAAATACATTTTAACAAATTGACATTTGGTTATATGTTATTATCTTGTTAGACAAAAACTATTGTCCCGTTTAAATTAACAATTTTATATTTGTCCATTAGGTTCGATCAACCTCTTAATTTAATTTATTTTTAAGAGACAACGTTCTCTTATAAGTTTTTTTTTTAGTTTTATGCAATATTTTTAAAGCATACATTTTTATCGTGCGGTTTATATTCGCTTTTAAAAAGTTATCTTCCTTTTTTATGAGTAGGTACATAGCGTAATTTATGCCCTACGTATTAAGATTGTTAATTAAGATAATAACACAATAAACTAAAAAGAAATTAAGGTAGGTAATATAAGAATTTTTATTTTATTTATTCATTTTAGTTTGCATTATAAGCCGGTTAATTATCAATAGTTTTTAATGAAGTACTATAGTATCATTTCGTTGAGGGCATTCAAAGTGGATTATTTATAAGTATATTTATTTAGATATTATTTTTATATTTTACTATTTATTGAGTAGGTAGGTTGCGGTCGTCCAAGTAGGTATGGACAAAGGGGTGGCACACGCAAAGCTGTGAGCAGATGGCGCTGGGGTCGGATGATCTTTTTTTTTTTGATGATGGTCCCCCCCACCAATGAAAACGCCGAGTTTTTTTTTCTTTCGGTCTGAGACCGATATGGCCAATTTGGCGCCGAGAGTTGTAAAAATCACCTGTTTGACAGTTCTTAATTCAAACCTAAGATTAGTCGACCAACGCCCTCTGCCGGGATTAAAAGTTAGTGTTCCTCCTCATTAAATAAATAAATATTGCATGTCGTTGTACACAGCGCAATCTAGTCCCAAACTAAGCATTAACTAATTGAACTAACTTTAAATCGTTATAAATCTAAAATGGAATTAAATGAAAACACCTAAAATTTATCCTTTGCGTCGTGCAATTGGGAAAAGCGAGTAATCTGATAAATATTGCAACTTTATCCGTCGACGCTGTAACGATGGTTAAATTTAGTAGGTATTTAGGTACTTATGTCCTTTTTTCGGATCCCCAAGTACAGTTTACCTCTGTATAGGAGTCGTGTGATAGATGTTTATTACAAAATGAGGTTTAATCGTTAATCTCATTAATTGTCAAAAACTATTAACACCCGGTATTTCTTATTACACGGATTTGATTGATTATCGCTGCATAGTTTGTTAGTAGTTTTGTGGGAAATACAAACTTAAGTTGGAATAGATTGTACATATATGTTTGTGTTCCAGCAACCATGTGGGTAAAGCTGGTGGTGATATTCACAGCCGCCGCCGTGCAGCTCACGTCGGCGTACGAGTTCCTGCTGCCGCGAGACCTGGTGCCTGTCCACTATGACGTCAGACTCCTCTACGACATCGACCAGAAAACAAACTACTCCTTCTATGGCGTCGTTGATATTGTGGTAAGTTTGTATTTTTCAGTGTCACCCGCGTAGTTCTTGATCACATTCTTTGTTATTTTGAAGGTAATTGGGAGCGCGGATTTTTTTTAAGGTTGAAAGGGGGCGCGACTCAAATAAGTTAGTGAACCCCTGGCTTAGAGCCTGAAACGAATAAATGGGGTTTTAATTGCTACAGCAGCGGTTATATATAACCACATTACCGCTACTGTGGTGTCAAAAGCTATACGCAACGGCTGCAGAGCCTTTAAATCGCTTTAGGCTCTAAGTAAGTCTCTCACCTGGTTCCCAAGTCTGCTATCACATTCGTGTCTCAATAGTGTCGATAGAATAGTAATTTTCATTTTTGACACACTTGATCACATTTTTATCTACCAAATGTGTCAAGGACTCGCCAAATACACTATATTGGGACACGATTGTGAGACTAGACTTAGGACCCACCCTGGATAAAGGGACGCCTTTCTTCTTTCCATTTCCACCTATCTAGTCTTCACATGTCCACTTGCCCGGAGCCTAGCTCGGAGACACTTTGTACTAAGATGCTATAACTTTGTATGAGTACATATACCTATGTTAGTGTGTAAGTAGTCGTACGTACTTATACTAAATTGTTCTATCTACCTTAACTTTTTGCCAAGTTTTCCCCCATATCGTCAACGTTGTCATACGCGGTTAGAATTATTATGTGTTTAATTGTTACATTCAAGGTTTTCCTTAGCGGCCATTTGTTAAACATTTTACGCGACGCTGCCAATTTATTGTAATAATAGTACAAACACTTACCTCTTTACTTATAAACGATGACTAACTTTATTTATGTAACGCTTGTCTCTGTCTGTTAAGTTTGAAACTTTATGTCACTGTTAAAGACAAACGTAGAAGAAAAAGAATTATCTGCACAAATTGTAACTTTTTTCGATTGAACATCTGGAGAGTGTCTGACAAAAGACTATTTTTGCGTAGAATGACTATTCGGTGCTTATTCCAGTTAAGTCGAATCGAGCCATAGAATAAGAATATAATAATATTTTTATTGCTTTAACTGTGTACATTGGAGGTCTTAAAATATAAATAGTTTCAACAGTTTACTCATTTCGAGCATGCAATTAGGTGAGGTGACAGTAGGGCCTTAAATTATAATTTTAATCTAAAGTAGAATATAACCATATTTATATTACCTTTCGTCGTTATTTAAAAAAATAACCACAGCCAAATTGAGAACTACGTCCTTTTTTGAGGTCGGTTAATAAATACCAAGCACGAACATTGCCTGCATAAAAATCAATAGACTTTAAACAAAATGGAACGTTGTCAACATTAGTGCCGTTAATGATAGCTCAGTTTGTGTGGGTCACCCTCGCCGATCTATATCATTGACATCAATATCTACGTTAAGGGAAGCGCAGACCAGGGACTGAATGATCGGCTGATTGCTCGCCGATACCTAGGTCTCATTAATAATATTTGATTGAATAAATAATTGTAAGGTAATTTGTTCTAGAGAAGTAACTGTGTGGCTCTGTCTGTTTTACGTTTTAACTTTTAGACCTATTTTTATAAAATGTAGGGGTTTACAAGATACCTTTTTTATTTCAATTCATTATCTTTTCATTTGAACAAAATAATTATGATCGCTTTGAAACGTCTTATATCTACAATTTAAAATGTGTGTCTTTGTAACGCCCTCTAAGGAAAGGAAGACAAAAGAATGTCATGAGTTTTCTTTGCTGTGATCACAGAATCGTCGTCGCTTACCGTCAAATGCTTTTACTTCCCCATTAAAAGTTTTTAATCTGCGTTCTGCTGTATTTCTGACTACTTATCAATTCCTATTGATGTGACTAAGTATGATGGTGGCGTGAATAAAATACGAAGGCATTATGTGCTTGCGTAATCATAAATAATTAGAGGGCTGTTCTATTTCGGTATTTACCTACAAATGCGTTTGGCTTTTAAATGATTATTAGCTATGCTTTGTAGTTTTACTTGGGTCAGGGTCGATCTTTAGGGAATATTATATTAATATAATAATTAGGTACGTATACTCCGGGAATGTAGGTATATTAAGTTTCATCAAAAACGGGTTGTTTGGTAGTTATTGCAGAACTAACTGACGACCTTAACTTACGCGTAGGAAATATTATCTTGTGGTATTAGGGCTCCAGTTATCTGTAGATTCATAGCAATCGGCGTGCCTACTTCAATTTGGAAGCAAAAAATAGTAGGTACAACGATTGCTTGGTTTGGGAAAAATGAGACGAAAAAAGTTTTTTATACAATAAAACTTCAAATGGAATACCTTTTTGTTAATTCTGGCAAAGGACAAGGTGTTATGCAGCAGCTAAACTGCGATCCTCGATCTGCTCCCACGCCACATTCCCTATAATAATAAAATGATGGCCCTGCTCGCTCATGGCGAGTAACGGGACCACACGATATATCTGCCCTCTTGTCAGGTAATTTGCCAGGCCACACGCGCGATTATGTTGCAGGACCAATAGATAAATTATGTGGAAATACCATTACTTTCACGCCTTATCTTGGACGAAGGCCTTCTCCATCTTCTTCCACTCCTGACAGTATTGAGCTCTCGACATCGAATCTCGTCCTGCGTGTCTTGAGTCGCCCTCCCTCATGGGTAGACCCCATGTCTAATACATGTTATTTATCTACTAGCTGACCCGACAGACGTTGTCCTGTCGTTTAGTATAAAAAAATGGCTATCTATCTTCATACCAAAATTCATCAAAATCGGTTCAGCATTTTTTCTTTCATAAGAACCTTCTCCTGACAATAGCAAACACAACAAAAAAAGAATTATCGAAATCGGTCCAGCCGTTAACGCGTGATGTCGTGACAACGGAAAACGGGTTTCATTATACAGGGTGTCCGGAGACCAGTGGATATCCCTGCACGGGCGGCTTGCGGGGAAGAGTTGGCTGCCCAGAATAAGTTTTTTTTTTTTCTATCTCAAACGGTTCGAGCTGTACGTCACTTTTTAGTAAAAATTGAAAAATGCCTACTTTTATGCACATTTCAGGGCATCACGTCAGTTTAAGCGATAGCATTGTT
Organism: Idaea biselata; assembly: GCA_958496205.1. Lineage (NCBI taxonomy): Eukaryota > Metazoa > Arthropoda > Insecta > Lepidoptera > Geometridae > Idaea > Idaea biselata. The sequence goes on from OY292394.1 coordinate 11,699,955, forward strand.
TTTTTTTTCGCCATGTGTTCACTAATATTGATGTTTGTAAATCACGTTGAATTTTTTTTTATTACTATAGGCAGTAACTCACAGGATGTCCCCAAAGATAGATTTATTTTTATAAACTTTACTTTCTGCTAAGTTTGAGCAACTATGGTGTAAAAAAAATGTATGAAACCTGTCTGACCGACTATTGTAAAAAATTGCCTATTTCATAAGGATTCTAAAACAGTATTATACTAATAACTTTTTGTCATAAGTTACTAAGCTAGTGCTATGAATGCACCGAAGGTACTATCTTACATTTAAAAGTTGAAACAAGTATTGTACAAAAAAGGACACTTATTAAGATTTAATAAGTCATAATGTTACAGCAAATGCTCAAATTGTCCTCCTCTTGCCTTTATACAGGCCCTTAACCTTTTTATAAACGATCTCTTAAGGACACGATTATAAAAAAAATTTCTCCTATTTGTTGTGCCGCTTCGTGGACGCGTAGACGCAGGTCTTCAATTGTGGTTATGTTTTTTTTTTGTATACTTGTTCTTTTAAACACCCCCAGTAAAAAAAATCAAGTGGATTCAGATCAGGCGAACGTGGAGGCCATTTTGGAACTAATCGGCCAATCCATCTTCTTGGATAACTTTCATTTAAATAGTTTCTCACTCGCACGGCATAATGTGCGATGAGTCAACGTGAAAAAGACCATCTCTTTTGCACGTTTGCCTCAACTTGCACAATTTGCACAGCTGGCAGCTACCCAACCCAAGATTAGCCAGGGAAGACCGATCACAGTACCAATTTAAAATTAACTATTGGACCGGTATATTAAAAGAACAAGTATACAAAAAAAACATAACCACAATTGAAGACCTGCGTCTACGCGTCCACGAAGCGGCACAACAAATAGGAGAAAAAACAATTATAATCGTGTCCTTAAGAGATCGTTTATAAAAAGGTTAAGGGCCTGTATAAGGGCAAGAGGAAGACAATTTGAGCATTTGCTGTAACATTATGACTTATTAAATCTTAATAAGTGACATTTTTTGTACAATACTTGTTTCAACTTTTTTATGTAAGATAGTACCTTCGGTGCATTCATAGCACTAGCTTAGTAACTTATGACAAAAAGTTATTAGTATGATACTGTTTTAGAATCCTTATGAAATAGGCAATTTTTCACAATAGTCGGTCAGACAGGTTTCATACATTTTTTTTACAACACAGATGCTCAAACTTAGCAGAAAGTAAAGTTTATAAAAATAAATCTATCTTTGGAGACATCCTGTAAGTTACTGCCTATAGTAATAAAAAAAATTTCAACGTGATTTACAAACATCAATATTAGTGAACACATGGCGAAAAAAAAAACAATGGTATCGCTTAATCTGTGGCGTGATGCCCCGAAATGTGCAAAAAAGTAGGCATTTTTCAATTTTTACTAAAAAGTGACGTACAGCTAGAACCGTTTGAGATAGAAATAAAAAACGTATTCTGGGCAGCCAACTCTTCCCCGCAAGCCGCCCGTGCAGGGATATCCACTGGTCTCCGGACACCCTGTATAGATATAGATACTAATACTAGCTGACCCGGCAAACGTTGTTTTGCCTTAAAAATTATAGATAGTAGCCGATTCTCAGACCTACTTAATACGTATACAAAATTTCATAAAAATCGGTCAAGCGGTTCCGGAGGAGTACGGTAACTAACACTGTGACATGGAAATTTTATATATTAGATTATAAAGAGGTAACGTTGGTAACATGTATGTATGTATTTACATATGTATGTAATTGTAATATGTATGTATATTGGGGGTAATCTCCGAAACTACTGGACCGATTTTAAAAATTCTTCAACCATTAGAAAGCTACATTCACCCTGACTACTTTTAACAAAGGCTACTTTTGATCCCTAAATTCCCACGGGATCGGGACTTACGCGGGTGAAACCGCGGGAATCTGTATCTTATATTAATATTTATTTTCACCCAACTTTCAGCTCAATACCATCAAACCAACATCAAAGATCATACTCCACGCGCAAGACTTCACAATCCACGATGAAGAAGTTGTCCTAACTGGGGACACTACAGCTGCCCCAGGAGTGAAGAGTGTTACCCTAAATGAGACCTACAATCTTCTCACGTTGGAGCTGGAGGGATCGTTGGAGAAAGATCGAAGCTACAACTTAACTATACCGTTTAGTGGAAACTTAAAGCAGGGGCTAGATGGGGCGTATATTAGTAGCTATGTTAATAAGAAAACTGATACAAAGGAGTAAGTAATTTTTTTCGTCTTTTTTTTTGTTTTTTCATCTGTTGTCTTGTCTTTGTTTCCATAGAAAAATCTAACAATGCTGAAGCATGGTAACCCTTAGTTGCAACTGATTATTCTTAGCTCATCTGCTGATTTTCGATTAAACATAACAACATTTTAAAAATATTCATATTTAAAGTCTCGTATCTAAGGGGAAAAAACAGGACCCTTATACTAAGACTCCACTATCCGTCTGTCTGCATGTCACCTGTATCTCTGTATCTCAAGAACCGTGAGAGCCAAGTCAGAAATGATGTAACGTAAAAACAGAATATAATAAATTTTAAGTTTAGCTCCCATGCAGCAAACTTCATTTTCTTCATTACGCATCGGCGCGCGGGTTCGACTTAAACTTGGCCGTCTTTTTCCTCACAGGAGGAGTTTTAGAAGAAGCAAATGTTTTGATGTTGATGTTATTTTCTCCCCAGATACCTTATATCGACTCAGTTTGAAGCCATATCAGCTCGGAAGGCGTTCCCCTGTTTCGATGAGCCGATAATGAAGGCCACCTTCCGCATCACCATCGGACACAATAAGGGGTACACCGCCGTCTCGAATATGCCGCTTGAGAAACAGGCTGAGGACAAGTTAGTATTACAATCTTTTATTTACTAGTATTTCTGCGAACAGTAGACCTCGCGAACACTTACCTCTGCATAAAATAGAGCTATATTTATAACAAGCAGATTCCCGCGGTTTCATCCGCGTAAGTTCCGATCCCGTGGGAATATCAGGACCAAAAGTAGCCTATGTTACTCCACGATAGTGTAGCTTCCTATTGGTGAAACAATTTTTAGAATCTGTTCAGTGGTTTCGGAGATTACCCGGAAATTAGATACATAAATAAATGTTACCAACGTTACCACTTTATAATATTAGTATAGATATGGGCCGTATGCCCCCATCTCTTCCTGTGAATGTCGGGCGACTAAGGGATCTAAGGGAGACTAGCGAATCTAGACCCCACGTGGTGGCAGGTAAACGGCGTCCTCCGAGAGAGGGTTGGTGTCAGGCAGGCTGCCTAATGGGCATGGCTAATGATGACTTATTCTACTGTGCCTTCCTCCGATTATTTGTGGTGGGGCGACCCTTTGGCTTCCCTGAGAGGGATGCAGCCGGGAACATTTCTCAGGTAAGGGAAAACTCATAGATCGACCGCGGATTTACGGTGTATGTGTTCTTACTTGGAAATATAGGCAAGCCAGTCATTGCGATTCCAGCTTAAACTGTGTGTAAACTGTAATATGTATGGATTAACTTATTTGTATTAATATTGATTTAATTTGACTTCTAGTGCCCTCGAGTCGTACTGGCCATGGGAAGTAATCAACCAGACGTTCAAGTAAGTAACGAACATTCTAATCATTTCAATTGATTTCCGTTTCCATAGGTATCTAAATTAAAGCCGAACATCCTTCGCCGACTAAACTTAGTTAGGTTAGCCTAGCTCCGCACAGTTGAGCAAATTTTTAATACATGTGCGTCCACCGCAAACTTTGCCAGCTATGTACAGAAAAACTGGCGAAATTCGTAGTTCTTAGTTCGGATTAATGAAAGTTATGACTTTCATTAATCTGAACTGTGCGAAATGTGTACGAAATGTCGTCCCTGGTGTTATAAACCGTCTCTGGTTTTATACACCGTCCCTGGTGTTATAAACCATCCCTGGTGTTATAAACCGTCTCTGGTTTTAGAAACCCTCTCTGGTTTTATAAACCTTCCCTGGTTTTATAAACCGTCCCTGGTTTTATAAACCGTCCCTGGTTTTATAAACCGTCCCTGGTTTTATAAACCGTCCCTGGTTTTATAAACCACCTTTGGTTTTAAGATATTTTAATTAGATATAAACTATGTAGACGGTGACCATTCCCGAGGCATAAAACTAAGTGAAAAAACTAAAAAATTAAACTAAGTGAATCCAAAAATAACGCAAGTCGAAAAGTATCGTCTAAAATCTAAATCGAGACAATTTAGTCAACCATTTTAGACTAGTTTATGAGAACTACTCGACGTGCATCTACACTACACATAAAAAGAAAAACCCCTTTGCACTTTTTACATATCCGATTGCGGTGCTTTGGTGTAATTCAATTACCTGTCAGAAAACTAGGCTTACAATTTACATTTAAAAAAATATATAAAGTTTCTTAAACTGAAAATAAGAGAAGCTTTTTAAACAAATTCTCAGGACACACAAGTTGTGAAATGTTAGGTATGGGTACAAAAGAGGTTTTTCTGTTTACTCTCCTCGTATGGAGAAATAGGCCTAGACTCTCCCTTCGAGCGGCCCCTTTTTAATGATAGTGGTTTAGTGGATTGCCTCAGAACTCTTCACTGTCCATAATATAATCAAATTTCAAGCTAATAAATGGTTATAATGCAGGAAACCCATCACCGAGTTTACGTTTTCGCACTTCGACAAATCTGTACCGATGTCGACATACCTCGTGGCTTACGTGGTCTCCAAGTTTACATTCAAAGAGAGCCCGGCGGGACTCTCCTCTACCAAGTTCAGAATATGGGCCAGGAGCGATGCTATCGACCAGGTTGGTGGCTTTTATATCTCACTAGCTGTATCCCGCGGTTTTACCCGTGTAAGTCCCGATCCCGGGGAAATTTCAAACAAATCTTATTGGATGCCTTCATCATATTAAGAACACACTCCAAACTTCAGCTTTCTACTATCAGCGACTTAGGCTGTGCGTTGATCAGTTGGTCAGGACAATTAATTTATAGATATTGACTAGCTTTGCCCCGCGGTTTCACCTGCGTAAGGACCGATCATGTGCGAATTTCTTTAAACCCTTTCTTATCGGCCTTCATCACATTAAGAACACACTCCAAATATCAGCGGTTTAGGCTGTTCTGGGATCAGTCAGTCAGTCACTCAGGGCAAAGCATTTTATAGATATAAATAGGTTTGAAGTACAATTTAATCCAAACCCACTTTTTACGAAACCACATACGGCAATAGCGCCCAGCCATCATTTTCCGGTTGGCTAAACGGTTCACAGTATGTTCTCATCTGAAAAGAAACCCGAGTGGTTTGTTTTGGAAAGGATAAGGAAAGAATATGGAAAGAATTTGTCAGGGAACAGATTGGAGTGTAGGATAAGGCTGTGACGACCCATCACAGTGGGAGAAGGGTAGGAAGAAGGAAGGATCCGTAATGAAACATCATCTATACTCATTTTTTGTTAATAAATCCTAAAAAGTAGCCAATGGTGATTGGGCCGTAACTTCTTTCATTTTAACTGTATCTAATCATAAACTTCTGAATATCATTTTAGACTGAGTATGCGTCGACCGTCGGACCCAAAGTTCTGTCTCATTTCGAACAATGGTTCAACGTGACCTTCCCTCTGCCGAAACAAGATATGTTTGCGATCCCTGACTTCTCGGCCGGCGCTATGGAGAACTGGGGACTTATTACTTACAGGTAATGATTCTAATGATATTCGCTGCACGCGGCTTGATCAGGCCAAAGGACCATTGCTGCTAGCCAAGTATACTCCCGTTTGGCTGCAGCTTTTAGCTAAAGTCGGTTAATCTTGGGTACGCGGTTATCTTTACTATACAAGACATATAATTGGTTTTGTTTAATATATTGTGTGAGTTATTTTTCCAGTGGACATGTTTTTTCTGCTGATTGTATTTTTTTAACCGGTATTTTCTAGTTGGGACAGATATTAAAAAAATACCAATTTAAATTTTGAAAAAGTGTGAAGAAGAGTGAAAAAACATATCCACTGCACAATAAGGCAGTGGAAAAATACTATTGATGTAAATTAATTGTATTTGTTGTCTTACCCCCGCATCGGGGGAGCCAGAGTAATTACGTACCCGTCGAATCGAGTTGGTAATTACTCTGGCTAAGTAAAATCTCTGCCACATTTTCGCAGACGTTGACAACTACTGGCAATAGCGGGACAAATGCATTACTTAGCCAAAGTAATTACTCGATTTGTCTATAAATACGGGGGTTAGAGCATTGAGAGAAAATTTTGGTCATAGACATTGTTTCTAAAAAAATATATATTTACAGAGAAACCGCGCTGCTGTACGACAGATACCAATCAAGCTTCACTAACAAGGAAAGAGTTGCTGAGGTAAGTTCAGTCGAAAGAAATTTCGATTGTGGATTCTCAATGAGATTCAGGATTCTCCCAGAGTCTTTCGATTCTGGGGTGACGTGGACTTCTTCTTTCTTCTACACCTACATCTTGACGAAGGAGTAAACTGTTGCAACCTCATAAGTTCTAAATTACCTAGTGTGCATACATAAAACATTATATTTTAAATAGTAGTAGTTGTAAAAAAAAAAAAACTAAATGCTATGTTTTATAATTCCGTCGATGGATGTTTTGTCCGAGAATATTTTTTTTTGTACATCTTTTTGTAAACTTTTTGTCAGGCTCCTGCGAGACAAGCTTAGCTTAGTGCAGGAGTCGCTGTAACTTATACATGCCTACCTAAAAATCTTATTTTTAACTAGGTACATTACCTATCTGTAAACATACCATCTCATTTAGTTTGTATAAGTTCTTTTGTATTACCTTTATGGCAAATAAACTTTTATTTATTTATTAATGACATTAATATCCTGTTTGTCCTAGGTGATAGCCCACGAGTTAGCTCATCAGTGGTTCGGTAACCTGGTAACCATGAAGTGGTGGTCTGATCTCTGGCTGAATGAAGGGTTCGCGACGTTTGCGGCATCAGTCGGAGTGAACGCCGTCGAGCCGACTTGGGGCAAAGACAAGAATAATGCCGTCGACGATATGCAGGTGGTTCTTGGATTTGACGCGCTCGAGAGTTCACATCCGGTAAGTGACCCAACATATTGTGTTGACTTCGCCCTCTTTCTAGCACTTTCTTTTAAGGCTGGAGCAGACCGGATGCGTGTACGTAGACGTAAGCGTAGACGTGCACGTACCGCTGAGTTGTAATGTATGAAACTGTATGAGACAGGACACACTGCTTGCGTCGTCTACATTACGCAAGCAGTGTGATCTGTCTCATATACAGGATGTCCAGAGACCAGTGGATATCCCTGCACTTGTTTCAACTTTTTCATGAAAGATAGTACCTTCGATGCATTCATAGCACTAGCTTAGTAAATTATGACAAAAAGTTATTAGTATAATATTGTTATGGAATCCTTATGAAATAGGCAATTTTTTTCAATAGTCGGCCAGACAGGTTTCATACTTTTTTTTTACACCACAGATGCTCAAACTAAGCAGAAAGTAAAGTTTATGAAACTAAATCTATCTTTGGGGACATCCTGTAAGTTACTAACTATAGTATTAAAAAAAACATTAAGGTGATTTACAAACATCAATATTAGTGAACACATGGCGAAAAAAAAACAATGCTATCGCTTAATCTGTGGACGTGATGCCCCGAAATTTGCAAAAAAGTAGACATTTTTCAATTTTTACTAAAAAGTGACGTACAGCTCGAACCGTTTGAGATAGAAAAAAAAAAAGTATTCTGGGCAGCCAACCCTTCCCTGCCAGCCGCCCGTGCAGGGATATCCACTGGTCTCCGGACACCCTGTATACGTATACGCGTCCGGTCTGCTCTAGCCTTTAGTTTATATCCCCCAGCTTGCCAAGCAGAAACAAAGAAATGGTCAAGACTGAACAAGGGGTAACAATCGAAATGAAAGATATTCATGTTAGTTAATAACATGTTAAAGCTCTACAGGGTTTTCATGAAAATATAGAATACTTGCTTATCGAGGTGTTGGGCGCTCGTAGAGGGAAAATAATTGAAGGGTAATTGATCAATCCAGTTAGAAACTGAATCTATACTAATATTATAAAGCGGAAGAGTTTGTTTTTTTGTTTGTTTGTTTGAACGCGCTAATCTCAGGAACCACTGGTCCGATTTGAAAAATTCTTTCGGGGTTGGATAGGATTATTGAGGAAGGCTATAGGCTACTTTTGATCCCGATATTCCCACGGGATCGGGACTTATGCGGGTGAAACCGCGGGGAGCTGCTAGTAAGCTGATAATTCGCCTAAAACACTTTGACTTAAACCAATACAACTAAACACACATAGCCTTATTAATAAACGTGGAGTAGGGTCGGAGAAGGAATAACATGCTTTGTCTTTTTCCGTGACAAGAGCTTTCAAAGTTGACAGACAGAGACAAAACGTAGTAAAACTCCTCCAACGTTATTCCACTTTTATTAATAAGGCTAACATTTCCTAGGAATTAATTCTAATATCAAAGCTATCGGAAAATGTGTGTACTTCTGAAAGAAAGAGGTTAAAGTTTGAACTTTAGCCTAACTATTCCCTAGAATTAGTGAGCTCCAGCGCTTCGGGAATAGGCTGGGCTTTGCGAAGTACCTCAGCCCTTGTGTGACATACTATGTATAGTGGTATTAAAGATCTACTCAGGAAAACAGTCACGCCATATAGATGCATAAAATATCTGTACTGAGTTTTTGTTTTTCCTAGGTCTCAGTACCAATTGATGACCCGAAGCGTATATCTGAGATCTTCGACGAGATCTCATACCGTAAGGGTTCCGTACTCATCAGAATGATGACCATGTTCCTGGGAGACAAGGTCTTTAGAGAGGCCATACACAAGTGAGTAAAAACATATAAAATTATTAACTTTTAGTGTTCTTCTTTTTTAAATCGAGCAGCCTCAAGGAACGACGCAAGTGTTTAATGTAAATTGTTTATTGTGTATAATACCTAGAAGCCTTAGGGGGACCTGACAACGCATTGCATATTTTCGTATTGACATCTTCATATCGTCAGTGGAAAGGCTACTTTGCTAAAGCGCCACATGGGCCAAAATGAGTTTTTTATATCATTGGATTGGATTTTTTTTTCTGCGTCGATTGATGTCGGTTTCGTGTCAATCGGAGCATATTTTTGGTGCTTAAGCTTTCCAAAAAATTGAAGAATTGATAAAAAATCAATGACTAAAACGACCTTATTACGGTGTTTTTGCAACGAAGGTCGCTTAAGAGCTACAATATTGGTTTCGTAGCGCCTAAGTGTTTTTTTCTTTACCACATTTTATTATCTTCTGTAGTATAAGCACAATTGCTTTTCTTCAATTTTGTTGACATAACTATATTAGCAATTTTAGATGACTGTAGTTTACTTTATTGTAGGCTATTAGCTGTTTTTGCTTTCTATTGTACAAAATTATTTGGCGCTTTAGCAAAAGTCCCTGCACAAAAGTCCCTACATAACAACAGAAGCGTGGAGTTGTAAGTAATTTCTATTGTCTTATGTTTGCTTACTCTCGCTACGTTAGTGAAAATATTATTTTGAACTAGAGTATTCATATTCTAGTTACAAAAAATTAAAAAGTATATTTTAAAGATGTGAGGTAGTTAGGAAATGTTAGTAATGTGGAGTGCGAGGCATTTTTTAAGCGTTATATGCGTAGGATGGCATCTGGTAGGATCGAAACCCGACTGCCTTTTATTGACTGCCCTCCGCTGCTGGGAGAATCGAGGGCCTTGGCAGAAAAACGGTTGTTGGCCATGGAGCGTCGAATGTCGTGCCACCCGGTACTTCGGGAGAAGTATTTCGAGTTCATGCGCGAATACGAGTCCTTGGGCCACATGTCGCGGGCGACTGTCGACTGAACAACGACAGATCACTTTTTTCTGCCTCATCACGCGGTGATGAAGGCCTCAACTGGAAAATTGCAGACGGTGTTTGACGGAGTGGCACCGTCGTCGTCGACTGGAGTCTCTTTGAACCAATGTCTCCACTCCGGTCCGAAATTGCATAGAGATATCATTTTGAACCTCCGAAGGTATCACGTGGTGTTCGGGGCGGACATTCGGATGATGTTCCGTCAAACAGATATACATCCTGACGACAGGAGATTTCAATTGATACTTTGGCGGGAGCACCCTGACGATCCGGTGATCGTTTATGAGCTCAACACTAACACGTACGGCCTGAAGTCGAGTCCCTTCATCGCTATCCGCTCACTGCTGTCGAGATTGTTGCGCTATGTGCACAAGGAACTGTCGCCCACGGTGGACATCCGATATATCTATGCATGGTCCGGCACTCAAGTAGGTAGTCCTAGCGTTGCTACGTGCAGCGTCTCACACGCTGGAGACATTGGTGGCCAACCGGATATGTCAGGTACAGAACGCCAGTTTGGACTTCATTTGGAAACATGTTCCTGCGAGCTGGAATCCCGCGGATTGTGCCTCTCGAGGAACTGAAATTGGTGCAGCATAAACTCTGGTGGGGACCGGAATGGTTGACGGAGCCCGAATCATCATGCCCAGTTAACGTGATCGATGGCTCTCTATCCTTGTTGCCCGGACTGAAGGTTCTTGCGTTAACGAATGAACCGAAACCAGACCCGAACTGGTTGACGGCTCGATACAACAAATTAAACAAGCTATTAGGCGTGACCTACTGGATCAGGAGATTTGTACATAACTGCTGGCAGCCGAGCAAGAAGCAACTGTCGCCTATTGCGAGCGTTGAAGAACGCAGAAGTTTGCTCTTGCTTTTGATCCGGTTGGTTCAGGCTGAACGATTTGAGGACGAACTAAGGATTCTGCGCACGGGAGGCGCAAAGCTTAAGGGAGCGGTCTCCCTTAAGCTTTGGCTTAACCCATTTCTGGACGGAGGTGGACTGCTACGCGTTGGAGGTCGACTTAGGAATGCTGACCTGCCCTTCGGTAGTCGTCATCCACTTTTGCTAACCAAGGTGGAGCTTTTAGTCTCTGATAGACACTTGAAGAATGCACACGCGGGATGTATGGCATTACTTGGAATTTCACATCGGGAATTTAGGATTTAGTCTTCCCGACGAGTGGTTCACAGCGTCCTATTTCGATGTTTAGCTTGGTACAAGGTAAAAGCCTCCACAATGCAACCACATATCTTCCGTCGGACCGGGTTTGTCAGACGGCTAGACCGTTCGACGGGGTCGGTACCGGATTTTTTGGGGTCAAAACGATCACCTAGCGTAACAAGAGGGACACGAAGGCGTATTTGTGTGTTTTTGTCTGCCTGGCCACTAAGGCCGTTCACCTGGAAGTGGTATCGGCTCTTACAACGGAAGCCTTTGTCGCCACGCTAGCTAGATCGTTTTGTTTCGCGTCGAGGTTTGCCGCTCTGTCCCGTCTCCTCTGATCCGATCCGAATGATTTGGAAGTCCTGACATCTGGTCATATTTTGGTCGGACAGCCGCTTACGGCCCTGCCCTGGATGAGCGCAGACATCGGTTGTCTCGCTTTCAAATGTTGGAACAAATGGGTCAGGACTTGTGGCTTTGCACTTGTGTAAACTTATCACAGTAAAAATAATTAGTCAGTAAGACATTGCAATTTTAGTATTTCCTAATTTAAATCAAATAAGCAATTTTATTACTTTACAAATATCTAATATTTGACTTGATTTGTAAGTGTTAAGATAATTTGCTTAAATTACATTTGCAGTTATTCCTTTCTTAAGCAATTTTACTTTACGAAGTTTTACTACGTGTAGCAATAGTTAGCATTTTTTCATTCCATAACTTCATACATTTCTAGTTTATTAGTATTTTTTCTTTACTTGGTTAAAGATTATAGCTATTAATTAGTAAATTGCAACGACTAAATTTGAGACAATAATGGTAGATTGGCAATATTTTCCTGACCAACATTTTATTATAAGCCACGTGATTTTTGCTTAAGCGACACTTATTTTACGAACCAGGGGACCTATAGATCTAGAAACAGCTACTAATTGCGAACGCAAGTATAAATATATACATATATTAATATGAACTCGTTGTGGTTAAAGGAAAAAAAGATATGAATTTTTTTTCGTAAAAAAAAACTTTAAACCTCATTTCCCAAAAGTACCGTTTTGGCGCTTCAGCAATGTCGCCTTTCCACTGACGATATAAAACTTCTTATCTTTACAGCTACCTTGTGAAACATTCGTATTCGAATGCCGAACAAGACGATCTGTGGGCGGAATTGACGGAATGTGCCAAGAAATACTCTGCACTCTCCCGCAACGTGACTGTTAAGACAATTATGGACACCTGGACGACAAAAACAGGCTACCCGTTGCTTACCGTTGAGAGAAATTATGAATCTAAGTCGTTAACAATCTCGCAGGTCAGTAACTACCTACATTTTTCTTTTTCAAAGTTCACAGGTCTGTGTTGACTCTTTTAGGTTGTAGAAGAAAATAGATTAGAAATGGCGTCCGCGGTTGGATTAAAAAAGGAATATTTCACCTGAAATGTGACTTAGTTATGTTAATTTTAATGCAATGTTTTTATGAGTTTGACTAGGAGTCAAGCAAATAGCGGATAGAGACAGAACCCTTAGGCTGAATGCACTGCGATAAAACGCCTGCTGTTATTACGCAGTGCGCAGATCGCGCAGATCCCAGTGCGCGATTTCAGATCTGCGGGAAAACGCAGACGTTTAATCGCAGTGCGTTCTCAGCCTTATACTAAAAATCAGCTTCTTATTGCTTTAGGTTATATGTCTTTTTTGTTTTTTTTTTGTGTTATTGTTTTGTTAAAAAAAAAAACATAAATGGAAGTCGATAAAACATTTAACCTAGTACCTACCTACCTACATGTCTAATATATTTTTAAGGTTTCGTTTTGTTTTAGTTTTTGATAGTTTTGAGTTGGGGTTTTTTTTAATTTTTAATTTAATTTTTATTGTAATATGTATCTATCTTTTTAGCCTTATACTTCATCTTGCTCACTCCTTATCATTTTATCAATGTCCGATGTTCCGAAGAGTTCACAATGTCTGTCTATCCGTTAAGCTTTCACGCCTGAATCGCTGAACCAATTTTGATGAATTGTGGTATTGAGATAGGACCTAGAAGAAGGACATAGGCTACTTTTGATCGCAGCTAGTTTATATTATCAGTAGAATGCTTAGATAAAAACAAATAAGGGCAGATACGGTACGTAGCCACTGCATATGAAACGATAAAAATGCGTCAACTGACGCACCAGCCTCAGTCGTATGTGGAACCGTTTCCCGATTCCCGATTCGGATTTCGCTTGAGCGGTTACTATCTCGTTCGCGCTGCAGCCTGAAACGTCTTTCTGTCTCTGTCATTGATAACAATGTACATGACATTGGGAATGTTTATGTGGGGGTGTGTATTAGGTGTTTCTAGCTCATTTTTCGACTACGCAATGTTAGAATATACCGTATCTTCCCCTATCAAAACATTGGTGGAATGCATATTTTGTGTACAGAAGCGCTACCTGTCTATCGGTGCTCGGGAAAGTTCTGCCTCATCTTGGTGGGTGCCACTCCGCGTGGTGGCTGAGGGAGAGGATGAGTCCACCGCGCTCGCCTGGCTCGCTGATAACGAGGGCGTGGAAGAGAACTACGTATACGAGCACGAAGCCGAGCCCCATCAATGGATCCTCTTCAACGCCGATATGATTGGTTTGTTTCCTCCTTTATTATTTTATTTTGAAATCCTGAAGCGTTTATTAAAGCTAAGCGGTCCACCTTTTGGCATCGTACGCATCGCATTAAACGGATCCTAATAATTCTTTGTATAGAAATTCACAGAAGTGAACCAATCCGCATCGTACGGATCGCTTGATTCTGCTCATCGGTAATGCCGTTGCTTCGAGAGGTAACTTTTGCGACACGTCGTGTGAAAGGCAATCCGATTGCTGGTAGTTGCGGCGGCAAATGCGATTGCTGCCGTAAGGTGGACGCTTAGCTTTAGACGTCTAAATAAGTACTTGGTTTGTTGTTGACAGTTTTGTAGACTTTTTTTTCACAAGACACATTACAAAGAAGTTCGTGCATGTGTGGGTCTATAGGTAAAGTTGCAGTGTCGGTGTCGCTCGTATATTTTGAGCTTTAGTTTAAAAAAAAACAGCTTAGTTTTTTTAAAGTGTTTTCTATACTTAGATGACTAGTTATTACTTATTGAAAAAAATGGTTTCCTGAATTTTTTGCAACATGTGTCTGGTCGGAGGTGTGGTGGGCTTAGCTTAGGGTTGCCAACCGTACTATAATATATAGTATTGTACTATATTTCAGCTCAGCGTACTATATATTTTTGAAAGCACATATAGTACGCAAAAATACTATATTTCTGGCATAATTTGTAAAAAGTTGTTTCTTTTATAAATTCCTCCTCTCTGCATTTACAGAGGACTGTTTTCTACGAGTATGTAGAGGGAAAAAAAGAAAAGCCATAAAAAAGGTGCTCATGAATTAAAGATTGAATGTCGGGAACATTTTTTTTTATATTCAAGAAAGAAAGAGTATTTGAAAGTGTGAAAAAAAGGTTAAGTGCAAAAAATAGATATTTTTTCGAAATATTCTACAAAACACCGCTCTAATTTTTGTACTATATTTTTTTGGGTCGTACTATATTTTTTAGGCACAAATACTATATTTTTCGAAAAAACTGTTGGCAACCCTAGTGGGCTCTCTGGCGTGCCCTCTATCAGAGAAAGCTTTGGCGCTTTACCAACTAGTTTTTTTGGGGTTGCGTAGCGTAATTGCGGTGATGGCCTAACTTGGCCTAACCGTCCTTTTGGTAAAGGTCTTTAAATTTTTTAAGATTAAAAAAAAAAGCTAAGCTTTGGTCAGAATTTTTAAAAAAAAAATATAGCATTTGTTTTTTAGAATGTTGTCTAATGCGTCTGTTAAATGTTTGAACCATTCTCATGTGACTCCCCACAGCTCCATACCGCGTGAACTACGACATCAAGAACTGGAACCTCCTGACAGAAGCGCTGCGCACGCGACACACCACCATCCCGCTGCTCGGTCGCGCTCAACTACTGACCGATGCCTTCGAGCTCGCCTGGTCAGGACGACTCGATTATAGTGTACCGCTCCAGTAAGTACCTTAAAGCTTTTTAACCGACTTCAAAAAAGGAGGAGGTTTTTAACTCGATCCGTATATTGTTTGTATGTGGATATGTCCGCGCCGTACTCCGGCATATGAAGTCCGATTTCGAAAATCGGACATGGACATCGGACACAAAAAATAGAACGGTATATTTCCAGGGCAGGGCTCGGATATCGGTTAAATTTCCAAACCGTTATCATGAACTTGATGGAAAACCTTTTTATTTCGGTTACGATCCTAAAACCGTTATTTTTAGACCGTTTTTTCTAGCCTTGATTAGGGGGTTTATTGCGAACATCTGAACTGGCTGGTTTGACCTCTATTGCGTTCTATTCATCTTTCTAGTCTCTGTTGTCAAACATTTTGTTTATGATTGATTGTAATGTTGTTTGAAAACCAGTTTTTTGTTGATTTGAGTGGATATAAAATTAGCAACGATTATAGGCATATACTTCCTGAGTCCCGCGGTTTCACTCACCTAAGTCCCGATCACGTAGCAATTTTCAAAAACCCCTTTCTTGTATGATACCTACATTATATAAAGAACACCCTGTCCTTAATTTCAGCTCTTATTATCGGCGGATTAGGCTATTTGTTGATCAGTCAGTCACTCAACCATTTTATAGATTTACCTAGATTATTTTTATAAATATTTATTAACTTTTAGGCTAGCAAGTTACCTGCAAAAGGAAAAAGAGTTACAGCCCCTGGAAACAGGGCTGCGTGCTCTTGAAAAGATCGAAAACGTGCTCAAACGCAGCCCCGACTACGGTGCCTTCCAGAAATTCGTACGGAAAATAATCACAGATATCTACCTCGAATCGGGAGGACTTGCTGTGAAGAAGATTATAAACGAAGAGGATTTGAACAGTGTTAAGAAGCAGGTCAGTAAGATATTATATTTAAATAGCCTTATTATTAAACGTGAAGTAAGGTTGGAGTAATTTTACCACTTTTTGTTTCTGTATGTCAACTTTGAAAGTTCGTGTCACGGAAAACGACAAGGCATGTTCTGACTACTCCGACCTTCTCCACGTTTATTAATAAGGCTAAAAATGTGTTACTCAATTTTGTTCCAATTCCTGTTAAAATTCGACCTTCTGCACCCATAATATCTATCTACAATACTTCGTTTTATAATTCAGACTACGATCTGACGTTTTGGTTCTTTGTATTTGACGTTTTTTCTTTAGAAAGACGTGTCAAAACATAGTCTACAAATAAAAAACGAAGTTTAGTTGATAACCGACTTTATTTGGCATTTGACGAAACGTAGGTGATTTCTTCAAAGCAACAATGTACTGCATAAATGCCTATAAAACTGAGTTATCAGCTAGATATAGAATACGGGTAGGTACTGGACTATGGTTGAAATGGTGTTCTTTTATCCAGGCGTTGACGAGCCGTTGGGCTTGTCGAATGAAGGTGCCTGGATGTGAGGAGAATGCCTTACAACTGTTCCACGAATGGATGAACACTGAAAACCCTGATGAAAATAACCCGTGAGTTTATCGTTCTTTAGAAAACACTAGTTATTTCACGTTTTTTTGGTAGACTCACTATCACTATTGAGTATTTGTCGTTATAACGCGCAACCTGTAATAGTGTATCTGAAAAGCCTGTTGTTTAAAAAATAAATACCTACAATTAATGTTTAAAATCAGTCGTCCGAAAATATCCAAAGATAGAAATTAATCCTCAATAAACAAATAAAAAAGTAGAATCAAGAATATTTATTGTTTCTGTTCTGATGTAGGTACATAGGATCTCATTTACTAACTTCAGGCATTCAATATTTAGAATGACCAAAATAAAAATATTCAGATCTCCAAGTTCTAGAACAAAAGTTATTCGCCTTAAGCAATCTCATCGTTATCTTCTTATCTGCTTCAGAATTCCCCTAGACCTTCGCGACACGGTATACTGCGCTGGTTTATCCCGCGGTTCCGTCGCCGAATGGCGCTTCGCTTTGGCGCGTAAACGTCGCGCCAACGTCGCCGCCGCTGCAGACACGCTGCAGCGAGCCCTGGCTTGCACCAGGGAAATATGGATCCTGGCACAGTAAGTAACATACTTCCACCTACATATTATCATGCTTTATACTGTCTTTTCGAATCGCATTGAGCGAAGCTGAGATACTTTTCCGCAGTTTTCCGTGAATCGAAAACTTTTAGACTGATGTGATTGTAGTTTCGACATGTCATACAAAGATAGTATACCTACTCCTACTACCCATAAAATACAGAACTTTGAATTGGATGGTCAAAGAGCGAGAGGGACAAAGAACATTTCGGAATGGAATAGGAAGGACAAGAAAGTGGGCGTATTTCACCATTTTCACCGTAAATCGAGTGAACGATTCGAACAATCGTTTAGTCGATTTTCCATTAATCGAACATATGACTTTTGAGACTAAGTTACGAACCCAAGAAAATCATCATCATGAAATAAGGACAATAATTATTTTTATGTGTTCCGAATTACTGAACCTCCTGTTTTTTGACCATCTTTAGGCCCTAAGCTAGCTCCTTTATTCCATTTGAAATTCTAATTCTAAGGTATAATAAAATGAATAACAGATGTGATATTCCAATAACCCTAGGTACCTGGAATGGGCCATAACAGATGGCTCTGAGGTGCGTCGCCAAGATGCCGCGTCCGTCATCGTCGGAGTCCTACGCTCTACTGTCGGTTACTACCTTGCAAAAGACTTTATCTACACCAGAATTGATGATCTCAGCAAAGCGTAAGTATTACAATGAGGAGGAACACTAACTTTTTATCCCGGCAGAGGGCGCGAGTCAATTAATCTTAGGTTTGAATTAAGAACTGTCAAACAAGTGTTTTTTACAACTCTCGGCGCCAAATTGGCCATATCGGTCTCAGACCGTAAGAAAAAAAAAACATTTTCATTTGTGGAGGACCATCATCAAAAAAAAAAAAAGATCATCCGACGCCAGCGCCATCTGGTTACAGCTCATTGTATCTTGTTTTTGTTTTTTTAAGGAAAAATACGCATTCAAAAATTTTCACTTGCAGCGAGACTTGAACTCGCGTCTTTGGGTCGGTACCCCAACGTCTATACAAACTAGAACAAGTCCCTGCCTCGAACTGTGAAAATCATGAATAGTATTGTTTCCTGGTTATTTACGATCTATCTAACGCTACAGGAACCACTTTCGAGTGGTTTACCTGTCTTATAATGGTTAACTTTACAGTTAACTTATTTGCTCATTTAATTGTATCTTGCTTAATAAGTAGCTAGAGGAACCTATTGACGTAGGAGAGAAGGCTCTTCTTCTTCCTAGCCGCATGGACCTATAGAAACCCCAACTTAGATTACTTGACAATCTCTTGATAAGATAGATATTAGGGTAGGTACAGTTAAGGTACCTAAAAATTACGTTGTAAAACACATTTGTTTCTGGTCTAGGTGTCTCTCCCCCTTACTTATAAACGATAACTAGAGTTTATGTAACGTTTGTCCTGCCGCTAACTTTGAAACTTAATGCCACAGTAAAATACAAATGTTACATAAAGTTAGTTATCGTTTCTAAGTAAGGGGGTCTGTGTGTATGTGTGTGTGTATTAGGTATGAAAACTAAATATAAGTATTATATCTGTTGTCTAGTCACCGCCATACAAGCTTAGTAGCTTACTACAGGGCTAGATGGCGCTGTGTGATAGTCACAGAATGTATTCATTTTGAAGCCACAGAGGTACCTACCATATATTTGACAACCAAATTCCCGACTGCGATGCAAAAGGTTGCGAGTTCGATTCCCACCGGGTACAAGTAATTTTGCTTAAAAATATATATTTGTTTCTGGTCTGGGTGTTTTTCTGTGAATAATGTGTACTTATTATTTACAAAAGAAAAACAAATTTAAGTATTATATCCGTTGTCTAGTCACCGTAACACAAGCTTAGTATAGCTTACCACGGGGCAATTGTAAGATGAGATGGGCCTTGAGGCTAGATGGCGCTGTGTGTTGGCCACAGAATAGCACCTTATTTAAAGCAGTATTTAGATGAAGATAGTAATGAAAGTATCTGTTGTAGGTTCCACAACCAAGACAGAAAGCTGGGATTCATCATCAAGACGTTGTTGACCCAGTTCACCACCCAACGCGAGCTTGATGAGGTACGTACATTTTAATAATTTCATTCTTCATTAAATCTACAACTATTTGTGTCCCGCGGTTTCACTTCACACGTAGCCTATGTTACTCCTCGATAATGTAGCTTTCTGTTGGTGAAACAATTTTTGGAATCGGTTCAGTGGTTTCAGAGATTACCCGGAAAATACATCCATAGATGTTAGCAATATTACCTCTTTATAATATTAGTATAGAAAGGATTTGTCTTGACTGACTGATCAACGCACAGCCTAAACCGCTGATAGTAGGGGGCTGAAATTTTGACAGTGTGTTCTTTATGAGATGTAGGCATCCGATAAGAAAGGATTTTTGAAAATTCTCACTGGATCGGGACTTATGCGGGTAAAACCGCGGGATACAGCTAGTACTTTATATTTTACCTTTCATATCTATACTCGTATTATAATAGAGGTAACGTTGGTAACATGTAACACTGAACTAATTGTAATGAAATTTAATATGGAAATACAATGTATCTACTAAACTAAAGTTGCTCCTAGTGCCACGTCAAACCTATGCTTTGAAGTTCATTTTGTATCTTTTAATTCCAGTTTGAAACGTGGCGCGCATCGAATACCAAATACTTGACGGAGATAAAGCTGGCTCTCGAACAAGCCGTCGAGAGAGCGAAACTAAACATCGATTGGGTGACGAGGAACAAACAGGCCGTCGTCGACCAGCTGAGGAAGATTGCTGCGTAAGCCCCTTGGAATACATCGTAGTGCCGTAGACCGTAGCTTGGAGAGGATGATCTTGACTGTTCCACTGTAAATTCGCTAGTTTTCCATGACCTGATGGCCAATTTGCGTATTGCGGTTGTCCAAAATTTTATTTCAATACCATTGCAGTCAATTTTCAATTACAATTGTGACGTTTTTTTTTAGTTAATAATATTTGACATTTTTGATAAGATTAGTTAGGTTTTTGTTAATGAAACTATTACTCGCAACAGTCGTAGTTTCGAGTGAATTTGTAACGATATTGAAATGGAGTTTTAATCAATTTTAATACCGAGAGTCAGGGCCCAAATACTACTATTACTTTTTGTTACAAAACTAATAGAGCTTTCTCTACTGCCGTCTTCCTACCTTCACTTGTGGTCCATCATAAGTTAACGTGTATTATCTAGGTAAACGTGCTACGACTAAGACCACATCGTCTTTTATTTTACAGTCTGATGACGCGGATAGTAATAAAATTATCTAAATAAAATCTAATTCC
Organism: Idaea biselata; assembly: GCA_958496205.1. Classification (NCBI taxonomy): domain Eukaryota; kingdom Metazoa; phylum Arthropoda; class Insecta; order Lepidoptera; family Geometridae; genus Idaea; species Idaea biselata. Next base: position 11,720,519 of record OY292394.1, read on the forward strand.
TGATTAGTTATTAGTCGAATGCAAAAATAATAAAAATTAGTCTGTTAGTGTCGTCCATTGCTTGATTGCTTTGCTTGCTTGTATTGTATTGTAACTTTACTAATCTTGCAAACATTTTTAATTAAAATATTGTAACTTTTCTTTCGGTTTTAACGTTTATTTGAATGTGAATGTAGAATGTTAGTTTAAAATGACAGAACCGTTCTTAAAATCTTAATATGTGTAGGTAGGTAGGAAGGTATGCAGATTCTCTAATTCTAACTTTAAATTCCAATTGAAATTTAGTCAAAATCACCCTTCCCTTCGCAAGAAAGACAGCTAGTTGATAATGTAATTCACAGCTTTTAGAGTAGACAGGCACATTCTTATTTAACTTAATAATTTAGTTTTAAAACGAACAAGTAGACGTCTAAATTTACAGCTCCACAAGGTTCTTGTTAGGTGCATCCCGCAGTTCCATCTGTTATTTGCGATATTTTAGGATTAGATATGAATAACTATAGAATACCTATCACATAGGCTATCTATTGAGATTTAATTTGAGATACCATTAAAATCAAATAGAAGGTAAAATGTCCTTATATCAAAACGTGACTAGACTAAATTGCCTAGTAAAGCAACTAAAATTTGTACCTAGTGAAAATAATGTTCGAAGATTTTTGCACCACAATCACGGTTGTCATGCCAAAGACAAGGGTTATAGGCCCTCAAAAAAGGTGGCTAGGAACCCATGCCGTTTATTTACATCGACAAATTGTAGCCGCTAAGTGCTTCATCCGCTATTATACGGCCACCGCTTTTGGATGAAATCATGACCTTGTCTATGGAATGGCGATCATGTTTGCGGTGCTCGGGTCTTCGAACGTTTTTTTCAATGGCGGTCACCACTAGGTGGCGCTAGGAGTATACTGGGATACCATTTAAAAAGAACCTTGCCAGGCTACTATTATGTAGTACTTATTACCAATATTAAAAAAAATAGAACCTAAATATATAAGTACCTAAAAAGCTTGTTAATGAAAAAGAAAAAGCTTGTTGTTTTTTTTAAATCTCGTGTATTTTTCGGTAATATATTTTTTGTATATTATCTGTAGTTAACACAACTAACATATTTTTTTTTCTCCGTATACTATAGGCCGCGCCCGAAACCGCCTGTGACGAAATGGGTCGGTCATATCACATTACTAAATGCCCTATACGCAATACATAATGTTTCAAGTTATAGACTTTGATAATGAAAATAAATGGCGGGCCTATACAGTATATTATTTATAATGAAAATAGTACAATACAATTAGTATTTTCCTTTTTTTGCCCGCTTTTTACAGAACAAAGTGTGTAAAATAAATAATTTGAATCTATGTTTGTTTATTTTATTTTATTAAATTAAGAAATGATGAATAAAATCACATACTATTGTATTTTTTATTTTTAATCGGGTAACTTATAATTATTGTAATAATTAATTATTAATAATTATTGTATTGCAGCTACCCTAATCCGTCCATAATATTAGGTAGGTTTATACGAGCATGGTTATTAGACTATAAACGTAATAATCTTAAATCCGCCATTTTATAATCGACTGCGGCAAAGTGAATAGAGGGCGGTTATGTGTTTAACCTGGGCACGTATTTTACAACTAAATGTCTCGCAACTATGCCACAGTTCTGTTCAATTTTTGTCGAAATCGGGTCAGCAATTGTTGGTAAATAAGCAAGAAAGCATAAACATTGCAAAAGCTTTAGCAAAACATTCCAAATTTGCAAAAAACTGTTGAACCGTTTTCGAAAAGAATTGAACAGAGCTGAGTCATAGTTAAAACATTTTAGTTATGGAATAGGTACCCTGTATGTACTTATGTTTTTTTTAAAGATAACTCCTTTACAGCGCACAACTTTGCCCACACTTAAACTTATTATCTTATATGATATTTGAAGTTCGCTCGTGTAAGCGCACCCATTTTTTTAAAATGCCCTTGTTGTTTGGACGTGAATAAATATTATGTTTTAAGTTTTTTTGAGTTTTTTTTTCTTAAGTTCCTAGATGTGTAGGCACTAGGCAGGTAGTACCTGGTAGGTAGGTAATTAATGAAAGTAAGTCAATTTGTGTCCGTCTGTTTCACATTTAGCTGTTCACTGTTCTGTACGCCTACCATGAGTTGGTACGTAAATACGTGAACTGTAACGTTAACAGTTTGGGTATGTTTGTAACGCAAAGTATCAACTCGCGCGGCCGACAAGACGCAAACGGTGTGGCTGGGACAAGCAGAGCGGGCGGGCTGTGCACAAGGACAAACTGTTAACATTACAGTGCACGTATTTACGTAATAAAGTAGAGGTACTATTTCACTACACTGAATCAATTTGATGAATTACAGAACCTTCCGATAGATAGAAGTAATCGAAACCTTGTACTCCTTATGCCGCTAGGATAAATTAGTTTACCAAGAAATAGGGAGAGTTAATGGTGGTTTTACCATGAAATAGGGAGACTTAATGGTGGTTTTACCAAGAAATAGAGAGACTTAATGATGGTTTTATCAAGAAATAGAAAGAAAATCTTAAATCTTCCTATTTCTTAGTTAAACCACCATTAAGTCTCCCTATTTCTTAGTTAAATCACCATTAAGTATTCCTATTTCTTGGTAAAACCACCTTTAAGTCTTCCTATTTCTTGGTTATACCACCATTAAGGGCCCTATTTCTTGGTAAAACCAATATTCAGTCGCCCTATTTCTTGGTAAAACCACCATCAAGTCTTCCTATTTCTTGGTAAAACCACTATAAATTCACTAAAAAAGTTTTTGAAAAAGTAATTGTTAATGAGTAATGATGATAGATGAAAACTACATATTTATACTTGTTTTTTTTCCACTGCGGAACGATGCAGGTGCATTTAGGGGGGTGAGAGGTTGTTTGATTGTTAGTCTGTGCGCAATTAAATATTTCCACCAAAACGGCTCGACCAATTTAGATGCGGTTTTCAATAAAAAATAAAAAGTTATGGTTATTGCTTGCTAGGTGCAATATACTGTTTAAGACACAATCTATTGTTTCGACGATTACCCACCAGTGGGCGCCGCTACTATCTGAATTTGTAAAATATTGACCGATTTATTTGCAGTTTTATTTTTTGAATTATAATAATTTATTCCTTTTGATAAAACCCAGGATGGATAATCTACACTAGCTATAACTGTAGGGCAGATATCGGCCTGTATCTGATTGAGTGTCGCGATGTCTGAGGAACTAATGTTGGGTCACCCATACGGACGGAATCGTAATTTTAGCACATATTGTGTAGACATTTTTTAGGGTTCCGTACTCAACAAGAACCCTTTTCGTGTCCGTCCATTTGTTCGCGGTTTATTTTCTTTTAAATTGTAGATTGCGCCATCTAATGTGATTTTAATAGATGATACAATCTGTCAAAAATTTCTATTTTTGTTATTATTTATAATAGTAAATGATGTAAATAATCTATTGTTAACAATTAATCAATTAACATTTTCGAAAGAATAAAATATTTTTTTTATTATTTTTGTCGATGTGTGCTGTGTTTCCGTGTGTAGGTAAGTCAGTTCTTAGTATGGGGAACCCTAAAAAATCATGATTTTTTTTCTATTTTTGTGTGAAAATCTTAATGCGGTTCACAGAATACATCTACTTACCAAGTTTCAACAGTATAGCTCTTATAGTTTCGGAGAAAAGTGGCTGTGAGATACGGACGGACAGACAGACAGACAGACATGACGAATCTATAAGGGTTCCGTTTTTTGCCATTTGGCTACGGAACCCTAAAAATCCCATATATTTATTTGAAAGTGACAGCTCTTTATTTACTTTTCCTTTAAAATGGTCAGTTTACATTTTTGATCTAAGTGTCTGAAATAGTAAAGGTTATTATTTGTTTGATATACATATTTTGCAGATGCTCACAAGCCTGCAGCCGCGCAAAAACCTATGAGGTGCCTGTACTTAGCGCCTTTGCTTTAAGAGGAAAGTCTACCTACTCTTTTTCCGTACAAACTCAGTCTTTCGTTTCCCCCCCTGGATAAAGACATTAACTCCAGCAAATATTTTTGTACCATAAGACCTATATCTTCCATGACCATGCCGCAACATTTTGTTTTTTTTTTCTAATTAGAACCGAAATAAAATTTAGTTAATTTAGAATATGAAAAAAAAAACGTAAGGGCATGATCATGAATTATGGCTGACATAGATTTTATGGCATAAACATTTTTTTCTCTAATGTATCCAGGGAGGAACAGTCGACTACGTTTGTAAAGTTTGTATGGTAAAAAAAGTAGGTAGACTTTTCACTTACACAAGTAAAGATAGATAGATAGATAGATGAACGCTTTATTTGCACAACTTAAGAACGCGGCGACTGTTACCATTTCCATACAAACTTAATACCAAAATAAATTATGAAAAATGTAGTTTTCTACCTTAATATCGATATTATTCGGAATAAGATTTTACTTTTATAGGGTCTCCCACCACAAGGTTTTCCAAAATATTCATTCGAAATTAAATAAAACGGAGAATTTTTTTTTTTTTTCATTTTTACAGCGTAAATTACTTTTTATTGGGAATAACAAATGAGATGTAAATGAAATGTAAACTAGTAAGAAGATCGGCGTTTTTCCTTAGCGATTTTACCTGGGGGTTAGAGGTACCTTAATTTTATTTTATGTGCCACCTGCCATTACGAGACATGGATTATTCATTTAATTTATGCGAACTAAAGCCATGGTGTTAGTATTTTCGTCCTACTCTTGATAAGTTAAAAGATATTGGATGTTGAAGTTTCACATTTGGGAGTCAAGTGTTAACATAAAACACCGCAAGATGTCGTTACTTGTCTTGAATATCGATAAATCTGAATTGGTATTCCAACAATATGGCAGTTAGTCAAGTCATCTTGCGGTCAATAAATCTTATTAGTTAAAATAATTATTTTATTTATAAATTCTGGATGCGTGGAATTCTGTAGCCATTTATTGGTTTTACAAATTCAGTATTCGAGACAAGTAACGACATCTGGTGAAATAAGTTCGTGTAACAAATTGTTTGAGTGCTAAATATGATATCTGTGGAATATAGCTGGTCCATTTTGAACGGTCTTCTTTGTTTCTTCTCCGTTTTATTTAATTTCGAATGAATATTTTGGAAAACCTTGTGGCGACCCTATAAAAGTATATAAATAATAGACCCTATAAAAGTAAAATCTTAATCCGAATAATATCGATTTTCTAAACTAAATTTTTCATAATTTATTTTGTTTGTATGGAAATGGTAACAGTCGCCACGTTCTTAAGTATAGAAACACAAAAACTTAAAAAAATAGAAAATTGCACAAATGGGCGGCCTTATCGCTAAAAGCGATTTCTTCCAGGCAACCTTAGGATGGAGTTGAACTGTTTAGCTTGAAACGGTCGTTTATGCATGATAAATACTGAAAGTAAAGTTGGTGGTTACTAAAGTTGGTTGATATATACGTGCACTGTAACGTTAACAGTTTGGGCATGTCCGCAACACAAAATATCGGCACGCGCGGCCGGTGCGGCAGTAATCAGGCGACGACGTGAGGGCGCGCTGTGCACAAGGTCCAACTGTTAACGTTACAGTACCCCTACCATGAGTTGGTACGTAAAAACGTTCACTTTAACGTGAACAGTTAGAGCATGTCCACAACGCAAAATATCAGGTCGCGCGGTGACCGACTCGCGACCGGTGCGACAGGGTACAGTCGGAGCGGGCGCGCTGTACACAAAGTCTAACTGTTAACGTTACAGTGCACGTATTTACGTATCAACTCATGAAGGAATAAGGGGTGCTGATTCTCCTTCCTTCTCATTCTTCTTCCGACCATGTGTGCTTTATTATATTTATGTAACCATAATTAGTCATCCCCAGAAAGCTTCATTATTTTATTCGCTCATATAATTTAAGGGCTCATATCATAGTGATGCTAATAAAATCAATATATTTTCAGAGACAATGACGACACCGAACTGCTGTATAATAGTGCTACGGGCATAAAGACGCACCCACTGATATCTATTAGATATTTATTGTATTTATTATGTACTGTTGAATATATTGTATTTTTATGATGAACTAGCGTTTTTATTATCTACACTGATATTATAATGAGGAAAGATTTGTATGTTGTGTGTGTGCGTGCGTGTGTGTGTGTGCGTGCGTGTGTGTGTGTGTATGTTTGTTATGAATAAACACTAAAACTACTATGCCAATTTCAAAAATTATTTCACCATTAGAAAGCTTGTTTTTTTTACGTGGGAAAATCTTATTAAGACCGCTCTCGGGGGAGAGAGGCCCGGTGAGTGGGGGTCGTCCTGGCCGAAGATGGTAGGTGGCCACTAAAAACCCACGGTGTCCTTCGCGACGCTGTGCCAGGGCGCAAAGCCGGAAGCTGCGGCAGTACACAGTTTGTTCTGGCGGCGGGTGGTCCCGTCGGAACTCGTCTCCAAATAACCCTTTTAAGCAGCGGTCGTCACACTTTTCTGGCCAAGGGCCACACAGGACAATGTGGGTATCAGCACCGCAGAGTAGGGGCGTTTGCCTACTTATACGTATTCGGTTAATTCTGTTATTTATTTCGCCTTAGGAAAATTGAAAACAAAATCATACATATTTTTAACCGCCTTCAAAAAAAACGAGGAGGTTCTCAATTCGTCGCGTATGTTTTTTTTTTGGATGTTGTTCACCGATTACTTTTAGACGGCTTGACTGAATGAGATGATTATTTTTTTTAATTGCAAGGTGGGAAAACGAAAATCAGAAGGAATCGAGCTATTTAAATCACTCGAAGTGGCACAAACGATTCAAAAATAGAGCCCCTGAACATCGGAGATCGAACCGAACCAGATTGGTCCACAAAATCTAATAAATATTTCACTTTCGATCAAAGGGCTTTAATTTTGAGCAGATTGCGCTATAACTGATAAAATAAAAAATATAATTTAATAAACTTAAAAACCAACTTCAAATACGAAGAAAAATAATAGAAATTCGGTAAAAAAATCAGTAAAGTCTGAAGTCGGGCAGATGAATAATAAACAAATCCTACGTAAAACTGCACGACTTTAAACTTCAGGCGTTATTTTACGGTTTTTTATTAGTTTTCGTTTTCGAAGTCGGCTTTTTTTAGAATAATTAGAAAAATAAATTTATAAATAATGTAATTATAATTTAATAATTATGTTTTTGAACTTTTTAATTATTGCTTGTGTGTGTATATCGATATCTTTGGGACTACGTGCAATCCTCATTGTGTCTTCTAAATTAGTTGAAAGACGACTGCGGTATTTGTTTTTCAAGAAACTTATTTTCGAAAATGAAGTCTCACAGAGATAAGTCCAAGGAAATAAAGTTAAAACAAATTGTGTGCAGTCTTGTAGGTAAACGTTTTTAGTTGCTAGGTACTTTTTCCAAAATCAAATCTGTTTTGATATTTTTTATGTAGCCTTGTATCTCACGAGCGCGGGTTTAGCTTAATTATGTAGGTAGCTTTATTGTCCTTGTATCAAGTATGTTGTCAGTGAGAGCTCGCGTGCCTTCAGCATACACATACAAATTCGCGTCAAAATCCCAAACCTTTACTTAATTGACTATTGATATAATTTGTTTTGTCGCGCGCGGGCCGCACAAAAACCAGCGCCATGGAGCGAAGTACCCCCATGTACAGGCGCCTGGTATATACACTGGGGCCACCAATGTTGGGGGCAGTAATCTGGCGAATGCCCCAGCCGTACCCACCAGCTTTCCCTCCAACCGGGCAAAGTGCGCTCGGAAATTCGAGGACTAATCCGAGGTATTTTAGTGTCGACTCGACAGCGATGTGGGTTCCGCCTACCACCAGGTGGAAGTTCGGCGGCGGTTTATTCCGCGGACCGTGGAACACAACAGATTCGGTTTTGCTCAGGGCCACTTCCAGCCCCAAGCGCCGAATTCTCTGCTCAACGTGCGAGACCCCCGCAGTTGCCAACATGGCCGCTGAGCGGTGAGTGCTCCGTGATCAACGTGTCATCGGCAACCATTAGAAAGCTACATTTACCCTGAGTAGTAAAGGCTACTTTTGATCCCGATATTCCCACGGGATCGGGACTTACGCGGGTAAAACCGCGGGACTCTGTGACTATAAATAACAGGATTTCCAACAAAATTCAAATTTCCGTAAAAATAATCCTTTATTTAATAGTTATTTATTATTTATACATTATTATAATATAATTATAACTGTTAAATATAATACAAATGAAATATGCATACTTAGTAATAATACTTTACAAAAATTGTAATTTAGACTTTTTTCTCAACAATGGCACCATGGGTAACTTTTTAATACATTGTATAATTACAAACTAGAATGTCTGTATAAAATATATTTACTATCCGTGTATGGAAATATACATATAAAATTTGTAATAGTCAATTTTGCAATAGCACCAGTACAAAATAGATTCTATGGTCCGAATCGAGTCCGGTACCTCATATCCTTAATAAAGTAATAGTTATTTATTCTATATCAATCCCTTTTTCACTTATCTCTAATAATCTAATACCAATATAGAGTATTCAGATCTTATAATTTTTAATCAAAACAATAATACAAATGCAAAACCGATTTTTAAAGACATAGCTAAGATATCGGCCATTCTGTCGACTGACCTGATTCAGGTTGAATTCAATTGATCTTTCATTGGCCTAGTTGTACCTGCCTATCTTGAAAGGTCGTGCGGGTTAAGCAACGCTTGGCACGGTCATTACTTTGATGGGTGACTGATAATTTGTGTGGCAAAAAAACTCGAGCTCCACCGTGCTTCGGTAGGCACGTTAAGCAGTCAGTCCCGGTTGTTATCCTCGATAACAGTCGTTAGTTCAAGGGGTCTTAGATCGACCAGGTGAGCCACACCACTATATCATCATGAATCATCAATTTTGTTTCCCACAGGCGGTTAACTAACGCTTATGTAAATTTGAAACCCTTGGACGAATATACAGTGTGTTTCCGAGACGGCCGAAAGGAGGTTGTTCTGGACATTTTTTTTTCGAAAATAATGAAAAGTGAAGGCGGTTAACGTTCAGATAGCAAAGTCCAAACTAAATAAAAGATCAGTGGAAGGGTAATGACCTCTAACTCCAAGAAACAGCTAATTTTCAATCAATAAAACAAAAAACAAAAGTTGTAGAACAAAAGATTACCTTCTTCAAACCACGATGTGTAAAAAACCACTGAGAGTTGCGTACTTGAAAATTTTGTATTGGTAAATCGGTGGTCTTCTCCGGATTTATGGTTTAAAAATGCATTAAAATCGGTTTCACTCTTTTAGAAACTACACAGTTACTACCAAACTTAAGAGGAAAATCTACCTTCTCATTCTCCATAGAAACGTAGTTCTGTTTCCTCCCTGGATATAGATATTAGCGCAAATATGTTTATGCCATTAAACCTATATCTCCTATGCACGACCACGCCCTTACGTTTCTTTTTTATTTTTAATTAGAATAGAAAAAGATTTAGAAAAATTATGAAAATTAGAAACATATGGCTTAAACGTATTGTCTCTAATGTTTTTATCCAGGGAGGAAACAGTCGACTACGTTTGTAAAGTTTGTATGGAGAAAAGAGTAGGTAGACTTTCCCCTTAAAACACCCACTTTGAACAGAATGAACTTAAAAAATACAGTCCATGATTTTCCTTATATATTAAAATGGCAATTCATGACAGTGGCAGCAATCGTTAAACGTAATAAACTTATCGGTACCACTCTTGAACGTAGATCAAACCCTAAAATTATTATAAATGAGATGTTCCGATGTTTGTTTGTAAGTTTGTGTGTCCATACGAGGGCTTTATGATAAGTACCGTGTTTACCGACTGAGAGCAACAACGACGCAAAATAAAAATGCCATCATGTGGCGCCATCTTTACAGTGATTACGGTCAAAATTTCATACAGATTTGTAGATCAGTTTTGTTTTTACAGCTGTTGAAAGCCATCAAGTGGGTTTTTATTTGCAATCATAGAGAAAGAACAATATCGATCGGAGATTGCTAATAAACACGCACTTGATGACTTTCAACATCTGTGAAAACAAAACTATTTGACAAATCTGTCTGGAATTTTGACTGTAATCGTTGTAAAGACGGCGCTAAATGATGGCATTTTTGTTTTGCGTCGGTGATGCCCTCAGTCGGTAAACACGGGTACTTATCATACCGCCCTCGTACAAAAGGTGAAATTTAGCATACAGGTAGTTTATACCATGAATTAACTCGTATGTTAATTTATATCTCGCTATTCCCACGGGAACAGAGTGTAATTGGGGGGCGCAGCTAGTAGATACCTATTATAACATAGTCTTACGCTATTTATTAACACCTTTCATTATTATAAAATATGTATGTATGTTAGTGTATAAGGTATGTATTTATGGGCCTTGGTAGCATGGTTTTTATTATTATTAATTAGGTATCAACCCACCTCCTTCAATTCTTGCTCATCCAAAGGTTGCCTGAGAGATATCGTATTGGCGATACGGCCGCCCATCGTACCTTTACTTTAATTAGTTTAAACTCACTCTTTGTTTTATTATTATGTAATTACTTAAATATGTAAAATTTGATACTTTTATGTTTATCTAATCTAATCTAGATTAGATATCTACGCTGAATATTCCAACCTACACTAACCACAGTTTCAATTCCATAAAGAAGGTACTTTGTCATTTTATGGCTAAAAGGAAAACCTTATATTTAAATAACATCTTAAATATAAAGGAATCGAATAAATGCTTTAAAAAAATTGTCCATTGTAATGTCAGCTTTAAAAATATCATCTGAGTAAATTATAGCTATCACTCAAAATTATCCAAAGGTTAAATGATCCCCTACCTAGAAGTTAACTAAACAGTAAAGACACATGGTAAGGCACGTGATATTTAACTAATAATTTATTTTACTGGTCGGGAGATGGAATATTTTTTAACATGGATGGAATCACGTTTACAAACTAGATAAATTATGGAGTAAAAATTAACAACTAGGTAAATCTCACCCAGGGTAAAAATGACTTTACGTTTCCTAATAAATTTAGCAATTCTGGACTACTATCTGACGTTTTGGTTCTTTCTATTTAACATTTTTTCTTCATAAAGATGTGTCAAATCTACTATTGAAAAAACTGAGTTGATTTGTTAATTTTTACCCTGAGAATTAATTTAACTGATCTCTTATTTTTTACCATAAGGGATCACATTTACCAACAAGATAAATATTACACATCAAGAGTAAATAATAATAACTAGCAACTAGGTAAATATTACATATATGGTAAAATTAAATTTATCAACTAGGTAAACACACAGCGTAATATTTACTGAGTTGATAATTTTTACCATTAGACAATAATATTAAACTTGTCATTTTTACCATAAGGTATCATTTTTACCATGAGGGATCATTTTTACCATCAGGGATCATTTTACCATGAGGGATCATCTTTACCATGAGGGATCATTTTTACCAAGGTAAATTGAACCCCTATGCGTCGCTCGTACTATGTCTAGTTACCCTCCTTTTTCGTAAGGTCCCTAAAATGGCTAACATCTCCTTAACAGCCTCAGGTTGTTGTTCCTCACGAGGTTTCCGGGAGGTAAAACTTTGATCGGTTGATTTGAGGTGAAACTTACCTCCTTTAATTTGGTCTACTATTGCGTCTATTGCTCCTCCTGGAACAAAAATGGCGATTAGTATTTATTTTGTATAAGCTTTTTTATAATTAGGGCATTGAATTTAAATAAAAACTGGCCATGTGCGAGTCGGGCTCGCCCACGAACGAAAAATAACACGCGCTTGCGTTGCGCTTTACCGTAAAAAATCGCGTTTGTTGTATGGAAGCCTCTGTTATATATATTTTTTTTGTATTTGTTGTTATAACGGCTACAGAAATACATTTCAAAATAAATTTCAATTGTCTAGCTAACACGGTTTATGAGGTTCAGCCTGTTGACAGACGGATAGACGGACAGACAGCGAAGTCTCAGTAACAGGGTCCCCGCTTTTACCCTTTGGGAACGAAACCCTAACAAAGCGCATTGCTTAAATCCAAATTAAACTGCATTTCAATATAGTTTATCTAACTAACATAATCATAAATTTCTATTAATTTTTGTATGTAGCTCAAGGCTATTTTGTTTAGAAAATTTATTTACAAGGAAAAATAGCATTCAAAAATTTTCACTTGCGGCGAGGCTTGAACTCGCGTCTTTGGGTCGGTACCCCAACGTCCTTACCAACTAGACTACGCAAGCTCTAAGTCTACCCAACGGTACCCCAACGTCCTTACCAACTAGACTACGCAAGCTCTAAGTCTAGTTGGTAAGGACGTTGGGGTACCGACCCAAAGACGCGAGTTCAAGCCTCGCCGCAAGTGAAAATTTTTGAATGCTATTTTTCCTTGTAAATAAATTTTCTAACATAATCATTTTAGGCACAAAATCATCACACATACCTCCATTCTGTAGACACCTCTTCAAAGTCCCTTGTTTGTTGGCGAGTAAGGTCGCCATGTCGTCGCCTTCTGCGGGTAGGAAGACAGCTGGCGCCGGCGGGGGGGGAGGCGGCGGCGGTGGGGGCGGAGGGGGACACGCGGGGGGAGGGGGGCACGCCGGCGGGGGAGGGGCTGAGAACATCGGCGGCAAGGGAGGTGCTGCAACATAAAACAAAATATAGCATACAGCGCAATCTAGCCCCCAAACTACATGAGTAAAGAATAGGAACAGAGACAAAGCTTTTCAGACCGTTGCAAGATTCCTACCAGTCTAAATCGGTTGCAATGTACTTGCCTAGGTGATATCTATTGTCTAACAAATGCAAAATGCATGTCAGGTTGACTGGTCAATCATTATTATTAGGCACGGGTCTAGATCGCATTATAGATAATCATTGTAATCGGCAAACGAGTTATACCGACCGTGGTCCTGAGAAGACTGGTCAGTCTTCTCTTCTTCTCTTTAATTAGATCTAGATCTATCTAGATTTGGTCTAGATCGCGTCATAGATAACAATGATTATCTATAACGCGATCTAGACCCGTGTCTAATAATAATGATGGACGGAAATCGTGTAAGTTTAAAAAGTGTGTGACTGGTCAATCTTGTGAAGACACCATTATATGACACCTCGGTGATAGGGCACAACGTTTTGGTAAATAGGCTCGTATTGACTGACCAAGAAGCCTCACAAGGCTCCGCGGAACGCACGAGGCAACCCAGGTACCTCGATGCTGCTCGTGGCTAATACCTCATAAATATTTGAAGAAATAAACTATACCTGGTGTTTCAAGAATCTTTTCTTTCTCTTCTTCAATTTCTGTCTCCTCTTCAAGTACTTCCACCGTCTCCAGAGCCTTCTCTTGAGACGGTGAAGATGGTTCCTTCTTGTCTCCACAACCGTTTTCAAAATAACTTATTCTAGACATCAAGTTTGATCTTTTTGGAGGCGGTTTCTTTTCAAATTCCGGTTTAGGGGTTGGGATTGTTTGCGGTTTTGGTTCAGTTAGCTTTTGGGGTACAACTTCTGTAAAATAATGACCAAAAAATGAATACAAAGTTGAAGTCATTGATGTGATAACTTTAGAGTTTAGATTTTCTTTGTGGGAAAGAAAGCTTATTATTATTAGGTTAGAAATTAACCTAGTTGATGCACAAATCAGCTATTTAGAGCTTTAACATATCAGACAATTACAAAACAAGAACCCAACCCTTCACAATAGTCCTAGACATTTATATATACACTAGCTGACCTGGCTAACGTTGTTTTGCCTTATAAATTATAGATAGTAGCCGATTCTCAGACCTACTGAATACGCATATAAAATTTGGTAAAAATCGATAAAGCCGTTTCTGAGGAGTACGGTAACTAACATTGTGACATGGAAATTTTATATATTAGAAGATACAGTTGTCTCACAGTATAAATCAAAGTAGTTTTTTGTCTATTCCAATTTTCAACCACCAATCACACCTTCCGAAAGGTTTATAGAAGCTGGGGCTATCGCTATACTAAATATAAATAAGTTTACAATTTATCTGTCAATAATAATAATATTTCATTTAGTCATAGTCGCTAACGAACAGTAGTCTCTTCCATCTTTTTCTTAAGTTCCTTTTAGGCCCATAACAATTCAGTGTCTTCGCATTACACATGGATAGCAGATTGCTAGTGAAGAATATAGACTAGATAGCTAGTAGTAACTTTACCTGTTTGTACAATCCGTTCTGGCACTGGCGCTGTAACAGTAGTCTCTCCCATCTTCTTCTCAAGTTCCTGCAGTTTCTTCTCAGCCCTCTCCGCTCGCTCCATGGCCTTCTGCGCGTCCTCTTCAGCCAGCTTTATCTTCTCTTCCCATAGCAATATGTCGGTGTCTTCATGTTTCTCTGATAGCTTTAACTGTAACATTTAATTTTACTGTGTAGTTTTATTTTTAATCGAAATGAGTTTTCTTTTTCTGGGTCATGGGGTCCCATCTCGAACAAAAGAAATTTAGTTCTAAAAAAATTTAATAGATGGCCATAGTAGTATTTCTAATTAATTTATTTTCAAGAATGCAATATAATAACCTCTAAATTTTGATGTTATTATTATTTTAAAAAATTCTGGCCATGGAAAATATGAAAAATCCCGTTATAAATGGAACTTTACATTGTAGTCAATTTTAAAGCCAAAGCCAAGCCGACGACAACATCTAGTAATGCTAGGTAGAACTATCTAACTATCTGCGCTAAGTAAGCGCAGTCTCTCTTGTCATATCTGGTAGTGGCCCTAGGTGTCGCTAGTTTCCCTACATTCACACAGTAGGCTGGCTAGCGAGCCTAGCGACACCTAGTCTCCATTATATCATTTACACGTAATTCGCACAATTTAGAAAGTTACGACCGCGACGGTCCGGAATCGATGTATGGCATGAGGTATCTGTACGTTAGTAATATGTGATCTGTGCCTGGGTTAAATTTAAACCATAATGGACCTTACTGGTATGGCTTAGTGGAGTGGCTTGGAAATGGTACGCTGAACAGTCCATTAGAGATTATAAATTCCCTTTGTTTTCTTTTTCACACAAACATAGTCTTTGTTTTCTCCCTGGATACTAGATCAATTTTTAAATGTACTAAAATTGTAATCTGTAACTGTGAAAGCGCCCAGTACCTCTAACTAAAAAATAAAAAAAGCGTGTGGGACTCAGGGATTGCCGCGGTAAAGCTATCGCATAGCATTTTTTATCAACTTATGCAATTATAATATTTTTTTTATTTTGGTTAGCTTTTTTTCGTTACGAAATTTCTTCATTCAAAGCTCAAAGCCCACGATAAAAGCTATGCAATAGCTTAATAAGTATGTTTTAGTGCCAGATTTACAACTTTACCACAACACGGGAAAACATGAGGCTGCTAAGCTAGTATTGTAGGTAACAGACTTTACAGAAGCTCAAAACTGTAAATATTATGATAAACCGCAGTAGAGATTGGGCGTTAAAGGTATGATTTATTTGCTAGTAGGTATGTGAGCTGAGGATACTAACTTGAAGTTCCTGTAGATGGTGCTGGTGACGCTGGTCCTGGTCAGAGAGCGCTGCGCTAAGGCCCGCTATCTCTTCCTGGAGGGCGGCAAGTCGGTCGTCGGCTGCTAAATCCGCGGATAGTAACGCGGACTGACGGGAAAGGTCGCGGACTTTACGCTTCGCTGCTTGCGCTTCTGTTTTGTAACTGAAATTATCGATAATTATTATTGTCTTAGGTCTAAATGTGACTTTGTTACTCTTTCACATAAACACTTCTTAACTAATTGCAATGGAACTTGGAATATAGATACTTGGACACCGAGAGTAACACATGGACTAGGTTACATCCCGATATTCCCGCAGGATCGGGACTTACGCTGGTGAAACCACGAGGCGCTGCTAGTATATCATACAGCCATTTAGCCCTTATCTCCCATAGCGTTTAAAGGGAACAACAATAGACTTTTTTAAATGGGTTAATTAAGATAACTCACGTCTCAGCCATCTCTCTGTCCCTGTCTGCGTTAACTTTGAGCGAGGCAACCTCTTCCACCATCATGCCACTCACTCGCTCGAGCCGAGCCAACGACAGCTTCAGTTCACCGAGCTCGCTCTCTTGACATGAACATTTAGCTTGAGCGGTCTCCAGCTCCTAGCACAGGCAAATAACAAAAATACATTATAAAGTAATAGAGCGGTTTTGATCTAGTGGTAGATACCCCGACTTTTATTCCGAGAGTCGTGGGTTCGAATCCAGGCCAACCGCGCACCAATGTCTTTTTATTTAAGAAAAAGTTATGTGCGCTAATAACATCACTCTTACCGTGAAGGAAAACACCGTGAGGAAACCGACATGTCCTAGGACTCACCACGGTTCGAAAGCATGGGACATTCGCCAATCCGGAGTAGGCTCCCGTGGCGTCTTACTGCTTAACCCCTCTAAGAAATCACGTACAATGGCCCAATTGTGAGGCTAAGTGCGGAAAAGGCTCAGCGAAACTTAACTTATACAAAGTAATCATTTGTACCAGTTATCTATCACAAATGAGGCATTTGTTAGGAATTGATAAATATACAAAATATTTATACTGCTAATAATAGCATTATGAATTTGAATGTACAGCAAAGTCCCTTTACATTTACAAACTTGTCTATCTGGTTCACAGGGGGACATCACAAAATACTTGACTGGTGTATGATTAACATAGATAGTCAAAAAATATATTTTAAAACACAAGAAAAATACACTGGATTATCAAAATACAAAGAAATTAAACAAAGAGAAAATCTTAAAGGTGTTTCCCGGACGGGACGTGCCAATTTCTACATACAAAAATCCCGTGCCATCCTCTCCATCCTCGCCCGCCGGATTTTTGTATGTAGAAATTGGCACGTCCCGTCCGGGAAACGTTACGTATGCAGAGACCCTAAAACTAAAAGAAATAGATAGTTAAATAATTTGCTCAACATATACATAGGAAACACAACAAACACATACAAAAAGTAAATACTAAAAGAAACTTAAAATTCATTTGCACAGCATGGGCAGCATCAACACAAATTATATTAAACAACACAAATATAAATTAAAATAGTAAATGTTTCATTTGAAGTGGCACAGCAAGGTATATTTGAGTAAATAGTTTTATCTTTTACCTGAGTTAAGGCAACATTAGCTTCTTGGGCTTCAAACTCCTGCAGTCTAGCGCTATTCAGTTCAGTTTGTAGTGAAGCTATCTGACGACTCAAGTCCTGGACTGTTTGTTTAAGAAATTCCACTTCTTCATTGCTGCTAGAATCTGATGCTGGAAAAGATATAATCAGTAAACTGTGTGGGTAAACTATTTTGAAACTTAAGATATTTAAGGGATTTAAGATTAGCATTTTTATATTCTTGTGAACAAGCCATTTGTAATAATAAGTCCTACAAAAATTAATTACATGGTTAATATCCTGGTCCTTAAATATTTGGGAAAGAATTAGAAATCGATTGTTGAATATTCCGTACAGTTCATAAACAGGTCTTAAACTTAACTTGGTACAGGCAAGAACAGTACAAATAAACAGGGCATGGTTGTTCATAGAACAAATACACTGGGTAGTTGTTTAACAGAGCATTTTAGAACCAACCAAACTTAAGCAGATGGTTCAATAAGTAATTAAAAGGTTTGAGGAATAAGTTCTACTCAAAAAAATCTGATCAATTTTGTATTTTTTGTGGCTAAATTGTCCAAGGTTAAAATCTAACTCTAGCTAGCAAGTGGGACTAACCCCCTTACTTGAAACAATTATTAACAGATAACTAAGTTATGCAACGTTTTTGTTTGTCAACTTTAAAACTTCTTGTCACAGTAACAGACAAACCCTATATAGCGGATGTTATTCATCGTTTATAAGTAAGGGGGTAAATATCTAATAAATAATTAGTTACCAGTGTCAGTGGAGTCAGTGAAGTCAATATCAACACCCTTAGTGGGCAGTGCTTGCAGCAGTGCAGTGCTGCGACGTTTCAGTTGCTTGTTCTGTTTGTACCATTCACCTGCTTGCTGCATTACCCTGAAATTATAAGTGATTGATTAGGTATCCATCCAATAATCCATTTACTAGACTAAAATAACATTAGAAATATTTATTACATAAAACACAGGTAATAGTTTTGTCACGAAATGGCCCCAACTCAGCATAATGCCAGTCTTTCGAGTGGCGCTGGTGTTCCGTTGGAGCCATTCCGGTGACATCAGTAAATAGTATATCCGTCTATTTATTGACATCTAGCAGCCCACTAGCAGTGTGGCTAAGAATATTGCTGGCTATGCAGTTCCTTGATGAGGCTGGCCCATTCAGGATGTGAACCATTTAGGGTTTATTTATTAATAATACCTGCTAAAGGACCATGGCTTTGGTATTTAGGTCTTATCCCATTGGTTTTCTTGTTCTGATAAGAAAAGCAAATAATCAATGTATTGATCTCTATGCTCTAGCTATGCTAGTGAGGTATACAAACAAAATTCCATTGCAATGAAACGGTACTTAATCAACCTCATATGAAACAAAGAGAATGCTCAACGAATGTTCATAAAATATGGTAATAAACTGTGCACACTTACAGAATACGCAGTCTTTAGTTAATATGGCAAAAATTATGAACAAGTCAAAGTTATAATTTATATATAAAATTATATAAGTTATAATATTTATAGAGATTTTAGAAGTTTATGACCCTGATACCTGGCTAAATAAAATGAAGAGCCGGTGCATAACCACTGCCTGCACCTATTTCTTTCTAGGTAAATATTACAGTGTACAAAAACTAAAGAAGTAATATTGACAATAAGAAAACTGAAATGGAGATGGGCAGGTCATACAATCAGAGGGAAAGACAAGTGGTCCAAAACATTAATGACCTGGTATCCAAGAAACCTAACTAGAAAAAGAGGGAGACCTTGTAGAAGATGGGTAGATGATATTAAAGACCTGGTCGGAGTTACCTGGACCAGGAAAGCAAGAGAAAGAGAGACTTGGAAAGGATTGGGAGGCCTTTGTCAATGGACAAACGGACAAGAAAACAGAAAAAGAAAAAATCAACAATCCAAAAAAATACATACTTAATATAAGATCAAAAATAAGTAGAAATTGAAATGTGAATGTAATATAAAAATGTTGTCCGAATAAAAAAGGCTATTATATTATATTATATAAATATTATAGATGTGAATTTTTGCATGTATATAACAACACATTCCTCAGAAAATCGATGGTGACACACAGACAGACCTTTTTTACCAAGGAACCCTAAAACTGACCTTTACATCTAATTTAAACGATTTGTACTGGGTAAGCATTAACCATGCTATTTTTGGCTTTCTAATGCCCGGGCCATCATTTTCCTTCCAGACATATTTTCTCTGGGTATGGCTGTAGGCTGCCATGTTCCCCGGATTTGTCCTAGTTTAGAGGGGGTCTGGGGACCGTCCGGGCGGGGGAACAGACCATAGTGGGTCTGCTTATTTGTGTTGCTCGCTTCAGTTGTTAATTTTTTGAATAGAGCACCACCACAAGAGAGAGAGAGGTAAGAGAGGTAAGCTAGATTGGTATATTATAAATCTGAAAGTTGTTCACGGTCAATCCGATTTGAATGAAATTTTGCATAGGGATACCTATTTGAAGAGTCCCATACTTTGATCCCGATATTTCCGAATCGGAACTGACGCGGGCGCGGGTGAAACCGCGCGGGTGAAACCGCGGGTGAAACCGCGGGTGAAACCGCGGAGATTCTTATAGAATAGAGATTCTTACTTGTGCATAACCCCCGCATCGACTTCATGCTGGTTCCTCAACTGCTGGTATTCCACGAACAGCTTCTCGGAGACAGTCTTCAGTCGGGCCAGCTCCCGCTCCCTTTCACCCAGCTCATTGTATAAGTGATTCCGTTCTTCAAGGAGAATGTTGTAGCGGCGGGACAGATCATCGTACTCGCGTTTTGCTATGAATTTGAGGTGGTAACTTATTAAATTTGCTGGTTTTAGCTGCTTCACAGTTTATCCTATTACCCTGATAGCATCTTACTACACTTTTTTTAGTAAATACCTTTTAATCACGAGATTATTATAGATGTTTTCCACGACTAAAGCCATCAACAACTTCGAAACTTCGAAACATTAAAAATGTATTTGTAGTTTGTACTCGTACTCGTACATTATCTTTTTTTCTTTTTTGGCGTAAATTATCTTTGTAAATAGCTCGTTCGTTCCTTGATTTGAAATTCGAATCTTTTCGTTTTTTTTAACTAGAACACGCACAAAGCAAAATTACAATATGTAAAATATACCTACTCTATTTAATAAAAGAATAGGTAGGTTATTTTTTTATTGTCTTCGGGGAATCTGTCCCTTGGTCTCTTTCACACAACCGCTATAACTGTGAGTTAACCATGTTTTTCGCCAACTGAGGGACGTTGTTTTATGTTTTTTTTTATTGAATTCGATGTTTTACTTGTAGTATGTAAATAATTAAATATCTTTTTACGCTAACGGTTGTTGTTTTATGTATTAATAGCTGACTGACCCGGCAAACGTTGTTTTGCCTTATAAATTATAGATAGTAGCCGATTCTCAGACCTACTGAATGCGCATATAAAATTTGGTAAAAATCGGTCGCGCCGTTTCGGAGGAGTACGGTAACTAACATTGTGACATGGAAATTTTATATATTATGTAACAACATACCTAACATTTTACAACTTATAGTTTCAAATTACAATTTGTAATGTTCTATGCACCGTGGGTCATTGACCTGAAATATCTACGAAACTAGTCTCCGGTTATTTATTACATGTTTTTATTTATTTAATGATTTTATTTAGTTCATTTTTGGGGCGTTTAGGTATTTAGTTCGTCGTGAATTCTTGAATAAACTAAAGCAAGTTGAATAGTAACTAGGTAACATTTTAAGGCCTCTGTGACTAGTGATGTGCCGTTCCCGGGAATATTGGGAATTTTGGGAATATTCCCAGTAACGTTCCCGGCAATATTCCCAAAAATGGAAATATAGGGGAAAATTGCTTACATTGCGTATTAGTTTTCTATGTTTTTATTTTTATCGTTCAATTTGCATTACTAATATCGTTTAATATGATGCAAAAAGTTAATTGCCCTTCTAAGGCGAAAATTTCCGTAAGTTTCCAATATTCCTGGGAATATTCCGAGTAAATTTCCAATGTTTCCGGGAATATTCCCGATGATAATGAAATACTAAAAGTTTAGTTATAATGTTTTATTATGGTGTCTAATCAGAATTACATCAAATGGGCACCAAGGATTGTAAGGCCCAAAAGCCAAATTAGAAAAGAACTAAAGCAGCCGGAAAACGATTCTCGGCTCCAGCTTATTCAACTACGGCCTCCGAGGAAGATATGAATGGTGTCGTTGCGGATATCGAGTGTCCTTAATAGCTTGCACTCCCCGTTTCCGTTTCCGCACATCCATCCAAAGTCGCGGTTATCCCGTCCCGAGCCCTATGTGTACCGTCCCCGAAGCCCATTGCCCGCGGCGTTGGTTACATCGCTGTGCAGTGGGGAGAAGTAGTTGTATTCGGTGTGTGCTTTGCACCGAGGCGGCGCGATTCTGAGTTCGAATCCTTCCTGGACGAGATTGGGGCCGTTTTGGGCCCGGCTTCAGTCTCGTCCCGCACTCGTCCTGGGGGATTTCAACTCACACTCGCCCAGGTGGGGCGGCAGAGCTACTGACACTCGGGGTGGAATAGTCGAGGACTGGGTCGACACTATCGGCCTCGAGGTCATCCACAAGCACTTTCGTGGCACCACGGGGAGAGTCGATCGTGGATCTCACGTTTGCCTCTCCCGCTCTTGCCCGTAGATTGTGCGACTGGAGAGTAGTGGAGGAGATGGAGTCTATGTCGGATCACCGGTATATCCAGTTCGACATACTCTTCGCCCAGACATCTAACTCTCCGGTCAATTTCCTTTGTATGGACCGTCCTCGCTAGACGCTAAAACGGCTAGATCCGGAGCTACTAGAGTAGGCAACCATTATCCAGGCCTGGGTGCCCGTGCCGAAGGCCCTGGATGATGTGAACTCTGAAGTTGAGTGGCTCATGGGGGCCATGACCAGCGTCTGCGACTCGGCGATGCCCCGTGGGAAGTCCCTCGCGACAGGCGTACTGATGGTGCGCGGAGGTAGCCTCCCAACGCGACGCCTGCGTAGTAGCGCGCCGCCCGTACACCCAACATCGGAGTCGTCGCCGAGGTCGCCGGCTTACACCATGAGAGGTGGATCTCGTGAAGGAGGAGCTCCACGTCCCCTATAAGCAGGCCAAGAAGGCCCTGATAGCGATGGCCACTACCAAGAAAAAGGCTAAATCTAGCATTTGGGGACTCGATCGGTCTATAACTGATCCGTCTGATCGTCAGGTCACCCCGAAGGGCAACCGTCAGCCCTTCGGGGTGACCTGACGGTACAGCAGACCCCTCTCTTTATACTCTTGCATAGCTGGGGACGGTATAACATATATGCGTAAGTATTAGAGAACTGGGTTTGCTTGCCAAGAAAAGAGGATATGCTAACATCGTTGAGTGAGCGAAGACCCATGGGGGCATCCCTATCGTCTAGCTAGGAAAAATCTCAGACCCCTTCCATAACAACGACGTTTTATCCGAATTTCGTTTCGGAGATCGTTGCGGCTTTTAAAGAAGGCTTAAACGATAACCCTGAAGTGACCGCTGAGGTGTTAAAAATGGTTCTCCGTCGTGTCAGAGCCAAGGCCACTGCACCTGGGCCTGACGGTATACCAGGTCGCGTGTTGGCTATGGCCTCGAAACATTTGGACCATTTTCGGAGACTGTTCTCCGTCTGCCTTGACCATGGGGAGTTTCTAGGCCCTGTTTTTAATTTTCCAATTATGAACTATAAATGTTATTTAGGTAAGTTAGCTTAGATATAAGTTACAACAACTAATCTGCAGTAATAACTCGATTTACTTTAACAATTATATAATATTGATTGTTGGAAACTTTGGGGAATATTCCCGGGCATATTGGGAATATTCCCGTAAATTACTATGAGTAAATTACTGGGAATTGGGAATATTCCCAGCGGCACATCACTATCTGTGACGCATCGGACGAACCCCAGCAACAACGCAGAAGGTTGCGGGTTTGATTCCCGCCGGAGTCAAATATTAATGCTGAACATAAATGTTTGTTTCTGGTTCTGGGTTCTGGTGCTTTCTATATGTTCAATTTTGTATTTATTTGCATGAGAAAGTATAATATTATGTAATACTTATATCCGTTGCCTAGTACCCATTGTACAAGCCTAGTCACTTTTTTTAGGGCTAGATTGCGCTGTGTATAACGTTCTGCAGTAACATAATAATGTTAATCAATGTATGTATATAACTAAATGTTTTCAATCTTATATTCCTACATAGTTTAATATTATTACTTTTTCCAACAAACTGCTGCATAGTCAAAGTCTCACCTGTCTTTCATCCAAAATCGGAAAAAATAATGAATTATCCGCACAAGTACGAACTACATGGACACACTATTACAAAGACAGCGTCCCAAGATTGCAGCTGTTTTCTTCGGAACACTTTTCGCAGCCCGTATAGGGTTACCAGATCACCGGATTTGTCCTGAGATCTCAAGATTTTTGAACATTTCTCAGGATTGCGGCCGGATTTCGAAAATATCTTAAAATCTCAGGATTTTTAGAAATATCAACAAAAGACCAACTTAGTTAAAGAATTTTTAATTAAAAAGTTAAAAAAACTAAAAATAATCATCCTTTGGTAATAAATACACAAATAAAATTAACACTAAACTTATTTATCGAATTAGGCACTTGATCAGTTTTAACATCCTACTAATAATATTATAAAGCTGAAAGTTTGTGTATGTATGTTTGTTACTCAATTACGAAAAAACTACTGAACCGATTGTGATGTAATAGGTAGACCTGGAATAACACATAGGCTAACGGAATATCGGGATTATTAGTAAATCCCGATATTCCGCGATATTGAAGGATCGAAAATCATGCGGGTAAAACCACAGGGCGCAGCTAGTACTTAATATTTTAAGTTTGACGATGTAAGGATTTTTTAAAATTAAGTATTGTCTTAAAATTGTTAATAAGTAGGTATGTATCGTAAATATATATCGAAATGTATAAAATCTCAGGATTTTTTAGTGGAAATCAGGACTTTTGTTTTTTTCATCTGGTAACCCTAAGCCCGTAGCATTCGAAGACCGTTCAAAATGGACCAGCTATGTTCCACAGATATCATATACGGCACTTCAAGCCACTTGTTACACTAACTTATTTCAATCGATATTTATGAAATATGGATTATTCGATTGATTAAGTGAACTAAAAGCCATGGTGTTAGTATTTTCGTCTTACTCTTGTTAAGTTAAAAGATATTGGATGTTAAAGTTTCAGGGAGTGTTCACACAAAACACCACAAGATGTCGTTACCTGTCTTGAATATCCATAAATCTGAATTTGTAAAAATAATATGCCAGTTAGTCAAGTCATCGTTCGGTCAATAAATCTTTTTAGTTAAAAATAATTCTTTTCTTTATAAATTCTGAACCAAATCGCGGAATTCTGTAGCCAAGGAGAATTCTCCTAGATGTGAAAATAACATGTTTTAGGGTGCGTTCCACCAACTATATTTGACCGCTTAAGGGCCTATTTACGCTAAGTATCAAAATGTAGGGAAATTATAGTTATTTTTCGGTACGGTTTTCTGCTTAATTGGCACAGTTTAACATATTTCAAGGGTATCAAATGAACCAGAAAATCTTAGTGTATCAATGGTGTTATTTTGTTCTTTTAAATAAAATACTTTTAATACCAAAAAAAAGTTTTCCGTACCGCCTTCCCGCGAAAAGCCATGAAAAATAGCCAAGTTTAGGTAGACATTTCTCAATACCTTGTAGCTTGTCATTAACAAAAAATGTACGATAATAAAACAGAAATATTGAATATTAAATGGTGCTATTAAAAAAGCAACAAAATTATTCCCAAACTATAAAAATACATCAAAAAGCTTTTAATATTTTCAAAAATTTTGCTTTTCCAAGTAGGTAAACCTTCGTGTTTATGAAATAAGGTTTACTTCAATGCTAATTTTGTCAGTTTTGATGTATATAGTCACGAACATTTCAAATGAGACCTCAGACCGCGCTCAGGCGCTATCGACAGAGCTGGTCCACGTCGTCGTTTGGAGGGAAAACATACATCGCCGTATAGACACATATACATTGATCATCGCTTCAGATCTTCATTTGGATGACAGCTGTCAAAATTAAAACGTCAATATCTTGGAAACTATCGATTCTAGACCACTAGTTTTTTTGCAAAACTGATAGAGCTCTTCAAGATCTTCGTTTTGAATGACAGCTGTCAAACTTTAAACGTAAATATCTTGAAAACTATCGATTCTAGGTCACTACTTCCTTCGCATAAGTGATAGTGCTCTCCAAGATCTTTAATTGGGATGAGAATGATAAAACTAAAAAATATATATGACCATGCAAACTTCCAACGAAAATTGGGTTGAACGAGATTTAGATAGTACTTTTTTTTAATACGTCACAAACCGTAAATCGCAATTTTCCTTTTATTCAATTCAAAAATGTATGGAACCATTCGTGCGCGAGTCCCACTCGCACTTGACCGGTTTTTTGGGACCTCTCGACGTCATCATATGACGTCGCAGGAGGTGATTTGTACGTCATTATAATGGGTGATGATGATGAATGATGCATTTTCCCTGAAATTTTAACTTCTCTGGTATATTTTCCAAAAACCATCATACGAGCTTTGTAAAACCACAAATAAACAAAAGTCCTGACAGTGCAAACTCAACTTAAAAGTCACCGTAACCCAAGCTTAGTAGTTTACCACGGGGCTAGATGGTGCTGTGTGTTGTTCACAGAATTGATTTATTTTTATTCTATTAAAAAAAGTAAGTTTCGGCTTGGCTGGCATAGTGTTTGTGGCGAGGGTCTAACGTGCTGATTAAAATGACCAGATTCGAACCCGCGACTACTGTAGTTGGGGGTTCGAATCTTTTTAACCAACTTTTCAATAATCATGGAGGTTCTATTACTCGAAAACGGGTTGATCGATTGAGATAATTCTTTTTAGGGTTCCGTACCCAAAAGGTAATAACGGGACCCTATTACTGAGACTTCGGTGTCTGTTTGTCCGTCTGTCACCAGGCTGTATCTGCAGCCGTTAAAAAAAAAAATACTAAAAACAAATACTTAAGAGGGGCGTCCATACTACAAACGTGATTTAGGTACATAAAAATTAAAAACACAACGATACCGCGATGTACTTTTACCACTAGCGCTATCTAGTGATGGAGTGATAGACTTGCGCTAGTAGTAAAATAATCTGTGACGATTCTAATGCCAGTATTTAATATATTTGGTGGGGGCTTATTGGGAGACAGAAAAACACAAAAGAAATGAAACACAGTTTAAGTTTTATTTATTACTAGCAGCTCCCCGCGGTTTCACTCGCATAAGTCCCGATCCCGTGGGAATATCGGGATAAAAAATAGCCTATAGCCTTCCTCAATAAATGGACTATCTAACCCCGAAAGAATTTTTCAAATCGGGCCAGTGGTTCCTGAGATTAGCACGTTCAAACAAACAAACAAACAAAAAAACAAACAAACTCTTCCGCTTTATATTAGTAATAGATAATAGATAATAGATTCCTCTTCTCTTAATATTACGTGAACTAAAATTTCTGCTGGTGCTGTAATTATTTCTTGTTGGTGCCGGGCCCATCCAAGGTATCAGACAATGGTCATTTACATGGGAACAACACCCCATCGTCCTCCGACCTACTATACAGTTACAATAATATTCAAGTAAGGTTTGCCTTCCTGAAAGAACATTTTCAACTTATATGTAAACAATATTGTTTTCTATCGGTTATGAAATAGTAGAACTCTAAGACGTTCCCCCAACAGAGCGACAGCGCGGGTCGACGAGTGCGCATAAAAAAATATGTTATTATTTTTCCCCTGAACAGCTTTCAGACTTTTTTTGTTAATAATACAATTTCACCACGAGAACTATACCTGCCAAGACGAAATTAAGCTAGCACTTCGTTTATTTTTCCAAACATTAAATAATAGTTTCTTACTTCATTCTTCATTCATTACATTAATCATTACATAACTTTACAAAAAAAAAACTAATATAGAAATGGAAAACATTTTTATGGGATCAAAAACACAGACACCGACAAAGTAAAATGAATAGTGGAATACTTTTGCGGTCAAAAAGTCAAATTTTAAAGGAACGCACCCTATAAGTCCTAAAAAATGGCGGCTTAATTCGCCATTCTATCTGTGAAACTTTAACATCCAATATCTTTTAACTTGTCAAGAGTAGGACAAAATTACTAACACCATGTCTTTAATTTGCATAAATCAATTGAATAATCCATGTCTCGTAAATAGCGATGGCACATAAAATAAAAGAAGATCGGCGTTTTTCCTTAGGGATTTTACTTGGGGGTTAGAGGTACCTTAATTTTATTTTATGTGCCATCGCAAGAAGACCTGACATGACGAGACATGGATTATTCAATTGATTTATGCGAACTAAAGCCATGGTGTTAGTATTTTCGTCCTACTCTTGATAAGTTAAAAGATATTGGATGTTGAAGTTTCACATTTGGGAGTCAAGTGTTAACACAAAACACCACAAGATGTCGTTACTTGTCTTGAATTTTCATAAATCTGAATTGGTATACCATTAGTATGGCAGTTAGTCAAGTCATCTTGTGGTCAATAAATCTTATTAGTTAAAATAATTATTTTCTTTATAAATTCTGGACCGATACGTGGAATTCTGTAGCCATTTATTGGTTTTACAAATTCAGATTTATGGATATTCGAGACAAGTAACAACATCTGGTGAAATAAGTTCGTGTAACAAATTGATTGAAGTACCGAATATGATATCTGTGGAACATAGCTGGTCCATTTTGAACGGTCTTCATAAGGTACCTCTAACCCCCAGGTAAAATTCCCAAGAAACAACGCCGATCTAACATTGTTTTTTTTTGTAGATTGGTCAAGTTGTAATATAAAAAAAATCTTCACTTGTTTATCAATACCAACAAAACAAATACAACTTTTTTTGTCATTTTTGGTAGAGTTGTGAAAAATATCGATATTATTTTTAGAATTATGTATGTACGACAATTAAATAACAAGAAGTCATTGACTCAATGGTTGAATCATAATAACGTTAAATAATTTTGCTATTTAATGCGCAGTTTAATAATATTAGCATGACGTCAACAGGTAAACTGCAGGCTAAATGGGCATTGGCCACACATTTTCCAACAAAAAACTTTATCTAGATAAGCTGGCATTGGAGGATTTCTCAAATTATTAATGTCAGCAACAGGTTTGTATCAAATAAGTTCCACAAATACGAGAAAGGCATCGAGACACGACGTGTTATGGTTTGCATACGATCTAAAAGATAACAGAGCATGCGCAATTGTAACATAAAAGTACCTACTAGGCGACAGTAAGTATAATGAAGAAAACCACAGTACTGACCTTTCTCCGCTTTGAGGAGGTAGGCCTTGTGCTTCCTCTCGGCCTCTTCATATCGGTTTTTCCATTTTTCTACGTAAGTTGAGAGAGCGATGTTTGCCTCCTTGGTGTTGTGGTGCGCCTCGGGCGGCGTCATCCTGACAGCAGAGGCTCGCGGTATCCTCGTCGCCACACCGACACCGCCACCGCCACTGCCAGGAGAGAATGAGACGGCCGCGGCGCTCCGCGCGCTCCCGCACTGATTGCCCGACGCGATCGCAAATACATTATCACTATTTCTTTTAATCATTTTTGCATTCAATTTTCATACAAAGAGCGCGTCGAACGTTCGCATTTCTCTTTATAACGTATGCACTTGACACGTGTCTTGATCAACAGGCTGGTGCGATTAGAAGTTAATTCAAAAATTAAGTATAATAAAATTTCTTTGTTCTCTCCGTTGAGGAAAATACGTGCGTTTAATACGCGCGATAACTATGTCAACCGCGTTCACTCAATAATGTAGCCTTGAAGATCCGGAGGCTGTAACCAATAAAAATTTGAATGTAAGACGTGTTGTAGCCGTAATTTCGATTTGCTTGTCGGATTGCAACTGACAAAGGTTAACAACGTAAGCGTGTGACTGTGATATGATAATGAAAACTTCGTCATTGTGAGTCAGCCGGCTTGATGTTTACGCTTTTTGTTTTCATTCGAGGTTGTATCACTCATACTAAGTAGAAAAATCACAGTTAATCATTACATTATGTAGGTCTTACTTCTTAGATTTCTTTGTTTTAGTTAGGAAATTTGATTGCATGGCATTGATAGCGATAAGCTATAATACTACCTATAACATATAAAAGCGAAGGTACCTATAATTTCGTCATCGTAATCTTTAATTTTGCTTTTAAAGATAACGTTGGTTAAATTATTCTTTCGACTGAATGTGTTAGGTATGTGGGTATGTATGAAAAGTAAATAAGTAGATATTTATTAGTTGCCTTCTTAGATGTATTCTTTTATGGATTTTTTCATTATTTTCATATGTATACCTACTTAAACATTTGAAATTTGGGTAACAATATATCAATCTAAAACTTGTTTAGTAGATGTACCTATACTATAATAAGAAAATAACTTATTCAATTCAATGTTCCAGCTGTATGTAAACTGTATAACTATTAAATGTATTAAACTGTAAGGAATTACTGTTAAGCACAAAGTATAAATACACACATTCTTCAGAAACATGTAATAACACCAGAGGACAACTAAAAATTCAAAATAAAATGTGGATATCAAATTATCGCAATACTTAACACTGAAATTTTCATTTTAAAAGAACAAAAAATTACCTTTACACACGATTAAAAACGAAGAACACAAAATTCACACAACACATGTCAAAGTCCAGTGAGAACGAAGTGAACTCCTGACGCCTTTTGCCCAAGTAGGGTCGGTTGGAAATTCTAAATTTATCTTATTCCAGTGAATAGTGCATGTTTCACAGACGACAAGGAGTAGCTGTGTGGGCGACTCGAATTGCGGGCTGAGTGATTTAATTGTCGGAATGATAATTTGAGACGTTCGTCTTTGGCGAGCGTTGAGACAACGTATCACATGTGATAGAGTAGGTAGTGGCTAGTGGCTCAAACGTTTTAGCAAATTAACATTATTGTCCTACATGAATCGTATAAAGTCATGTGTAAATACTCTGAAATTTATTGTTCTTAATAAAATACTTTACTTAGGTTACAAATAAGTTACAAACTGCTGTGCAATTTTGATTCATTTCGAACTACCTATAAGATTGTTAAACTATTTATTTTTATTTTCAGTTTATACCTACGCTATTTTTGTATAAATTTGGTAGGCAGGAACATAAATAGTTTATTTAAAAAGAAACGTGTATTATTATTATAATACACGTTTCTTTTTAAAGTTTATTAGGTATTCGCGAATTATTAGGTAGGTACTTTTATATTTTAACCACTGCACTCTAATAAAATTACTTCTTATTCTTTTAATATATTTATACCTACCTGTTTTTTTTACGAATTTAGAGACGATAATATTATTGACTTTACCTGTAACATAATTAAATTTCTATTAATTTTTATATGTAGCTCAAGGCTATTTCATTTAGAAAATTTATACTTTATTTTTAATTTTTGTTTTTTTAGAAACTTGCGTAGTCTAGTTGGTATAGACGTTGGGGTACTGACCCAAAGACCCAAGTTCAAGCCTCGCCGCAAGTGAAAATTTTTAATGCTATTTTTCCTTGAAAAAAAATAATTTTGTAAAATAATTGTAATAATTAATACTAATTAATTACTGTTCCTGAAGCCATAGTCAAACGATTCTTGAGATAGAATTAAGCATAGTCATAATTATTATGAATGACTCATGCATGCCTTGTACAGTACAAGTCGTACCTAATTACGTTTTCGAGTCATTTAAAAAATCAATTAAGAACAACAATAACTTCCCGAAACATTGAAGTTGTTTTAGGTCCTACTGGCTCCATTTATTTGGTTATTGGTCTCTATTTGCTTTGTAAGGAAACATAATTAAAATTAAAATGGTCTCAATTATTGAGACAAGACGTCATATAAAAAGTTAGTTTACCAATTCCAGAAAACACGTTTTGGGTTTTCAAGGTGTTCATGATAAAAATGGTAAGGCCGTATTAGTATTTTTTATTATTTAGGTTATGGTGGGCATCAATGAACCACCTAAAGTTTGAAGGGATGTAACTCATTTTCTATAAGACTTATACTTATTCAATTTTATAAAGATAGCAAGAAATATATCTAGAAATTATTTGGTATTATAGAAACTGACGTATCTTCAATAGTTTCAGAGATAAACGGGATTTAACAAAAAATGGGAAATGGCTCATAGTGTATTTGAATTGAATAAAAAAATTAGAGATCGAAATGATTATTTAGTAATTTACTGGCAAAAATCGAAACTTAACTTTTGAAATTTTCATAGAAGTAGTATAATAACTGTAATTAACTGTAATTAAATTAACAAATGGTAATTTTTATTAAAACCATCAAGTAATTTGGTAAATCTAATAAAGAGAAAAAGAGGCTGTGACATACGGACGAACGGACAGACGGACAGACAGACATGACGAATCTATAAGGGTTCCGTTTTTTTGCCATTTGGCTACGGAACCCTAACAAGTATTTCGTACAAACGAATAAAATAAAATAAACAATCTTACTAAAAAGTCATCAGCAATGAAATTAACCGAAGTTTTAGACTGAATCAAACGATTCTCTTAGGTGAACCATGGTTTATTAGGGTTCCGTACCCAAAGGGTAAAAACGGGACCCTATTACTGAGACTTCGCTGTCTGTCTGTCCGTCTGTCCGTCTGTCTGTCACCAGGCTCTATCTCATAAACCGTAATAGCAAGACGGTTGAAATTTTCACAGAAGATGTATTTCGGTAGCCGCTATAACAACAAATACTAAAAACAACATAAAACAAATATTTAAAAGGGGCTCCCATACAACAAACGTGTTTCAAAAACTACAAGGGAATTTCTAGTACAATGTGAGGTCGCTTCTGATTGGTGGAAGTCAAATCGAGTTGGTCATGGAATTCAAAATGGCCGCCCTGTCTGTCAAATATGCCTT
Organism: Idaea biselata; assembly: GCA_958496205.1. Taxonomy (NCBI): domain Eukaryota; kingdom Metazoa; phylum Arthropoda; class Insecta; order Lepidoptera; family Geometridae; genus Idaea; species Idaea biselata. The sequence goes on from OY292394.1 coordinate 11,752,876, forward strand.
CACTTACCAAAGAGTTTTTTATAAGTTTCAGATTTTCTTTGAGGCAAAGTTTTTTTATCTTTTTTTTTTGAGAGATGCGGTCGTATGATGGGAGTAAGAATCGAAGCTAAATATTTCACATTTTCCTATCAAATTTAAAAATTGGTTGTTTGAAACCATTTTAGTTTTCCGTACCCAATTGTGATAGTGGTACGGAACCCTCCGTGCGCGAGTGTCGCACTTGCCCGGGTGTTTGAGTACCACATCGAAATGGTTCAAATTGTACCACCCTTATTTAAAAAGGTTTGATGTTCTGTAAAAACTTGTAGAAACGATTTTCGTTAAAGACAATTATTATATGATTAGAAAGGCAATAAAACGTTTCATTAGACACAACAAATCAAATTTTGTATATCACAGAAAGTAGAAAAGAAAAAAACACGTATTTTTTTTAACACTCAAAACGAAAAAAATGCCGTAACTCATGCTCCTCTGTCACGTGTTTAGCAGTGACTGGAATGCGGGGGGGGGGGGGGTGCAACCCAAGGCACGTATTTTTGTCATTGTAGCACAACGTTGCGACTTCACATTGGTGAAATAGAAGCCTGATTCATTTAGTACAATACTGTCGGCGGATCTAGGCCCGTCTGAAGTTAGGCTTTCCGAAAATTGTTGTCCCCATATTCCCGCGGGATCGGCACTTATGCGGGTGAAAATATTAATGTTGTAAAAGATGTGTCATGTTGTACTATCTGTAAAGTTAGAGCTGATTTTGGCTCATGGCGGGAATATGGGGACAACAATTTTCGGAAAGCCTAACTTCAGGCGGGCCTAGATCCGCCGACAGTATTGTACCCCTGGTTCATTGATGCCTACCTGACCCTACCAATAACGTAAATTAAACTAAAAATTTACAATATTAACTTCATATATCAAATTAAAAATCTCCAATACCCTAAAGGTACATTCGGAAATTATTTTTATGATTTTACGTGTGAAGTGAACTTCATTAAAAAAGTCGATATCGATATTTTCATCGTTTTCATATATAACATCCTCGGAGCGTCATTCGTTTAGCCAACAGGAAAGAGCACACCGGATGCGGAAATGCAATTTTCTCATTTTGCCCGGTATCAAAGCTTCAAGCAAATTCAAATTTCAAATTTTAAACGGTAAACGTTAACATATTAGTATCTTTACTAATATTATATAATGTTACGTTGGTAACATGTTTTATGTACTTAGGTATTGTATCTATACCTACATATTATCACTAAAAATATACGGTCGAATTGAGAAGCTCCCACTTTTTTGAAGTCGGTTAAAAATAACTCTATTAAACTCTATTTTTTTACTATTAGTTTGTGCACAAATACCAAAGTTTACCTAGTATATACTAAGTACTTAGTTAGTGCGCCTTATAAACTGTGCCCAAAATTATATAAGTACCCGATTTCTAGCAGGCAGGTACATAATACTAGGTATCTATTATGTACCTACCTGCCTGAAAATCTTGAATTAAAAACGCTATGTACCTACCTACCTATCTAATTCCATTTTTGAATTCAATACATAGAAAACTACTAAGTTTAAACTACCTACCTAGGATCTTGAAAAAAAAAAACTTAAAAGGTGTCAAGAGACATCCGGATGGAACGAAGTTCCAAGCAAACAGAAAAGTGTCGTTACAACTTTTGGTCTTAATTTTTTCCGTCTAGCTAAGGTTGCCAACAGTTTTTTCGAAAAATAATATTGTATTTGTGGCTAAAAAACATAGTACCTAAGTACGACCCAAAAAAATATAGTAAAAAATATATTTCGAAAAGAACACGTATTTTTTGCACTTAACCTTTTATTTTGCTAAACCGCAAATGCATTTTTACGCATTTTCACACTTTCAACCACTCATAATTCTTGAATTAAAAATAAATGTTTCCCGACATTCAATCTCTAAATTATGAGCACCGTTTTTAAGGCTTTTCTTTTTTCTCTCTACATAGAAAACACTTCTCTGTAAATGCAGAGGAGGGTGGAATTTATAAAAGAAACAAATTTTTACAAATTATGCCGGTAATACATGTACATTATGCCGGAAAGTATTTTTGCGTACTATAGGTATGTGCTTTTAAAAGTATATAATACGCTGAGCTGAAATATAGTACAATACTATATATTATAGTACGGTTGGCAACCCTACGTCTAGCCCCCTTTCGCAACGCGCGATAAGGAACTTTGTTCCAAAATAAATAAAACCAAAAATGCCCCACGACAAAAAAAAACTGGTCTCAGTGAAGGACACCCGGATGGATGGAACGAAGTTCCTTATAACTAAAGCAAAAAGTGTCGTTACAACTTTCAGTCTTAATATTGCCCGATAAGGAACTTCGTTCCAATAATAATAGGTATACCTACCTAGGCACCTACCAAAGATGTATCTACATAATAATATTATTATGTTCGTTCATAGAACCGGCCAAGTGCATAGTGCATATCAAGTTTCATAAGGATCGATTGAAAAATAGGTATACGACCTGTCAATGTCGCCTGTAGTGGTCTAGTGGAGAAACTGGAGAGGGAAGAATACCTACCTACCTACCTATCTATATCTACCTACCTACTGACAGAGACGAAAGACAGTTTTGCAAGATGCTTATAGAAATAGGACGCGTACATAAGTATAAGTACCTATACTACTAAATTTTTAAGATTTCGTAGTCAAAGAGAAACGACATTATATGTAGGTAGGTACCTAACGTTTTGTCACATATTAGAAAAAATATAACAAATACAAAGAACCAAAACGTCAGATCGTAGATTAATTTTGTACCTACCTACCTATCTCTTTCATATAAACTCCAATATTTACTGTGTATGTATGTAACGTACTAGCTGTGTCCCGCATTTTCACCCATGTAAGCCTGGATCCCGTGCGGGAATTTCGAAAAACCCTTTCATATCCCTATATTATTAAGTGACCTCACTCCTGTATCTTACTTACTAGACCTTTCCTACTTCAATGCCCCCTATACCTTAAACTACCGTCCTCCTTAATGAAGGCCAAGTCTTCATGCTCCCCACCAACACCTCAACGTTTTCACGGCCACGGGGACAGTACCTGACATGCTTGCCCCGCTGCTCGCTGCTGCCTCCACCGCCGCGCCGCGTCGTCGGCGGGGCGGCGCGGGCGGCGTTCGGCAAATTTATGTATTGACGCGGTTTGCGTCCCAAATCAGACATTTACCTCTACGCCAAGGGACGAGTAGTCGCTTACCGTCTTTGCGGCTTAGGCCGAGGGGTTCGACGACGCAAGTAACGTTACCAGAAACCAAGGCCCGGCGGCGTATGAGCTCATTGAGAGCGTGGTGCCTTGGTTTACTCTACCGTAGGTACCACAGCCATAGCTACGGCCACAGACACACACCTTCCAAAGTTCCGTGTGTTCTAAAATTAGGAGACGCCCCTGATTCTGGCCTGGACTTGCTTCTTCAGCCTTGCCAAGTCCGTTTCTCGAGCGGGCCTTTGAAGCTGCTTTAGCCCCCACCTCATCCCACAACTGATGCGCCCACGGGCGGCGCGGGCGGCGAAAAAAGGTCCGAGCCCGGGCTGAGAGCCCGCCAAGCCCCTAAAGCACCATCTGCCTGCATAAGGAATGCAGACTTGGTCACCATTCAAGGTCACCATTCACCATTCAAGGCAACCACACAACAAAAACGACGGCGGACTCACACCTTGACTTGGGCATGCCTGACACTCATTAATACTTAAGTTATCTACTTAAGTATTAATGAGTGTCAGGCATGCTCAAGTCAAGGTGTGAGTTGTAAGTTGTAAGATGGGTAAGTTATCATATTTTCTGCATATTCTTGTGGTATGATAGGTAGGTATTTACATAGATTGGGTAAAAGTTGTTTTTTCTACCTATGTTTTATTTTATGCTGAGTGAGGCGCACTAAACTGACCTATTTTTGCCCCATCATTTGCGGCGATCATAAAATCTTTTCGATTACGGGCATAGAACGGCTAAAAGATTATGTGGGACGCAGGAATCTCGTGTCGCTATGATATTTCATTTTTATGACACTTTCACCGGGTTACAGAGTGTTTTTATAAGATTACAAGGTTGTTAAGTCCAGCTCATGGAATTTGGGGTTCCTCAAAAAGATTTATTTGGTTCCGTAACTAGGTAGGTAAGGACTACCTACGGTAAAGATCTTGGTATATCACTCTCTACTATTTTGGTCAGAAAGTCAATTGAAGTCAACTAACGCTAATTACCTAGGTAGGTAGTCTAGAATTTTAAAGTTTTATAAGTAGGTACCTACCTACCTACAATATCTACACAAGGATCAAGAAAACTCTATAGAGGGTTAACAGTGGTAGTATCTTTTAGAAATTAAAGACATTTTTCATTTTTAATCGCGTGGTGTTTATAACTTTTAGCATTGTTTCAACGCTCAACGTTTCGAGACCTTTCCAGGTCTCTTCGCGATTAATTTCTATACAACATCGCGAAAACAGAAGAAAAATCTATAGTAGGTATCTTTTTCTAAAATAAATTTGAATTGTATACCCTTTGACTGCTAAAAACACACATGTTGTGTTTGCGATTATAATTCAGCGGTTGTTCGATCTTGCATTTGATTTTGTGATTTCAACGTCAAAACATTCAAAGTTAAGAATCCGGCGACTGTTACCATTTCCATTCCATACAAACTTAATACCAAAATAAATTATGAAAAATTTAGTTTTTACCTTAATATCGATATTATTCGGATTAAGTGTTTATTTTTTTTAAAACGGAGAAACATTTTTTTTTCATTTTTACAGCGTAAATTAGGGAATAATATAAAAAATGAGATGTAAACTAGTAATTTACGCTGGAAAAATGAAAAAAATGTTTCGCCGTTTAATTTCATTTCGAATGAATATTTTGGAAAACCTTGTGATGGGGATCCTAAAAAAGTAAAATCTTAATCCGAATAATATAATTTTTCATAATTTATTTTGGTATTAAGTTTGTATGGAAATGGTAACAGTCGCCGCGTTCTTATATCGTTTACTAGTCATGTTCATTTAGGTATTAATTGATTATACCCCACTAGCATAACTGAAATTAGCTAGAAACACAGAATACACAATACCTAGTACAAGTTAGATTCCAAATACCTCGCGACAGGCACTGTTACCATTAGCTTGAGTGGGTATCTCAATAATAATTAGTTTACGTACCTACTAGCTACCTATTTGTTTGGGTGCTTTACCTATTTATATAATTGCAGCGCTAATGGACTATGCTAGTTTATTTATAGTTTACAGAACACGGGACTCATTTTAGGGTTCCGTACCCACAGGGTAAAAACGGCACCCTCTTACCTTACTTAATATAGTCCCCTTAGTTTTTACCATTTAGTTAGCGAAGCCTCAGACTCCACTATCCGTTTGTCTGTCTGTCACCAGGCTGCATTTCACACTGAACTCGTTCTATAGTTCTCACTTTTGTTGAAATTTTCACAGATGATGTATTTCTGTTGCCTCTATAATAATAACACATTACTAAAGCAAAATAAAGTAAACACGTCTCTATTAACCTATTTATTTTAATTTGCTCCCATACAACCAACGTGGTTTGCACGACGAAACCCTTATTGCGCCCGTCCACTTGCTCTTGGCCGGTTTTATTTAATTAATAAATTGTGTTACGTTCGAACCCTATAATAACGTTTGCAATTTTATTTCCAAGAAAATACCGGTGCATTTCTTTGACTTAGTAAGCAAACATTAAAAGACAACTTTTCTAGCGCGTTTATATTTTTATTTAGTTTGCATTTAAGTGATATTATGATTTCGCAGTAAAGTGGTGATACTCTTATCTTAGTTGTAACGCCAACGGTGCCACTTTAGTCTCCCCTGGACGTCTCTGCTACGATTTACAGAAGAGATATCAGCACCTATTTTCAAAATAGCTCATTTTATGTTTGAAAAAACAATGTTCTGACCGATTTAATCTATTTTTACTATTATAAAGCGGAAGAGTTTGTTTGTTTTTTTGTTTGTTTGTTTGAACGCGCCAATCTCAGGAACCACTGGTCCGATTTGAAAAATTCTTTCGGGGTTGGATAGTCCATTTATTGAGGAAGGCTATAGGCTACTTTTGATCCCGATATTCCCACGGGATCGGGACTTATGCGGGTGAAACCGCGGGGAGCTGCTAGTGAACTAATAAGAGGAGGCCCAATTTGGAATTCAACTTTTTATTCTCTTTATCGATAGACATGAAAATAGGTACACATACATGATTGTATATTATGAAGCGGGATAATAGGTACTAATCGCGGGAATCTTAATCCTATCCCAATCTTAACCTTATTATATCCTAATTCCCTAGCTAGAACACTAAGTTAAGGGTCTCAGCATACGTAACTTTTCCCGGACGGGACATCTCCTCCATCGTCGCCGTGGGACTTCTGTATGTAGAAATTGAAACGTCCCGTCTGGGAAACGTTACGTTTGCAGATACCTTTAGACGGTTGAAACTGCAGAGCAGGAATTAGTTGCATAATTATTAGTTTAGCAATGCTTTTGAAAATGACGTAAGTAATGCAACCTACGTCAGGGAATTTCAACATTTCTATGCTTTTAGAGTAAGTACCTACGAACTCGTATTTAGCATGAATAGTTTGCATGTACCTACCTACCTCTAATTAGTCCTCTAAATAGCTCTGTTAATTTGTTACTCAGTTTCCCGTGGTTATTTATGATGTATTTGTGGTTGTTAGAAATACACTTAGTTGTAAATAAAATGTGTGAAGACTTAGGTATGACCCTTTCACTGAGACTTCGCTGTCTATCCGTCTTTCACCAGTACCTATGTATGTATCCCGGAATAGTAATCGATATTACAATACCGGAATTGACTAACCCGATATCGAGATTAGACCACTTGACCATTTGGGTTAAAATTGAGGTTTAAAGCTAAGGTTTTTCCTTATGGAATTATCGAATAAGATTATTAAAATTAAACACAAATTAGTCTACCCCTGAGGAAAAGATCTGTAAAGATCTCGAGACGTAGACAATAGGCATTGATAAAATGCTTAAAATAATAAAAGTATAGCGATTAATACCTGAAAATCAGTTTTATTTCACAGATAAGTTGTAAGTAGACATTAATATAGTAGGTATTTAAGTTTGTTTCTTTAGTTACTTGTAGCATGGCAGACCGCTGAAATTTCAGTTTTTCCGTTTAAAAACAGGACCCTATTACTGAGAATTCGCTGTCTGTCACCATCACCAGACTGTATCTCATAAATCTTGATAGCTAGGCAGTTAAAATTTTCACCAAGATGTATTTAAGTAGCCGCTATATCAACAAATACTAAAAACAAAATAATACAAAAATTTAAGGGTGCTCTCATACTACAAAAGTTTCACCGTAAAAGTAATAAACTGTCGTCAGTGGTAAAGATAAATGCTATAAATGTTTATTTAAAGGTTTCGTACACAATTGTGATATTGGTACGGAACCCTTCGTGCGCAAGCCCGACTCGCACTTGCAAGGTTTTTAGGGTTCCGTAGCCAAATGGCAAAAAACGGAACCCTTATAGATTAGTCATGTCCGTCTGTCTGTCTATCTGTCCGTCCGTATATCCTTTTAAAAAAACAGTAAATTTTTGGGGTTCCCCATACTTAGACCTGAAACTAAAAAAAAAATCATCAAACCTCTACGTGTGGGGTATTTATGGATAGGTCTTGAAAAATGATATTGAGGTTTCTAATATATATATTTTTGTAAACTATCTAATAGTTTGCGCGAGAGACCCTTTCAAATTGGTAAAATGTGTGCCCCCCCCCCTTAACTTCTAAACTAAGAGAACGATAAAACTAAAAAAAACATACGATGTACATTATCATGTAAACTTCCAGCGAAAATTGGTTTAAACGAAATCTAGTAAGTAGTTTTTATTTTAATACGTCATAAATCGTAAACCGCAATTTACCTTTTAAAACAAAACCTGTTCTATAGATAATGGTACGGACGGAACCCTTCGTGCGCGAGTCCGACTCGCACTTAGGCGGTTTTTATTTATTGGTATTGAAATGACGAATTATTATTTTGTATTGTGTAAAAGACATCTATACCTAAGTACTAATATTTAAAAGAGTTTTTTTTCTATCGTGATTTTTTTAACATTCATGTATTCACGCTAAGGATCTGAAACCATATTTATTCTGTTTCCAGAGTTTCATAATTTTTATTACGTGTGTATACCATGAGTAGCGAGTTATTCGCAAAATTATCGAAGCAAAATTGACTAAGGTGGACTGTCTCGGTGTTTCGAGAAGGGGGTATTAAGCCGAAAGGGGGTTGTTCTAGACGTCTAGGCGAACAACTTATGTTCTATAACTTTTGGAAATTCGAAGTAGTTTTCGAAAATTTCGAGTTTAAAGTTTGCATGAAAATCAGCTGTTTTTCAGAGTTTGAGGTCATTGGCCTGCAATCTTAACATTAATTGCCTTTATTTACAAAAACAGCTGTTTTTTTTCTGTGATACAACATCAAATTTTCGAAAAAAAATTCCAAAATTCGTAGTACAAAAGTTGTTCGCCTAGACCTCTGGAGCAAACCCCTTTCGGCTTAATACCCCCTCCTCGGAACACCCTGTATACTGTACATCTTTACCCTATTTCAGAAACTTAGATCAAAAACGTTAACAAAAATCCTATAGAATTATTTGAAAGTGACACTCCTATCACACTCGTTCTCACTCTTTATTTACTTTTTCCTTAAATTCATACTTTTTTTTCTTTCCTATCGTTTGCTTTTAAATTAGGGTTTATTTGATTAGATAATTTAAAATCGGTCTATTTATTTAGATTGTAAGACTAACAGACTTAAAATTTGAGTGGTACCTAAATAATTGAGCACCTTCTTAATTGAAAATTAGTATGAGAATATTCGAGTTTGAGAGCTGCTTAATTGTTTAAGTAGAACTCAAATTAGCGTTTCTGCATTCGGCCGTTAGATACATTTACCTGGCTCTGCTATTGAGTTTTATGTTGTTTATTTGCTGTAGGCATTAAAGTAGATACCTTGTATTTTTTAAAATTAATTAAGAGGGAAGGATAGGTAAGTACCTATAGTCTTTTATTTCATACATGCATATTTTCAAGCTCAATATTTGGAAATAAAACGGACCTACATAAATAATAAAATCATTTTTTTACTCCCACGGTCATTTTGAAACAGCTATCTAACGATACGTCCCATGATGGGGTTGAATAACAAAAAAATAATCTCTCGTTTCAGCGGTTAGGCTGCGGGCGGCGGTAGGTGAGGTTTTAGGTACGTTTATTACTTTTTTAACCCCCCGACGGAAAAAGAGGGGTGTTATAAGTTTGACGTGTCTGTCTACATGAGTGTATGTGTGTGTATCTGTCTGTGGCATCGTAGCTCACGAACGGATGAACGGATTTCAATGTAGTTTTTTTTGGTTAATAGGTGGGTTTCTGTGCGAGTGTTCTTAGCTATGTTTGATCAAAATCGGCTCAGCCGATTATTATATATTATATGTAGGTTGAAGCTCGGAAAAAAAACCGAATGTTTTCAAATATGCCCGAGTGGGGGTGTCAAATAAAAAAATAATAATTTTGTGACGACAATATGCATGTTCAATCAAAATCAGCTCAGCCGTTCAAAGTATATGTCAAACCGGAAATAATAAGATTGTTAGAAACACAGTATCTGAACAAGATAGTCATTATATTGTTTAACTAAATGAAAATCATCTTCATGAGCAGATATTCTAGATACTGCAGAATCAGGTGATATTTTACAATGGGTTCTATTACAATGATTAAAAGATTGTTAGTAGGTATCTAACAGTTACAACAAGTGTGAAAAAAAATGTAAAAAAGAAACCCTCGACTTAAAATATCTACCAAGTTAAAACAAAAGAAAACTTTAGAAAGGTAAAAATAATAAGGCAGGTACTTAATAACACGAAAACAAACTTTATTTCTGAATAAGGAACTGAACGGAACGGAGTTCGGAACTTTTTAGAGAACACAAGTTTATTTTAGTTAGTTAGGCAACTATGCAATCTATTCATTTAGTATGTAACTCGGAATACGTGAATGGTATGTGTGTTTAGTGTTTATGCTTTATATCAAAACAAACTAGCTGCATCCCGCGATTTCACCTAAGTAAGTCCCGATCCCGTGGGAATATCGGGATCAAAAGCAGCCCATGGTACTGCTTGATAATGCAGCTTTCTTTTGGTGAAAGAATGTTTGAAATCGGTCTAGGAGATTCGAAGCCTATTCGTTACAAACAAACAAAGAAATATTTCCTGTTTATAATATTAGTATGGAAATAGATGGCGTGACATGATTGATCATGCTTTACTGCATTGATTTTTTTAAATTTACTGCCTGCCTTAACCGTTACAAGCTTTTTACATAGATATGTACGAACTCTGTCTGTCTACTTGTTAATGTTGTCATTAATTACAAAAAAGATAAGACGACACAAATGGTCGACACCGTTATCTTAATACTTCGTCTCAAATAGGTATTTTATGAGTTACGTTAGTCATCCAATACCTACCTAATATTATAAATAAAACAAAGTTATACGTATTATAAACCTGTAGTTTTGTTAGTTTTGAACCATTTGAACGGGCCTTCGGGCCATATCCTAATATCCTTAACTATAAGAGATAGCGAAACATGCTGAAAGGAGTTGCGCCCCGATAAAGTGGCATTTATAGATTTTTGAAAAATTTATGACTCTAGCCAGGAATCGAACCTTGTCTTTTTGAAAAAAAATAAACATCCTCGGTATCGATCGGTACAATAATATCATTGTACCGATCGATAGTGTTGCTGATAAATATCCAATCCTGGAAACAAACTTAGTAAGTAATTCAAATGGTAAATCAAGACAAATGCCTATTTTTCATTAAAAATAGTTATTTTAACCAAACACAATCTAACAGTTGTTCGAAATGATATCCATCACTGCTTATGGTAGAGGAGCCCGTGGCACTCAACCTAGTCTCATCAGAAAACCGGATGAAATATATATAATTAGTTACATTATTAATGGGGGAACACGATATGGCTATGCTGCAATGCAAAAAACCTGGCGGCCAACAAACGAATCTTGGGAATCTTATTCCCAAGATTCGTTTGTTCCTCGACACAGGGGAGGAGTCGGAGTATACGATAAAGTTGTGCTGCAAGTCCTAAATACTGGCCTTCAGAGTTGCTGCAGCATGGGAAGTGACAACTCGTACCTAGGAATCTAGTACCATCGGTCTCCTTAAAAATCAAAGTTCATTCGAAAGATCATCAATTTCTGTGTAATAAAGAAAAACCACTGCTGCATTTTCCAAACAGTGGCGAAAGTGGTTACGGCAGCGATTGAAAGTACTGCAAAACTGCAAATATAACTTTGTAATCCTTTACATTTATATAGGATTACAAAGTTATTTATGAAGTTTGTGTTTGTAGAAAACTGGACCGAATAATTTTTAAACTACTTGTTCAAATTGAATGAAATTTGAAATACACTGTCTTTATAGAATGCCTGCTTGGTTACAGACCAGGTGATGTTGACAAAACTGTATCGAAACCCCGAATGCAACTGCGCGGAGGGTGACCTTTATCGTCGTTGCAGCAACCACTTTCTCCACTGTTTGGAAAATGCAGCAGTGGTTTTTCTTACACAGAAATTGATGATCTTTCGAATGAACTTTGATTTTTGAGGAGACCGATGGTACTAGATTCCTAGGTACGAGTCGTCACTTCCCATGCTGCAGCAACTCTGAAGGCCAGTATTTAGGACTTGCAGTACAACTAATAATAAATAAATAATAATAATGCATTTATTTTGGGTAGGTTTAACACTGTACAATAATAATTTTAACAGTTTGTAAGGCTTAAAAAATAACAACAAAATCAATAGTTGTACAGCGCCCAAAAAAGGTTGCGTCCTCAGCTTAATACTGAAGTAGACAGCTCCAGCGCTGATTTTCAGGATGAACCTTGTTGTGACGCACGATTATAGATAATTAAGTACTTAACTATTACAAATATTAAAGAATATTGTTTGCGAGAGTAAATCAGTAACTTTATCGTATACTCCGACTCCTCCCCTGTGTCGAGGAACAAACGAATCTTGGGAATCTTATCGTACTAGAAACCGATATTTTTAACTTTTTTTCATTTTAATTTTTAACTATGGCCGCCAGGTTTTTTGCATGGCAGCATAGCCATTTCGTGTTCCCCCATTAATAATGTAACTAATTATATATATTTCATCCGGTAATCTGATGAGACTAGGTTGAGTGTTCTGGGCTCTTAGACTATTACATCGAGCATCCAAGCTTGAACTATGTGCGAAATTTTTGAAATTGGAACATGATGTGATAAACTAGTGCATATTCAAATCGAGTAGGTCGTTGAAATAGGTAGGTACGACGCACGAGCGTACAACTTATTTGAATATTTCATATTTTTATTAAAAAAGATTTTTAGACATTTCTCTCGATTTACCACACTATGTTTGTTTCCAGGATTAGATCTTTATTAGCAACACTATCGATCGGTACAATAATATAAGATGTTTATTTAGTTTCATTGGGAATAATATAAAACAAATGAAATGTAAATGAGATGTAAACTAGTAATATACGCTAAAAATGAACGAAATGCATTTCCGTTTTATTTCATTTCGAAATAAATATTATGATATTTTTGTTTAAATTTTTTACGATTCTTAAATAGAGTAGGTATAGGTACTTACTTACTAAACAGTTTAATCGCAATCGGTTTTTTTTTGATATGCTTAATTAGTTATAATTACAAACTAGATACTCGATCAGACACACGTAGGTAATTAACAAAATACTTTTTAATAAATTAATTACTTATTAGAAAAAAAAACAAGTAGGTAGGTATCTAATAACTATGCGTAGGTAAGTATCTTAATTGAATTAAATTATCTCGGACATCAAACTTTTAAAGGTAGAGATTTAATGAAACTCAGTTGAACGCTATCGACGTAAAAGCTAGCGGAAGCCAAAGTCGACAAGATCCGTCCGTTTTGCTTTTATTATATTCTCTACATATTGTGGTCGAGCGGCGAGCCCACTTTCCGTATAAGTACATTTACTCAAGCACTGTTGTGATAAACACTGGTATTCACTATTCAGCGCGTAGAAATTCGAATTTCAGGTGGGTTTCAGTTATGTGCTCAGGGGCTATTCTCGAACTTCTCATTGGAATTATGGACTAAGTTACCTACTTCGGGGCGCACTAGTTAAGACTTTGAGTAGAATAGGTACCTATGAATTCGATCGATCTCATTTATGTATCCTGTCATGTCTATTATTAGAATTGGGTCGAGCGTGTTTGATGTCTTTCCGTTCGCTTCTGTCTGATTCATCATTTTTAGTCAGGGATCTCAGAATACAGGCATTTGAAGCCACAGTCACTTTTTTTAATGAATACTTACCTACCCAAAATAACAATCAATCACGTGTCTACCTACCTGTATTTTTAATCTAAGTATTTTATGTTATCTTCTATACCTACACATTTATTATAAAAATAAAGTTTTGTTGTGTTCGTTCAAAATGCTATCAATCGACAACGGCTTAGGTATATTAGGTTTTTATTTTTAAATTCGATCTTTCTATATCTACTAGCAGCTCCCCGTGGTTTCACCCGCATAAGTCCCGATCCCGTGAGAATAATACCTAGTCCTATAGCCTTACTCAATAATTGGACTATCCAACACCGAAAGAATTTTTCAAATCGGACCAGTGGACTTTCAAATAAACAAAAAAAACAAACAAACTCTTCCGCTTTATAATAGTAATAGAAATTGATTAGAAAATTGAGAAAATAGTAACGAAAACATATACCACAAGATCAATAACACTCATTTCCCGTTGTGGGTTCAATATCATTCTAAATCTATATAAAAATCTATAAATTTCTTTGTCGACTGACTGATCAACGCACAGTCGCTGATAGTAGAGAGCTATTTGTACAGTTTTGTCTGACGTAGATATCCGATAATAAAAAGGTTTTTCGACATTCTCACCGGAGCGGGACTTAGCTAGTACCTACCTAGTAAGTTAAGAAACAGTTATATTGATTTTCAAACATACTAAGAAAACTAGGCAACAGGATTTTTTCTTTGGTGTCTATGTAGGTACCTATTATCTGCTTTCCTCTACTTTAAGGTGACTTTTTTTTATAGATATTATTACAGAAAAACAAAACAAGGATAAAATATTTCCGCCAAAATTAAACATTTGGATTGCCATCTATCGTTACCAAAAAGAACTACCAAATACAAAAGAAGCGTCCAAATTCCAAATGCACAGATTGAGTCGTCGGTCGTGCTTGCATGCTCAAGTCGTGTCGTGGTTCTTGAAAAATAGTGCGGTAGTCACTTTAACCAGATGGCGCTAGTAGTACTTACCTATACTACATTTCAAATTTCCAGTGTTATAATATAGGAACCGCAGTGGCCTGCCTGTAATAGACAATCCACACCACAGACTAAATTCGCGCTACCTGTACTTCTACTCCCTACATGTAAATGAAAATTAAGAGAAATCAAACTATTTTGATCGCTCGAAATGGCACGAACGATTCAAAAATAGAGCCATCTAAATTTAGATCAACAAATGGCCATTCAAATACAGCCTTTTCTATGGAAAGGTTTTATTGGTTTTGTCTTTATTGGCCGAGCTAGCGTAGCGTCTCTTCTTTAATTGACCGAGCGAGAGTAGCGTCTCTTCTTTAATTGACCGAGCGAGAGTAGCGTCTCTTCTTTAATTGGCCGAGCGAGCGTAGCGTCTCTTCTTTAATTGACCGAGCGAGCATAGCGTCTCTTTTTTAATTGACCGAGCGAGAGTAGCGTCTCTTCTTTAATTGACCGAGCGAGAGTAGCGTCTCTTCTTTAATTGACCGAGCGAGAGTACCGTCTCTTCTTTAATTGACCGAGCGAGCATAGCGTCTCTTTTTTAATTAACCGAGCGTGCGTAGCGAGCAAAGCGTCTCTGCTTTAAGTCTGACAGTTTTTTTTATCGGTCAGTATGTTGGTTCTCATCTACAGGTAGTATTTCTCAACTGATCTTCATGAAACTTGGTTAATAGGTAAATCGAGGTTATAGTTTTTTTTGTAGAGATGGATTTTTGATCGCTGGGGTTGAGCGGTGGTACTCGTCGTATACGGCCTCGTACTACCTACACGTCGTAATAACAAGGCTAAAGTTAAATCACAGTACACAGTACACATGTACTGTGGTTAAATGTTTCTCGGAAACGGTTCAATAAATTTTAAAAATCTTGTAAAGTTTCGCTAAAGCTATTGCTTTTTAGTATAAATATTTGCAAAATAACTTCTTCTTCTTCTTCTCAGGGTGCCTCTCCAACTAGTGAAGGCTGGCAGTCAGTTCAGCATATTTTATTCGATCTCTCGCGAGGCTAAATAGTTTGGCGGCACTCGCTATTCCTGTCCACTCCCTGACGTTTCGTAGCCACGACTTTTTCCTACGACCAACCTTTCTTTTCCCCGCAACTTTTCTCATCATAATTAGTTGCAGTAGTCCATATCTGGGGTTCCTCAATAAATGTCCAAGATAGGCAACTTTTCAAAATAACTAACAATTCGCAAATAAATTATTGCAAAATTACTAACAAATTGCTAAACCGTTTTCGTGCAAAATCGAACAATGCGGAAACTTCGTTAAAACACTAAATTTTAGTTATACGTAGCCTGGCCAGATCAGATTCACGGCATTATCCTAATAAGGTGAAGCTGCCATGAAGCTTTTAACAATAAGTATCGGTGATTTCACAGATTGAGTTTATGAGAATGTCATTAGATTGGAGATCAATCATGTTCATCTGTAAACAAATATAACTTTCGTTTACGAGACAGTCATGGACCGCAGACCGACCGTGCTGCGACGTCGTCGCTTGCCATTGAGACCTATTAAATCAACCTTAACTGTAGGTATGGCATCAGAAGAAAGACGGTTCAAACGTGGTTGAAACAAGCCACCGAACTGAAACTAACTTAAATTTAATGATACTTTTGACGTTTTTCGACTTGATCTTAACACTTGCAGCGATAGTTTTTTTCATTTTTACGATAGATGTAACAATATTGTCAGCGCTGCAGCGGTTTTTACCCGACTGCCGAAGAAGAAGAAGAAGTGGCGCGGCAGCGCCTGGCAGTATTTGTACTTCGACGGGCGACCGTTTAAGTGTGGTTTTTTGCACAGCGGTAGGTAGGTGTTCGAGCAATGCGGACGTAGTCGCGGGCACAGCTAGTAGCAATATTAAAATCATAATGGCTGACGTGAAATGAACGGTCCAAAAATTCTTTTATTCGAACTATTTCGATTGGGGTGTCAAATTAAAGGGTTTTAAAACGTGTTTGAGAAAAGTACTTTTATTAAATTTTACTAATAATAAATATTCGACTGCAATAAGTAGGGTAGAATAAGTATGTTACAAGCTCAGCTAGACAAGTACCATCCTTAGAAGTAAAGCAGGCAAGCGGACGAAGCTTATACATTCCCAAGTGACACGGTCCCGTCTCCGTCTGCCTTTTTGCAGTCGGGATTTTTAATAAAAATAATATAAAACACACTTTTTAAACTTTCACGATTTCCGTCCATCATTATAATTAGACACGGGTCTTGATCTCGTTATAGATAATCATTGTTTCTTTGACGTTTCGGCAAACGGGTTATACCGGCCGTGGTCCCGAGCAGACGGTTAAATTAACGGACGGTATAATTTACTTAAAAGGAACACGGATTTACCATATAGGTACAACTGTTTTTGGAGTTTCATAGTCTACCTACAAGAACCGTGATCCGTGACTCTCCCATAGTAATCCGATAATATCGAATACCGTATTGGGATAATGTGTACCTACCAAGCAAGCGTTCTCCTATTGCACCGTTATTATCGTAGCGCAGCAGTGTGTAAACAAACTTCCTAGCCGTTCTAATCCTTATACAAAATGCGCATGCCATATTATCCGCCGGTAATAACGCGGGCATGTGGAAGAGCTTTTATAGTTTACTAGCAGTGCCCGCGACTTCGTCCGCCTAAATGTTTTTGAAAATATAATATAGCCTATAGCCTTTCTCAATAAATGGACTATCAAACATTAAAAAAAAATTTCAAATCGGACTAGCGGTTCCTGAGGTTAGCGCGTTCAAACAACCAAACAAACAAACTCTTCATCTTTTTAATAATAGAGACTAGCTACGTCCCGCGGTTTCACCCGCGTAAGTTCCGATCCCGTGGGAATATCGGGATCAAAAGTAGCCTTTCTGAAAGAATTTTTCAAATCAAAACAGCGGTTCTAGAGATTAGCGCGTTTAAACAAACGAACAAACAAACAATCAAACAAACTCTTCCGCTTAATAATAATAGAAGATAGATAGATAGAAGATAATAGTATAATAGATAAGAAGATTTTTATTTTCGAGAAACAGGTACCTACCTATGTTAGTCAGAAATAACCAAGACTATTTTTTTTGTATAGTACCTCATCTAGGTCTAAAAAGTCAACGTAACAAGCACTATTTATTTTATAAGAGTTCCTTCTAGGTATACTTACACAGCTATAGAAAATATTTGTTTTTACCTTTACATTAAAAAAAAACTCAATTTTAAAGAATACTGAAGTCTTGGTTGATCAGCAAGGTATTTTGTATTCTAACAGAATACTTTAATCATACTGAAAAATAAATACCAAATATTTGTTTAGCTTCTAGAAATGTTAAATATTACTACCTACGCACCTATACTAAGATTTAACTTAAACGAAGTATTAAATTTACTATTATATGCTCGAAACAAGTAGACTGTGCACTAATTATTTATTTATTTTTAGCCTAATTTGTCCCACTGCAGGGCAAAGGCCTCCCTCCCTTCTCTCCACTCTTCCCTGTCCAGTGCTAGTTGGTACTAATACTTTTAGTAAATATTCGACGGTTGCAGGTTCGTTTGGGGTAACTGACAAAACACGATTTTTCACTAGAGCCATTTAAAGTTTTTTTACGTCTTAAAACGAACATAACTTTGTTTATGTGCAACCTATTTAGAATCTATTTTTACACAAATTCTTAGAATTTACCGTACTTTTTGACTAAATATGAAAAATGCTCCTATTAGTGGCTCATGGCAATGTGAAGTAATTACTAGTACAAGCTCTGTAAAATACCTGGGCATCATCATAGACGAAAAACTGAGCTTCAAAGCGCACATGGAGACGACATCGGGCCGCGTGAGGAGACTGATGCACGTATTTGGGGAACTCCGAAACTGCATGGGTCTTCAGCTGTTGAGGACAATTTTCCTAGCTCTGTGTCAGTCGATAGTAAACTACTGCATCCTGGCGTGGGGTGGTGTTTACGCTTCTACCCTTATTATTTTAGAAAGAGCTCACAGAAGTGTACTCAAGGTTGCACTGAGAAAACCAAAACGCTATCCCACTACTTCTCTATATCAGGAAGCTCAGGTGCTCAGTGTGAGAAGGCTTTACTTTTTGAGAGTGGCTCTCTTTGTCCATAAATCAGTAATTACATCCCATAATTATAAGGATCTCCTCAAAAATAGATTGTTCATGGTTCCTATCCCCCTAGTGCGTACTTCATTCGCTAAGCAGTTTAGGAAATTTAAATTTACTTAAATTTACTTACTCTCCTGTTCTTCATACCCGACCAGCTGCACAAGGAAATACCTAATGGAGGCCACAGAGGTTGCTGTGGATGTGGTTGGATACTGGTCCACAAAAATTTAATTACTGTTCCATATTTTTACACGATAAGAAGAAGAGCTACCGATTCAAAAGGACCTAGAGCCCGAAACTCTGAAGTCAGAAATGCTCTGAGACAGATAAAACAAATAAGTCAGCTGGAAGAGACAATATTTTCGCTGAAGAAGCTGAGGCCAACTTATATTTGATTCTCCTGCAAATTGGTGTAACTGACACCTTATGGTTAGAGTCAAACTGATTTTTTGGTGGAACTGTTTTTATTTTATTTGTTTCACTTTTCACATACTTACACTAAACATATTTTGACGGTTATAGAAATACACCATTTTTAAACGTATAATTTTAAAAAATGGCAGTTACACCTTTTTAAAAAAGTGCTGTAACTGTCTTTCTATTAAAGCTAGACTCCTTTTTGTAAGGAGTCTAGCTTTAATATATATTCAAAATATATATTCAATACCATTCGAAAGAGCAGAAAAAATGGAGTAAAACTGCATACTCAAGTCATTTTACGTGTTTTGTCAGTTACCCCAAACGAACCTGCAACCGTCGAATTTAACACCTTTGTACTTACCTCCTACACCTTAGGACTATAAATTATTCTTATTCGAGCTTATAAAAATAAAATCTCTCGACTCGGAAAATATTTTTGATTGAAAACTTGTACAGGATTGAAAACTGCCACCCCGTGCACTGCACATTAAATTGTGTCGATTTTTTCAGCATACTAGGTGGTCGACTGCAATGAAATTCAACATTTTTACTTTTTTTTGTTAGTTGCATGGCAATTGACGGTAAGGGCGGCGTTTTGTGATTGTGCCGGTGGCCCGTGTGCGCCGACACTTAGAGTTAGAACATACCTAAATGTACTACCTATAGACACTAAAAATAACATTTCTTTGAACATTCACCTGTCTAATTAGGTAGCCATTTACATAGTCTTTCTCTTCTTCTTCCTATTATTAAAATTAAAGGTAATACACGGACTATAGTTTCATTATTATAGGTAACTACAGTAATGCGGTGTGTTTACCAGATTTTTACTGAGAAAGCCCAATAGTTTTCCTAAATACTCGTAAGCTGATAATACCGCTTTATAAATATTACCCCAGTATTGAGGTATTAAGATGTAAATTTGGGGTAACTTGGATTGAGTAGGTAGGTATCGGAGGGGTATCGACCCCGCCGCGGTCGCTTCGTTGTTACTTCAAGGGTGGTACCTATCTATAGGTAGAATTTTAGGGTTCCATATGTGATTTGTAGTAGACGACACCTACGTAATTTGGTGAGATGCAATAATAATATTTTATAAATATGTTTGTTTAAGCTTACTTAAGTATACATACATACTTAGTATAACATACTTATACTTACTTTCAGTAACTTATTACTGAAATCGAAATTTACCTACCTGTTATGTGAAAGTTTTTATGTCAATAAATAGGTAGATCAGACAGCTGACGACAAACGGACAAGAAAGTGATCTTATAAGAACCGATGCCTATGTACCACAGATATCTGAACTATGTACCTAAATATTTTTTCGGGGGTAAACGCGATCGGGGAATAACGCATCGTATCCCATTTTTATTATAATATAGAGAATACCACAATCCACTACGTAATCCAATCAGACAAAATACTCGTGTATACTTCTTTAGTTTCACTAGTCACGGCAAAGAATCGAAGCGGCAACCTTCTGCATAGGTGTGTGTATGTTTGCCTACCGAGACATAAAAGTCGTCGAACTACTTTTATCTTCTTTCCTACACAATAATCAAATCGTAATTTTTATTATCATCTCCCACCCAGACATCATTAACGAGATTGCATACTATATTATATTCTCTCAAGTCCTCCCTAAACATTACAAATCACATCGAATTGAGCTCAGCAATTTTCGTCCGAGTGAAAACTGGAGGGTTCCACCCTAGGGTAAGGTGTAGGGTGCCACAGATTATTATAATGCATATTATATTGTGACATGGGGTGATTTTCTTTGAAGCATTCTGTTTCACGTTTCACTGGCCCTTTATTTTTCAGCATATCACAATAATAACCGTAATGAAAACATAATATGTAGGTAGCTAGCTATTCATTTCGCGCTCTGACTTATATCCGTTATCTTTGACACAAGCTTACCTTGTTCTAAATTCACCCTGGCAACCAAAAGTTTTTAATAGATTTCCAAATACATTCGGCTTACGCCACTAGACCCATGCTACTTAGGTTACTACAAATTTAAGACAAAACATGTTACAAAATTAAAGAAAAAAAACACAATAAAACTCTTTTACATTAGAATCGACTTAAAAAGTTATATCGGTGAAACGCTCTATCAGCTGGGTACTCCGATGTACCATTCTAAGCTCTTTCACGACACACGTGCAACTCGTGCGTGGTACGTTGCACGACACACGTGCAACTCGTGCGTGGTACGTTGCACGACACACGTGCAACTCGTGCGTGGTACGTTGCACGACACACGTGCTGCTCGTGCGTGGTACGTTGCACGACACACGTGCAACTCGTGCGTGGTACGTTGCACGACACACGTGCAACTCGTGCGTGGTACGTTGCACGACACACGTGCAGTTCGTGCGTGGTACGTTGCACGACACACGTGCAACTCGTGCGTGGTACGTTGCACGACACACCTGCAGCTCGTGTGAGGAACTTTAGATATCTTTATGTAAGGAACTTTGGAAGTCTTTGTAAGTTTGGTACGTTGCACCTTGTTAAAACCGAGAAAATAAATGAAAACATGTTGTGTTAGTGAATTTGTCCCTCGTAATAGGCGTTGCTTGGTATCTTTAGGGACGGTTACGATTTACCAGTCAACGTTTTAAACTTTTAGGACTAGTGAATTTAAAGTGATTGATAACCACATGGCTGTTTTTTTTTATCGAATGACACCTTTTGTGTGTTAAATTTAAAGTGTCCATCGTTCACCGTAGGAAAAATCACCTATACTACCCCAAATCGTGCACAGCATCGTATCGCGTCGTGTATAAAGTAGGCAATACACTCACCATTTAGCATATTGTCCGTTCAGCACCCAGATTGTGAGGTAACGCAAACTATCGCGTTTGCGATGCGAAAATTGTCCTTAAAAGATATCACGACCAAAATGCCTGTCGCATTTTGGTCGTTGGTCTTTTTAGGACAATTTTAGGACCATTAACATTCTTATTCATTTTTCATTAACACATTTAAGGCGTTATATTTTTTTTAAACTAACACGATTGGAACACATGATTACATATTATTTACAAACACGACAGAACGGAGGTACTTATATCTATTATTAGATGTTTTTTGTCTTTGCGCAATCGAATGTTTCCATTAATCTCCTAAGCTGTTTGACCGATTACGATGCGATTTTCAGTGAAATGTTTGTGATTAATTGAGGATGCTACTGTGATTACTTGCGAGCGGTCGCTGCAATAGACTAATTTATGCTCTATCTCAATGGTTATCTGCTTAACGGGTCGATCGATTTAAATGCAGTTTGCGGTAAATTGTGGTAATTTGTAGATGCACGTTACGTGATTCCATTGATCACATTCATTGGTAAAGGATTGATCAATTCAGTCTTTGTAAGTCGTTGGCGATGGTTCGTAAATAATTAAAATATCGCTAGTACGGCTGCTGCGATAAGCTAAGCAGCGTTGATAAACGATTGACCGATTTCGCAGTTTTCTATAAAATGCTAACTGATTAGTTCAGTTCTTTATTTATGGCCTTTCTGCCAGCATTTAAGGGAAATTTGGGCCAATATCACGTGTAAAGTGATATTTATGTTTGGAATGTGGGTAGGCGAGTACAACAAAAATAGTGGCGAATTTTATTGCAACTCCACGTGAACATATGTTTGTAACGCGATAATTCGGTGTTCGGTACTGTCATTTTATTTTCACTACACTCGTTATCTTTCACGAAACTAAATTGATAAATATGCCACCAAAATGGGGTGGAACACTTACTTTTTATCCCGGCAGAGGGCGATGTTCGATAAGTTTGAAATATGAACTGTCAAATGGTAGTATTTTCACAACTCTCGGCGGTTTCATTTATGTTTACGTTTATATTTGAATAAAATGCCTCAATGTAGTAGAAGCATTTTTCCTACGACGTTTTTTTTGAGACTAAACAAGACACCGACATAAATGGGTTATTTTTAGATAATTTTAACACTAAAACACAAAGACTCCAACTTGACTTCACAGTACAGGCGAGACACAAAATTAAAAAAAAAATCTCAGTCGACTAGAGCGCCATCTGCTCACAGCTTTGCGTGTTCCACCTCATTTACGCAACATAACTAGGTTTCTGGAAAATAAAATTCAAGACCTCGCGTCCACCAAAGCGTCTCAAACAGAACTCCTGATTAGGTAGTTAGCAGTTTGGATAAGTGACCGGCTAGATTTGGCAGGTGACATGTGACAGGCGACAGGTAACAAATAAAAGGTGGCAGGTGGCATATGACGAGTGACAAGTAACATGCGACATTGTTTGGCATATTATGGCAGGCGATATTGTGTGACAGGTTGTCTGTTCCAAAATCTATAGTGTTATCTATAGTTTAGTTTACTTTTAAAGTTTTAGGCAGGCGGGTTTTACAATTTTTGATTACTTTTTTTACTGATTTTATAAATTAATTTCTGCTTTTACTAAAAAACTTAAAATTTTAAATTACTGTATTTTGAGAAGCAATCCCGTTCATCACGTCTTCGTCAGATCCTTAACAAATTTTAATGGAAACATTTCGAGACTCCCACCCACCTTTCAATTAAAAAAAGAATAATTTCAATAGGCCTAGCCGTCTTCAAGTAGGTAATCGTTAAACATCATTAATAAAGAGAAAATAATTGATAATGCCTCCTCCTTTTTTGGAAGTCTGTGTAAAATATCGTAACAATTATACCAATATGCGATGGACTCATACCGATAAAATTATTATTTGATTATTGAAATTATTTGATTTGTTTTTAAGTTTATTTTATTTATTATGTTTATTTAATTAATTTCATCATAAAATTATTATATTTATGATTGGAAAAAACCAGCGCGAGCCTTGTTGCTAAGCGTACAATTAGGGTATTGTATGTTTTCATAAAAAGTGCCGTTCAAAGTTGGTCAATTATGAACCAATAACAATAAATTGTAATATGAATCGCAATTCGGAAAATCGGCACAATCACTAACGACTTACCTAACACACACTTACGTATTTTCAAAGGAATTTGATAAAAATATTACCATTCTTTCCATTTGACTTGAAAAGACTGTTAAGCTGTAATATTTTGTCGTCGTAACTTCATCATTAGAAACCGAACTATTGTGGATAGGTATCAACATCACGTAATCACGCGAAAAACCGAGAAAATAACTGTATTTTTACAAAAGGTTTGCGAGGTAAATCGTCTACCTATCGAGAATTTTCTTTCGAATTCTGTTTCGTAATACGTTTTCTAGACTGCTCTATTGAAATTCAGAATATCTTAGAAATCATTATAATTTAAGAGGACAGTCTCCATTCTCTTTCTCCATACAAAGTAGTCGACGTTTTCCTCCCTGGATAAAGACATTAGAGCAAATATGTTTATGCCATAAAACCTATATCTGTCATGTCATGACTATGCATCTACCTTTTGATTGTTTTAATTTTCTTTTTGTTATTTTTTTTAATACTATTCTAATTAGAAAATGAAAAAAATCGAAAGGTAGATGCATAGTCATGACTCATGACAGATATAGGTTTTATGGCATTAACATATTTATTGCTCTAATGTTTTTATCCAGGGAGGAAAACGTCGACACGTTTTTATGGAGAAAGCGAATGGAGACTGTCCTCTTAAGGGATTTTAACGGTGTAATAACATAAAAAATGCAGTCTAATTTGCCAAATTAGTCTATTGATTGTATTGGGGTAAAAATGGCTATATTGAAAATCCTTGTCGGATTTATTGCTGGTTATTTTCTGACGCAATATTTTTGAATATTTTCGTTTAAAGCAAACGCGTTAAACCAAAATGTAGGAAACATCGTAATCTACAAACTAGATGACTCCGTTTCCTACATTTGATGTAATTTCAAGACAAACACTTCTTATTGTTTTTATTCGCCTTAGCACAATTTAGACAAAAAATACATTTTTTGCGTCAGAAATTAATCAACAATTTTCGATGAATCCGACAGGGATTTTCAGTTTAGGTTTTGATACGTTTATCCCTTAATGTAAGCTATTGACTTACATTAAAATACGTCCCACCGCCCTGCTTAGTCATACGACTTGAAGCGAATGTTTGTGCGTATTTTATAATCCAAAAACACCGACAAACATAAAGCTGCGGTTTTATTACCAACAAACTCTAAGGCACCTAAAAACCAAAAGTTTCAGAGAGGTCGGTTCATTTTCGTAATTATTATAAAAAAAATCTGTACAACACACATTCCTATACTTTGAATATACCTATACCTACTAGTTATTTGTATCTATGTACGTACAGGGTGTCGTAGCGGACCGTAGCGGGCGGGGCTACGGCGCGGCGCTACGCCGCGGCGTAGCGCCGCACCGTAGCAGTGTTGCCAAAATATTAGGGAATTCTGTGGTTTTTTGTTTTACAATTCCTATTAATTTGTTTGGATTTCGGATTATGTCGGGTTCACACATCAGACTACATTGTTTAGAAATCATTGATTGGTATACATCGAGATATTATTTTGCCTCAGTCAGAGGGATGAATATGCATAATACACAATTATTATGCATATTCATTGTATCTGCATGATCGGTGTCCGAAACTATCGGCTCGAAGCGATGATTCTATTTATTGTTTTAGTTATAATCAAATTACAGCACACATAGGTGACAACCACTACACAACAGTTAAACTATCACATAATATCAACTCCACAAAACTTAAATAATTACCCCAATTAATAATCTATAGACAAATTAAACGATCAAATTTTCCACAAATATAGGGAAAATTTCCCCAGTAGAATCTCCATGCACAGCTTAGTACTTTAGTCCTAACCAAGCCGCGCCGCGGCCCGCGCGTTTCCCGCTACACTCAAAAAAA
Source organism: Idaea biselata (assembly GCA_958496205.1). Lineage (NCBI taxonomy): Eukaryota > Metazoa > Arthropoda > Insecta > Lepidoptera > Geometridae > Idaea > Idaea biselata. The sequence goes on from OY292394.1 coordinate 11,778,769, forward strand.
CCTTCATAGAGGTATTAATTATTTAACACAAAAAATAGCCAAAAATAAATACATTTTAATTTACTAAAATTTACTTAGAGCAAGCTGGTGTATGTTTTTATGTACTTTTTCGTGTTTGAATGTTTAATTTTGGTGAAATTTCGATGCCTATTGAGATTGATTTTTTCGTTACTGTATTTAAGTCGGTGTGGTATTCTAAATTTTAGGATTTCTAAGGTCTTTTTAAAGTAACTTGGGTATTTATCGAGTGCTCTTTTTGGGTTTGTATTGTAGTTATATATTCAAATATAGAAGAGAATACTTAAAATTTCTTTACCGTGGTAAATGTAAATGAGTAGTGAGGGTAGGTGACTCCGAACTTGCTGTGTTCCTAATGTTGCGAATTTTCTACTTTCAAAATTTATCTATTAGCTGTTTCTTAGGAATTTTAAAACTTACTAACCTACCTACTTTTTTTTAACTTATTCATCAAGAATTAAATAATTATAGATCGAGGTAACAAAACATATCGACATGTAATTTGCAAAAAAATATTAAGTGTTATTTTAAATTCTATAAAGTTCTCTTTTTAGGGTTCCGTACCTAAAGGTAAAAACGGGACCCTATTACTGAGACTTCGCTGTCTGTCTGTCTGTCTGTCTGTCTGTCTGTCCGTCCGTCCGTCCGTCCGTCCGTCCGTCCGTCTGTCACCAGGCTGTATCTCATGAACCGTAATAGCTAGAAGGTTGAAATTTTCACAGAAGATGTATTTCGGTTGCCGCTACAACAACAAATACTAAAAACAAAATAAAACAATTATTTAAAAGGGGCTCCCATACAATAAACGTGTTTCAAAAATAACAAGGAGTTTAGTACAATGTGCTAAACTCCTTCTGATTGTTTATTATATCTCTAGGTTACTAATTAAATAATTATTTTACTTATTTATAGGATTTTTACTACAAATCTGATCTGGTTTTTAAATGTTAGTAAGGATTTATAATTGTAAATATTTAGATAAGTTTGAGTTTAAAATATTAGCTTAAAAATAATAATGGCCAAAATCCAAAAAAATATATTTGTGTTGTTTCGTCTTTAGTGCCGGGTGCACGCTTTTATTATTAAATTTTGATATTATTTTGTTTTAATAATGTTTAAAATTATTTTTAGTTGATAAGTGTTTTAATTGTTGATTGGGTCGATTTTTCAATCTAAAGTTGAAATATAACTGTCGATTTTTTAACAATAAAACTTCGTAAGTTTTATTAATTTTTAAAATATTGGTTTGTTTTTATTTGGTGGTGTTAATATAATTCGATAAATACCCGTTACAGAGGGGTTGAAAAATTAGCCCAATAGGTAATAAAATAAAAATTGGTTACAAATATGTTCTCGAAGGCTCGTACAATAAGAGTTTTCTTTTTACCACAGCATACCCCACAGTGTTTTATTAAGTGATAGGTAGGTACTCTAGGTACCTACTAGGGAAAATTGGTAAAATGCAAATGCGATGGTATCTACATGCGTATTAGCATATTGTTATAAATTGCTACAATAGGGTAAAAATAACAAATAATATAGTTTCTTTTATTTTAAACCAATTTCAAAACTGACATAACGTGCAAACATCAAAAATCACGATTTTTCTGGTGTAAAATAAAGTCATGTATGCACATCGAATGAACGCAAATATTCATTATTTGTATTATCATTATATTACATTGCAAACAAAGGCAGGGCAAACCCGGCATTGGATGGCTTTTTAAAAGTTGGTCGTACGCCCACGGCTATGAAAATACCTATAGTATAGTTTAGTATTACAAACTGCACAATACTTTAATTGAATTTATGAAATTCCACATAATCCACCCCGATAGCTCATTGTTGCCCACGTACAATAGTTTTATCTCAATGATGCTTCTGTTATGCACAGAGTGTGGGTTTTACTCACCGCGCATTCAAAGTTCCTAAAGCCTCTTAAATAAGCACATCCTAAATTTGAATTATATTATCAATATTGTATTGTATTATAACGGCAACAATACATTTTATCTATGTAATTTATCGTCGTTCACAAAGTAGCGTTTTTTTAATTTCGCAATCTTGAATCGAGACCGGAGCAATTCTCATCACCTTGAGCAACTTACGAACGGACATGACTTGTCTTCTTTACTGAATGGATGACTTCAAGGTCTTCACAGTATTCAAAGAACCTCACCGGTACAAATTTTTGAGCGCTATGCTTTGTCACTTGTATCATCTATACTAATACGAGTATTATAAAGAGGTAACGTTGGTAACATGTATGTATGTATGTATATTGGGGATAATCTCCGAAACTACAGGACCGATTTCAAAAATTCTTTCACCATTAGAAAGCTACATTCACCCTGAGTAACATAGGCTACTTTTGATAACGATATTCTTCCGGGATCGGGACTTACGCGGGTGAAACCGCGGGAATCTTATTTAATAAAACGCAAGTGTAACTCACTGACTGACTGATGGACAGCCGGGAAGCTATACCTATATAAAAGAGGAGCGGATGGGCTCGATGAAGCAAGTAGAGGCGCCCGTTATTCTCAAATCTATTCTACACAAACTTTAAATTTTTAATAACTTTTATTCGACATTCTAAAACATAATTTTACCAAAAAAATCATAGAGTCACATTCTTAGTGTCTTCTTCTCATTGTAGACACCAGAAGATCAATTAAATTCATGTAAAAACAATTCCTAAACGTCTGCTTAAATATGTTTAGAAATCATTAAGTCTACGGGACTAGCGAGTATAGGAGGCCGTTATTTTCAAATCTGTTCTATGTAGGTAAACATCAAATTGTTAACAAGTAACTTTTATTCGACATTTAATTCTGAAACATGATTATACCAAAACAAAACATAGAGTAACATTCTTAGTGTCTTCTTCTCATTGTAGACACCAGAAGATCAAATAAATTCAAGGTGAACATGTAAAAACAATTCCTAACGTTTGCTTAAATATGTTTAGAAAATTAAATAGTTAAACAAGCCGGTACGTCTACGGGACTAAGAACTATCAAAATATCATAAACTGTCAGAATGTGACAACCTATAGCATTATTCTACATGGGAAAAAAAACGTGTGGCACTCGGGGACTGCCGCGGTAAAGCTGTTGCATAGCATTTTTTTTTCCGATATACCCCCGATCCCGGGGGTATATCGGATTAAAAAGTTAAATAAAAAGTATAGTTATATTTCAGATCTCCAGCTAGTAATTTTTGCAACAAACATACTCGTTTTCTTACTTACACTACACACACACACACTTCAACATTTATACTCGTAATATTAATATGATACATCTAATGACTTTGGTTCAATCCGTCACTGCGCTTGACTGGCTGCTAATTAAGTTGATTATTTCCATTAGATAGGAAATATTGCGTAGGTGACATAAAATCGAGATAGAAGATAATAGAAAAAACTCGCCAAAGTTTATGATAAACATTTATGGGGTTATTGACGTAGAGTTTGACCATAAAATAACATGTTTTCGTAAATTTCTAGACTTGAATAATAATAAAAATAACTGGTCTTATTATGTAGGTAGGTACGAGTATAATAATAGGTAGGTAGGTTAATTATATAGCGAATTATTAAGCAATTGACCCCTCCTCCATGGGAGTTCTGTGAATAATATTTCGGTAAGAGAGTTTAGCACTTACCTAGCCACTCTCACTGGCTATTGACGATCAAGTTTAGTGTACGTAGCAACATAGGTAGACAAGATCTGGATAAAGAAGTTTTATTTTTTCTTATGGGCAAGTTTTGTTTCATCAACTTGAGTAGGTACAAAATCAGTGAGCTTAATCTTTTGTTTATTTCGTGGATGTTTTTAAAGGAAAAACAAGGATTAATTCATAATTTTTAATGATGTTTTTCTATGATATTATAACGGAATTAAAGGCTTATGAAATAATGGATACAGCGTTTCGGAAAGCGGAGCTTTCATAATTATGGTAGGATTGTTTCTTAGGTACCAAAGATCTATCTTAGAAGGATTTTTGAAATAGGTGACGGATTGGTGGACATTTTGATTGAGATACACCTTATTAGTAAACGTGGAGTAAGGACGGAATAATATTACCACTTTTTATTTATTTATTAACACAGTTACTTATTACACTAACGTTATCACACCAAAACGTGTTAACAAGTCATTGTATTAAACTTAACTTACATTTCTAACATTCACATTTAAGAGCCCTATAGCCGCTAAACTCAAAATGCCTGTCGGGCTCATCGAAAATTTTTGATTATTTCATGACGCAATGTCGTAGAACTTCTTTTTGTGTATGAATTGTAGGTGACATTGTTTCCTACATTTTGATGATGATGTGTCTGGAAACTGCACTAAAATTTCGAAAACAATGTCGATTACAATCCATACACAAAAAAAAGTTCAACAACATTCCATCATATACAAATACAAATACAAATACAAAAATATTTATTTCCTTTAAACAATAGTTACAGTAATACGATAACACTGCGGTCCTCACACTAGACAATATTGTCTGTGCTGTGAGGTACCAGAAAACGATTGACAAAAATAGGTGTTTACAGTCTTCGGCCTACTGTCCACGCATATTATGATATATTTATAATAAACTCTAATCCCAAAAATATACACACACGTGTCTATTTATTGAAAAGTAAAAAAATATAATAATAATAAATAAATAAATACAACTACATATATATTATACAATATAGATATTATATTAATGATCACCATACATGCTTCTTAAAAATATAATAATCAACAATATTCGATGAACCCGACATGGATTTTCAGTTTAGCGGCTATAGGGCTCTTAAAAACTGGTAGCAGTACTTATAAAATTCTTTTTCATTTATGACTAACTAGCTGACCCGACAGACGTTGTCCTGTCGTTTAGTATAAAAAAATAAAATTCATCAAAATCGGTTTAGCATTTTTTCTTTCATAAGAACCTTCTCCTGACAATAGCGCTCACAACAAAAAAAGAATTATCGAAATATGTGTAAAAGTTTAAGTGTGATGCCATGACCAAGGGAAATAGGGATTGATTTTTATATATAAGATAAGATAAGATAAGATAAAGAAGAAGAAGAAGAAGAAGAAGACAGATAGATAGAAGATAGATAAGCTCATTGAGAAGCGTCCAAGCTTGCGTGGTGGGTGCATATCGTGCGGTTTTGTTTTGTTTCTGTCTGTCAACTTTGAAAGTTCTTGTCACGGAAAAAGACAAAGCATGTTCTCAGTACTCCGACCTTTCTACACGTTTATTTAATAAGGCTATGAGTGTTTATATGAAGTTAAAAAAGTTTTAATTTGCCATTCTATCTTTATTTCCTGGATTTGATGTTGATAAGCAACACTATCGATGGGTATAATTTGTGACCTAAATAGACACACCAATCGGTGACCCAAGGCAGAAACATTATGATTTTTATACCTAAAGATATATCTATCTTCTGATATATAAAAATTCCATGTCACAGTGTTAGTTACCGTACTCCTCCGAATCGGCTTGACCGATTTTTATGAGATTTTATATACGTATTCAGTAGGTCTGAGAATCGGCTACTATCTATAATTTATAAGGCAAAACAACGTTTGCCGGGTCAGCTAGTTTTTTTTATAGATTTTCATACTTCTGCCTCCTCAGTTTTTAAAAGGCGTTCATAAAATTAAAACAAATAGTTGATACCTACATCGATATTTTATTTTGAATTAGCATTTTCGGCCATTGTTTTAGCTTCTGGTTATACTATTTTTTTAATAAGCTTCATAAGGCCGTAGTCGGATAGCTTTTGATAATAATAGGTAGGTAGGTACCTACCTAAGATTCAGAGATGGGCCGACTATGGTTGTTGCCAACTAGCAGACTAGTCGGTTTTATAATTGCCAACTAGTCGGCAATGCAAATCATTATAATTCGGAGTTATTTTGAGGTTACTCGTCATCAAAACTTCCAAAAAAAGGTGGAACCGTTTTGGAAAAAAAAAGATCATAATAATATGATTCACTTTGAGACATTCAGGTGTGATGTATCTGTCTACGTTTTTCTGTCTACTCACCTTTTAAATGTAGGTACTTACTAGAGATGGGTCGACTAGTCGCCGACTAGTCAGGAAGACTAGTCGACAAATTTTACCGACTAGTCGTCAACTAACAATTATGCAATAAAACCATTATTTATTGAATTAGAAGTATACTTACAGTTAGAAGGTAGGTAGTCGTTAACAAAACACATCATAGCCTACAAACATCATCTAAACATCATACATCTTAAATTTCATAACTATGCCTCAGTTCCATTCAATTTTTTTTCTACCTTTTATTTTTATTTTAACTATTTTTCGTAAGTTTCGCTACAGCTTTCGAAATGCAAATTTATCCAAAAATACCAACAATCGCCGAGTAATCATGATTATCCCAAATATCTCGGAATTATAATGAACTGCATTGCTGACTAGTCAGCCGACTAGTCGCCTAGTCTGCCAGTCCGCGGAACCCCTGGTCGGCCAATATCTACTTACTTACTACTATTTTTTTTATTTTATAAAAGTAAACTTGCTATTTTGTCGTTAAATCGTTAGGTTTATTGTTAGGTCGTAGATTGTGGGAGAGGATAGGTATTATATTTTCGAATCCTTTGTGCCACTTCGGCGGGCGGTAGTGAGCGGAGCGGTATCAGGCGACCCCCGCTCTGGCTCGTAACTGGTGCAAATAATAGCTATTGCCAGCGATGCTGGCAGCGTTATGGTACCTTTGCGCCGGGTACAATTCGAAGTCTGTTATTTTACTATTTCTTATCAATATTATTGCTTATAAAATAGTCATAATTTAGTTAGTTTAGTTTTATATTTCTTATAATAAAATGAAAATAAGCAATGAATTTAAATGTTTCTGTCTAAACATATAATTTACTACCATGGGCGTAGCGAGGTACGGGCAGGGGGGGGGGCAGCTGCCCCCCCCCCCCCCCCCTAGAAGAGCGGTCGGTCACCAGTATAAGGCATAATAAACCACGCGGTCTGCAGCACACGATCTCTACCGAGTTTAAAAGATTGAAAAACTAGAATCCTAAAGGGTTGCAAAGGTCAATCAACTAAGCTAGTATTAGTTATGTTATGAAACAATGTTTAATTTGCGCAGATTATAAAATGATTATAATATTCCGTTTTGTAAGTGAGATATTTTTTCATAAACTGAAAAAAAATAAAAACTACTTTCGGTGTTTTTATTAGTGTCCTCATGAGAAATTAGGGTGGGGCATTTTTAAAGGACTTGCTTTAGAGAAAAGTTTGGAAAAGACATTCGAATTTTGAAAAGTCTTTGCACGGTAGCGCGCAAAATGTGATTTTGCAGGTGTTTTTCACCGCACAACCTCGGAAAGGATCTGTTTTGCGCGCAGATTTCTTACCGTGCAAAGACTTTTCAAAATTCGAATCTGTCTTATCCAAACTATTCTCTAAAGCAAGTCCTTTGAAAATGCGCCAACCTCATTCCTTTTTTTTGTTCATGGCATCGAACCACGAAGTCTTGTTGCTCATCTGCCAATGTCGTATTTATTGTTTATTATTATTAGTATCAAGCAGGTTTTTTTCGTGAATTATTCGATTTAGAGATTGTTTGCTTATTTATTTACAAAAACGAGGAATCATAGGTATATGATTTTTTCGCTATATTCAGGCTGTTCCGAGGAGGGGGTATTAAGCCGAAAGGGGTTTGTTCTAGAGGTCTAAGCGAACAACTTTTGTTCTACGACTTTTGGAAATTCGAACTTTTTTTTCAAAAATTTGAGGTTGTATCACTGTTAAAAAACAACTGTTTTTTGTAAATAAAGGCAATTAATGTTAAGATTGTAGTGGTCCAAACTAAAAAAAAGGCAGATTAAGGCCAATGACCTCAAAACTCTAAAAAACAGCTGGTTTCTATGCAAACTTTAAACTCAACATTTTCGAAAACTACTTCATATTTCCAAAAGTTGCAAAACAAAAGTTGTTCGCCTAGACGTCCAGAACAAACCCCTTTCGGCTTAATACCATCTCGGAACATCGTGTATAGCGTACAAAAATATAACGAAAGAAAATAATAGTTACGAAAGAAAATAATAGTATAGGTTGAGGAGAGAGGTAAAATATAACCTCATTTTTTTGAATAATTGCACTGGCCAGCCGCGACCAAGATATTAATTTAACAACGGCAGAGTTAGTGGAAGTGGTACATAATGCCGAATTGAGTTTTCTACCGGAAAAATGCACCTAACGTTTTCCTCGCTGTAGTGAGGTGCAAAATTGTGTGTTTCACTCGGCAGCAAAGTTTTTTGCATTTTGTACCTTTGAAATCCTTACAACGCTCAGCATTCTATATTTAAACCTCTCGCTGCGCTCGTGGTTCAATCCTAGAATACTTCGCTAGCTTAGGTTTCAATGCAAGTACTCGCTGCAAAAACCAACTTTGCAGCCTTGCATGACAAACGTACACCGGAAAATCGTCCAAAAAAAATTGTAAGAGAAGTTTTAAATAGATTTTGTGAAGAACCGAGCAGATTACTAGTCAAGTAATAAAGGTATTTTTACTTTTCTCCACTACAAATCTCCTCTATTCATATGTAAAAAACCGCGATGAAAACAAAATAGTCTTAAATTTTCTTTGTCTGCCCCCCCCCTATATAGAATCCTGGCTACGCCCTTGTTTACTACTAATTTAATAAGTATTTGCTTTGTTGCATACCTGTTGACGTTGACGACTAGTCGGCTTTCCCGACTAGTCGGCCCATCACTAGTTACTAATTTTATTGTAATAGGTAAACACATGACAAATTGATTTTGTCTTCTCATTGTCGTACTAAAAAACCCATTGTTTTTACGAAGTTATTTATTTGTAAATAATGTAATTAAACTTAGGAATGCTTACTTACCTACGTATACCTAGGGATGGTGATTTTTAAATTCATCCTGTTTAGTAAAAATGTGTCGAAACTCCGATACCGATTCCAGCAAGTGCAAAAATATAATAAATGTATATGTATATGTAAATGTATATGTAAATGTATGTAGCGTGTAACTAGTGTTAATTAGTCTCTTATGTGTGTAAACATGTAAATGGTTTTTAGTTATCTTTTTAGTATTGTAAGCTGTCATGTATAACTGTATGTTTTCCTGTTAAATAAAAATAAATAAATAAATAAATAATTATATTAGCCAGAATGGTCCCACTGCTGGTCAAAGGCTCTTCCATTCGAGTCTATTTTGGGCTGTGGTCAGCCACTCAGGCTTTTTGTCGATCTCGTCACGCCATCACTTTGATCCACCGAGTCGCCGTTTGGAGTTTGGGATCAAGTCAGTAGTAGCTTTCGCCCAATCAAATTCGTCCTAGATATTTTAAGCTGTCTTGTCAGGGCGCGAGATAGTATCACAAGTCGCGCCGCACGCACCCCGCGCGCGCTTGATTAGCCACGAGTCCGCTTGCGCCGCGCTTTTGTTCGAACGGAATGGACGAGCTTGCACGCGCTAGCCCGCGTCGCGCGTCGTCACCGTCAGAATCGCTGGTTGCCTATAACGTATGAAACTAAGAGTTTACCTATTCGAGAATCGCTATCTAAATTGCTACCTATAATATATTCTGAGAAACTAAAAAAAAATAAACAGCCATTCTGATATCACCTTATTGGCTGGCTGCCTCTTTGTTCAGGAATAAATACGCCGAGTCTCCGAAATTGGGATATACAAAAATATGCTATACCTAATTGCTACTAACTAGATTTTCAGATATTAAGTTTCATTTGCGTTAATACATTATTAACAAAGTTATAACGGTCTCACTTATTTGTATAATAAAAAATGTATTTAATTTTTTTTTTTCGGTTGTTATTAAAATTTACCATTTACGCTTACTTTTAATACAAATATGTAATTGAAACAATGTTTTTAATGTATTTACGCAGATGAAATTTAAAATCTGCTTAGAAGCAATTAGGTAATTAGGTAATTTTTTGTATATCCTAATTTCAGAGACTCGGTGTATTTATTGCTGAACAAAGAGGAACCCCGCCAAGCTGACATGGGAATCGCTGGTCAACTTTTTTTTTTAAATTTCTCAGAATATTATCATAGGTTACAATTTTATGCTAACACAAGCAAATATAAATTCTTGAATATACTCTTAGTGCAATACGTTATAGTCAACCAGAGATTCTGACGGTGACTCCGCGTCGCTTCGAGATAATATCCCGCACCTTCACACGGCGCGTAGGCGCGAGTTGGCGCGGCGCGACTTGAGATATCTCGCGCTGTAGTAAAGCGGTGCGCGGCAGCGGCGGCGGCAGAGCGATGGACACGATTCAATGCATAGATTTATGCGTTCAACGTGCCGAAGCCGCTTCCGCCCGCAATCGCTGTCATCGAAATTATGGTTGTATACTATGTGACTTCGCTATTTAAATAAGCTTATTCCTGACCTTTATATAACCGCATGTCCTTTAAATATGATGTATAAATACATATTTATAAGATACCATCATAAGTAACACGTGCATCACCTTACCTACTGCTGTGCATAATTCCACACTTAAGAACGCGGCGACTGTTACCATTTCCATACAAACTTAATACCAAAATAAATTATGAAAAATTTTGTTTTCTACCTTAATATCGATATTATTCGGATTAAGTTTTTACTTTTATAGGGTCCCCACCACAAGGTCCCCACCACACCCCACACCATAATTTATTTTGGTATTAAGTTTGTATGGAAATGGTAACAGTCGCCACGTTCTTAAACGGTAGACAAGAAAATAATTGAGGCAGCCAGGTGCTACAATTTTTTTCCTTGTTATTTGTTTAAGTGTAGGTAGGTACTTAGCCACCATTCAAGAGGTTTTGAAGAAAAAAGCTTTATGTTTTCAAATAAATAATTTTTAACCAATTTGAGTAAGTATTGCTTTTAGGTTCCGGTTAATTGTGTTAAGTACATTTTTTTATTAAGCTTTATAACACCGTAATCGGATATCTTTTAATAATAATAGGTAAGTTGCTCGCTAAGTTTATTATAATAAGTAGGTAGGTACCTACATCATTGTCGTAACAAAAAAGTTTTTACGTTTTTTTTTCATTTGTCTACCTACGGAACGTGATTTTTAAATTCATCCTGTTTGATACCGCTTCACCCTTTCAGCAAGTGCAATATAAATACCTACTTACTTTTTTTTTAAATGAAATTCGCCGATCGTGTTTTGATTATTTCATGACGGAGAGATGTCGAAAAATACAAAAAAAAAACTTGAGAGGTGTCAAGGGACACCCGGGTGGAACGAAGTTCCAAGCAAAAAAAAAAGTGTATCCGTTACAATTTTTGGTCTAATTTTTTCCGTCTAGTCCCCTTTCGCAACGATAAGGAACTTCGTTCCAACATCCACAACATTCCGTCATGAAATAATCAACAATTTTCACCGAACCCATCAGGGATTTGGGTTTAGAAGCTTTAGTCAAGCGAAGAGGCGCGCGGCGTCGGCGGGCGGCAGAGCGATGGGCACGATTCAATGCATAGATTTATGCGTTCAACGCGCCGATGCACGGTGCCGCTTCCGCCCGCAATCGCTCTTATCGAAATTGAGGACTAAGCGAACAAAACGTCACTTTTTTACATATTTTTTTTGCATTCGTGTTGGCAACCCTGAAATCTATCGCTATACGCAATAAAATCTCAACAAAAAGCCATTTTTGTCAGCCAAAATTGACTCTGATATATGGCTATTCCTAAACGACCCTTTTTTTAAAAAAAAATCCTGTAAAATGAAACTATAGAACCACACAGTTATATTTCTGTAAAATTTAAAAAAGTGGAAAAGAGACTTTTTGTTCGCTTGCTCCTCAATTATGGTGTGCTATTATTATAATGTAAATTATTAGCATTATTAATAAACGTGGAGTAAGGTCGGAGTAGTGAGAATATGTTTTGTCTTTTTCCGTGATAAGAACTTTCAAAATTGACAGACAGAAACAAAAGGTGGTAAAATTATTCCCACCTTACTCCACGTTTATTAATAAGGCTATATGTGACTTCGGTATTAGATTTATCCTCCTAAGTCCTGACCTTTTTTATTTTAGTTGTAAAAATAAACTAATGTCCTTTATAAAGCACGATTTCGAAAGTAGGCTTCAGACATGAGAGTTTTAGCACAGAAATAGGTAGGCCAGAACTTGTACCTCAGAAAGGACTTTCGGACGACAGAATAGGAAAAATATTAATGTGGGCTTTTCGCGATTTCGCGATGATGGATTGAAATTAAACTCATTTTAACGTTTCAATCGCGTCAAATCGCGTGGTGTAATTTACCTTTAACATTGTCTCAATGTTCAACATTTCGAGACCTTTACAGATCATCCATCCGGTCCGGTCCATCCAACTGGTTCTTCATCCTGAAGAAGAGTCATGTAAAGGTCTTGAAACGTTGAGCATTGATATAATGCTAAAAGTAAAAAACGGACGGACGGTAATAGCTTTTATAGTTTCGGAGAAAAGTGGCTGTGACATACGGACGGACGGACAGACAGACAGACATGACGATCTATAAGGGTTCCATTTTTTGCCATTTGGCTACGGAACCCTAAACACCACGCGCCTAAAACCGAAAAATATGACTAATTACAAAAATGACATTATATCGAACTTTCTAACATCCTGAGTCCGCGTCCTTTACGAAGAACTATTTGTTCGACATCGTTAAGTCCTGACTTTTTTTTTTAACTGTCAAGCGATGACCGCACGTACTTCCTAACAGTCAACAAATCTTTCTACAATTGGGAACTAAAACGACTTGAAAATGTAGCGTCACCGTCCAACAGGTTATCATTTTTTTTACGTGATATTTGTTCAATAATTGTATACTTATTTTGGGTCCCCTCCGTCTGGCATAAACTTTTTTGTCATAAAAACGAAAGGCATAAAACGTTACGCATTTTAACGCATAATATTCATAGAACCATAAACACATAACGCATAAACTTATACGTCATAAAAATTTATGGCATAATACTCAAAACGCATAAAAATTTAAAGCATAATATTTTATAGCATAATACTCAAAACTCATGAAAATTTAAGGTATAATGTTTTATGGCATAACGATCATGGCATGATGCTTAACATTAAAAGTGATTTTCTTAAAAATATGTTTTTTTAAGTTTTCTAGAGGTCTGCTTACGGATCAACGGCGTGGTCACCGGACCGATGATTTTCAGTCATAACTAGTTTTAAGGTTTTTATACACAATCGACTTAAAATAAAGAAGTTACGATTTAGCATAATGTTCATTTCCTATTAAGTTCGATTTCTATACATTTATAAAATTAGGCGTAATATTGTGTGTAATCATGTTCTTACATTAACCTAACCTATCCTAGTCGGGGTGTTCCGTACCTATAGTTTTTCAAAGTTTAGTAAAACTAGCCAAATGTCTATTATGCGTTGTGCACTTAAAAAAACTTACTCACTTTATAAAACAAAGTTGTGATACCATAAACTATTTATGCCTTACATTTTTATGCGTATTATGGCTAAAATGTTTATACAAGAACCTCCTATTGGTGCAAAGCCTATCCAAATTTTAGACAAAAAATGTCTGATTTGGCTAAAATGTCGATAGGCTTTAATACGTTTCGACATATTTGTATGGAAACTGCACTAAAATATCGGAAACAATGTCGCCTACAATCTGTACACAAAAAAAAGTTCTATGACATTCCGTCATGAAATAATCAACAATTTTCGATTCGCCCGACATGGATTTTCAGTTTTTTAGAATAGGGCCCTTAAAATAATAATAAAAAATAATAAAATGAAAAAAATAAAAAGGTAGATGCATAGTCATGCATGACAGATATAAGTTTTATGGCATAAACATATTTGCTCTAATGTCTTTATCCAGGGAGGAAAATGTAAACTACGTTTGTATGAAGAAAAATAATGGAGACCATCCTCTATTCGATATTTTCCCCGGGTCTACTTAACACATTGTTTTAGTCAATTGCAAGAGGGGCTTAAGTTAAATATGTTTAATATTTTAGTAACTTTATAGGTATAGTTATAATAGTTAGTGGGTAGGTAGTTAGGTAGGTACCATTAAAATTTATTTGACATTATTTCGAAATTTCTGCCAGAAAGCGAAAGTAATTTCTACTTGTAAGGTTTGTTAGCAACTTCCTTTTTTATATCGTGCTGTGCTATGAAACTTTAAAGTAGAAACACATTTAGCCCACGTATGCGAGTTGCGACGCATTATGACACAATTCGTGTGAAAACCGTGGGACGCTTTTGACAACGTTGCGTATGTATGATAGTTTGTTGCTAATTCAAAGATTTTCATACAAATTCAAGAGGCTCGATTCTCGTAAATAATTACATACCAGTTCGATGACAGAGACAGTGCAGACCGATGACAGACGCAGTGCAGACGCAGTGCAGACGCAATGCAGACACAACACAATTACAAAGAAAACTCAAAATGTACTCTCATTGTATGTTGTGTTGTGTTGTGTCTGCATTGCGTCTGTCATCGGTCTAAACTGTCTCTGTCATCGAACTGGTATGTAATTATGTCATAGCGTTGCATAAGTTGCATATTTGGGCTCAGTATGTTCCTACCTTATATACCTATAGGTTTTAATAGAACGCTGTGTATTGGGTCTTACTTGCAAAGACATAAGTTACTAAAGTAAAGTAATACAATGTAACTTAAAGTTAATGTAGGTACATTCTCACCAGTTTGTATGATTATAACTTTTTTTAATTGTTAGATCAATTCTTCGAATTCTAAAATCGTGTATTTTTTACAGAAATGCAGGAGCAACTACAAAAAATATAAAAACCTTAAAACTCAAGACTGTTCTATAAAATCGACAATAATAAATACAATAAAATTAATCCTAAGAATATATAAATAAAAAACACTATATTTTATCGTTTATAATCTTTATTTAGGTATTTACAAAAACCATTTGACTATTGACTTTGTGAAAGTACAGTCGCACATCAGTGACGCAACGAAAGTGAAAGTGCATCAGTGTATCTCGCACGCTGTCGGCTTACAGTCGCGTATAAATTCGCGGAATAAAGTGTCATTGATAAACTACGTAAATAAAAATAGACAGTATTCTTCAAACAATCGTCCCGAGTAAACCAACTCGCGGGCTGCTGTTTACTTGCACCGCGTGTGTACTGTACCTACTTATAAAAGTGTTACGCGAAATTGATTGTCAAATAAATTTGAAAAAAAAATTGCAGTGATATGAATTTAGGTTGCGTTGTGGTGTGAGGTGGTTGTAAGGTTGTATCCGCGGATCGTCCCCTACGCTCCACCAATGACGGGGCGGTCTACGCCCCCGCGCGCCCTCCCAGCGCTCTCGCTCGTCCTGATGCTGCTTGTCGGTGAGTTTACATGACATTTTACAGAACCTATTCAAGTAAAGCGCATTCCATACATCCCGGTAACCGGTAACGTTCCGAGTTCAGATATATTGAGTTATTTTCAATGCACAAATTCTCGTATAAACTTTATAGAGGTGTACTTCTAACTCCGGCTCCCGGTATTATTCAGCCCTTTATGTGCTTTCTAACTGAATGCTTTCCCTATCCTATGTCATAGATGAAGTTAGACAGCTTAACAAAATGTGCTCCTATTTCGATTTAAATGGTGAGCGTTTTATCTACAATTCGACCAGTACTTCTATCACTGGTGGAAAGCGCATGATTGAGAATAATTAGCATAATAATATTGCCTAATGTTATAATTTAAATGTTAGAACAAGCTGGTTCAAAGTCAGTCAAGTCACGAATGAAGTATTGGTCCACCTTGGACATAGGTGGGCAATTTATTACTAAGGCCCGTACTCGTATAATAAACTAGAATGAGATCTAGGACATGTAGGCATAATCTATCTTAATATAAATACACCTACAATTATTCAAGGTAAGTATTGGTTATTGGTAACTTAATTTACTCTAGGACCTAGTTTTTTTTTCATCTATTTAAAACAACATTCCAAACAACAATAATCAAATCACTAAGATTTTTTGGTGTAGGTAAGTCACGTACTTGTAGCATGAACAATTAGACACTAGACAAACAGCATTTCGTACTGACGATGGCAGTTCGACAGAACTGCCATTAGAGACCCATATGACAATACGTGTCTTTATTATAATACCTACCTTTCTATCGATCGAACATCAGACGGCGGAGCTATTCAATAACATACATACAAAAAATATACATCCGAATTGATAACCAACGAATAAAAACGTTGGTGTTTGAAAAACGCTGACGAAGTCGCGAGCACAACTAGTAATTGAAATAATTGTGGTATTCAAGGAACCCTAATTTCTAACAATATTGCGACACTGTTGTTCTAATGCAAACCGTTTTGAAACCAAGTATACGTACATAACGGTTCTGTAATGAATTTTGGAAAGCTACTTTAAACTACGGAACCCTAAAAATGGCGACTTTTCTTTGCATGTTTTATCAAAACAAGTAATATTTTTAAATACAACTTATTAAATACACTGTTTCCAGAGGCGAGTAAAAATTTAGATTTGAAACATTAAAATTTCACAGAAAATATGCGTTTGCTATGCAAACTTATCATACAGTCACGTGCATGTAAATATGGACATTTAGAACAGAAAAATAACTTACTATTTGAGTTTCTCATGGATATTTATGAAAATATTTTTACAAATCTTCAGCAGCAATTTGATGAACAAACTCGCTTTACCAACTGTATTTGACAGGAATGGGGTGGCACACGCAAAGCTGTGAGCAGATGGCGCTGGGGTCGGATTATCTTTTTTTTTGATGATGGTCCCCCACTAATGAATACCCCAAGTTTTTTTTTTTCTTTCGGTCTGAGACCGATATGGCCAATTTGGCGCCGAGAGTTGTAAAAAACACCTGTTTGACAGTTCTAAATTCAAACCTAAAATCAGTCAATCAACGCCCTCTGCCGGGATAAAAAGTTAGTGTTTCTCCTCATTGTAACAGAAGCAAGTAGTCCGATATAGTTTTATTAGGTGCGTTTAATTGGCTTCGCTGGAACCATTTGGTCAGATATTAATGTGATATGATATGATATAGAATACTTTATTATGCTCACCAGATACCTATAACAAATTAAAATAATAAAAATAAACAATAAATCGTTCTGCCTTGTCTCACGTGAAAGATACTAATGGAGTACGTAGTAGTCACCGAATCTACTAAGAGTGATATAAAGGCAATAGTAAGCTGTTAGAACAACGTAAAAGGGCCCCTTTTACGTTGTTCTAACAGCTTACTATCTCCTTCTTGTCTTGATAAAATGTAGTTTGCCGCTTGGGTATTGATGGAAAAAATAGTTAATGGTTCAGACTAAGGTGCGTGGAATATTCGTTTCGTCGCGTTAAAAATATTCGAATAAATACGGCATACAAATTGAATGTTCGGCCGAGTACCGAATATCTAAAAATGCGCCGAAAATGCGGAATACCAAATTCCGCATTTTCGAACATTCAATTTGTATGCCGTATTTATTCGAATATTTTTAACAGGTTAACACTAGTCAGTGTTAACCTGTTAAAAATATTCAATCAAAAAGCCAAACAAGATTTTTTTATCACTCACACACATATGTATTTCTAACTAGCTGTGTCCGTTAAGTGTGTATTTTGCACAGCGCGAGCGGTAGGTACCGCTCTCGAGTGTTGCACTCGCAACCTATTTTATAGATATCTATTTTTTTAAGAACCTATTTAGGACACACACAATAGGGCACCGCTAGGCAAAGGTCTGTCTTTCTTTCTTCATAAGTAGGTATCTATTCATAAAGTATGAAGTAATGGGTGAACGTGTCGCCAGAGCCTCGCTCGTTTATCAGCAGCTTGTGCCACAGGCAGGTGAGGTTGGCTTGGATCCATAGGGTGCAGGGCGGGAATCCTGAAATAATATTATAAAAAGAAGCTCTAGTCGTACTTGAAAATATAGAGCCATGTAAAGAGATTCCGTATGTCCAGACGGATCCGGTTACATAGAGAGACTTATACGATATTTTAGGAATTTTCGAATATTCGTTATTTTTTTGTTTCCGGATATCCGGAAATCTAGTGTTGTTGCCAAACAGCATACTTTTTTGATACAACATTCAAATTAATTAAGTAAAAGCAGAAAAATCAATATTTCCGGTAAAAGGATATCCGGAAAGAAAGTAACCTATAAACAAGCTATTTATTAAGCAAGTTCTAAAGCTATCTGTATATCTTTGGTTGAAATCGGATAAGCTCCTTCTAAGAAGGCAACAGACAAGCAGACAACTAGAAAAACATAATAATAGGTTTTATTGCGTTAATACATATCCATGAAATTGTTTTTTTAATTATCTTCCAATACAGACATCATTTACTCATTGACAAAACTTACTAATTCAGCTACAATTTTATTGTAAGTATAGATTAATAGTAATATTATGCAACTAGTGAATAAAAGACGGATTTAGTGCGAGGGCCGTAGATGAATCACGAGCAAGTGAAGGATCCTAACGACTGATTGAATCACGAGCGTAGCGAGTGATTAAAGTGTTAGAATCCTGAGCGACGCCAGTGTTTCATGGCCCTCAATGTAAATCCGTACTTTATTCAAAAGTTGCATACTATACTTTATACCATGACTACGAGAAAAAAACCGGTCAAGTGCGAGTCGGACTCACGTCGCGTACGAAGGTTTCCGTACCACTCACAATCGGGTACAGAAGCCTGAAATGAACACTGGACCGGCAAACATTCCGTGATCGCACCGCGAACGTTAAAATTTATTTTACCACTAGCGCCAGTCTCAATTCATCACTAGATGGTAAAAAGTGCTAGTGGTAAAAATACATCGCGGTATCGTTGCGTTTTTAAGTCAAAATCACGTTTGTTGAATGGTTAAATGTTTTTTTTTATCTATTTGTTATTATAGCGGCTAAAGAAATACATCTACTGTGAAAATTTCAACTGTCTAGCTATCACATTTTATGAGATAAAGTTTGGTGACAGACGGACAGACAGACGGCAAAGCATCAGTAAAAGTGTTCCGTTTTTATCCTTTGGGTACGGAACCCTAAAAAGAATTTGTTTGTCGAGTATTCTTAGCGCAAGGAGTTTGTATCAAGTTTTTTTTCACGCAAGGAGGTTCTATATGCATTTAGTTAGATGGACGAGTAAATTGTGTTCTAAATTCAAAAACCAAACAGCGTGAGTAAAAGTCCTTTTTATTCACTGTTTTGCGTGAATAAAATAAGCTTTTAAGAGTGGGAATGGTATAAACTTTACACATCTCAGCTCTACAGTGTAACTTTATTTGACTTAAATAGTCCACGTAAAGTTAGTCATCAGTCCGTAGGCCTTAAACCACACGCGTTTAAGCCGTTTAAGGCTTAATAGTAGATTGTATACCAAGGGAGAAAAGACTATTTTTACGGCGAGAGTGTTTTTTGAATCCTGAGCGAATCGAGGGATTCAAAGTATTTCACTCGAGCGAAAAATAGTGTTTGCTCCCGAGGTGAACATTCTACTTTTCATCACCCTCTATGAGAAAATGAGTAACGTACTTGGACCATTGTTCCCGTCCGACAGTAACTACCAATTTTTATCAAAACCTGCCTTCTTCTACCAAACTACCATTTTCTACCAAACCTACCATTTTCCATCAATAACTACCATTTTTTACTACATCCTACTATTTTCTACCAAAAACTGCCGATTCTACCAAAAACTACCATTTTCTACCAAACCTACCATTTTCTATGAATACCTGCCATTTTCTACCAAACCTACCTTTTTCTACCAAACCTACCATTTTCTACTACATCCTACTATTTTCTACCAAAAACTACCAATTCTACCAAAAACTACCATTTTCTACCAATACCTACCACTTTTCACCAAACCTACCAATTTCTACCAACGTTACCATTTTCTACCAAAACCCTCCATAGTACGGTGATAGGAACTCTTTGTTAATTAAAACTTTTTAAAAAGATTCACATTCCAAATTCAAATCTCATTATTGCCCTGCTAACAGGGCAATAATGAGCTATGAAAATGCCCGCTAGGAACATCGCCAGCAAAGCGCTACTTCAGGCCCTGTTTACAGGGATTAGACTAGCTCTTTTCGAATAGATGGGATGAAAAGTAATTTAACTTTGGAAAATTGAAATTACAAAGCAAGCGCTTGGCACAAAAACGCATGCAATATAATCGGCTGGTAAAACGCAACTATGTGCGAGAGCCCACATAGATTTACAAGCAAAATAAATTGTGATAATGTCCACTCCACAAAAGAATTCCTTCGGACGTAGAGCTGCTAAATGCCACTCGGTTACTTTTTTATCGTATAAAGCTCCTACTTTTTTCTCGATGTACCTAATAGGTATTGCCGTTTCCCCAACATGTGCAAGTACATACCGTTTGAAAAACGGAATGAACAATGTTTTGACGTTTTATATTCCGTTTGTTACAACGCAACTTCTTTTGTACACGTACTTAGGTACTATAATTTTGATTTTGACGTTAGGTTTCGCGCAGCTTATGCATACAGCCAGTCTCAAGACTATTTTGTATCACTCATGGACTTAATAAATGGGGTGCCACACGCAAAGCTGTAAGTAGATGGCGCTGGCATCAGATGATCTTTTTTTTTTTCGATGATGGTCCTCCACGAATGAAAACGCCGAGGTTTTTTTTATTCTTTCGGTCTCAGACCGATATGGCCAATTTGGCGCCGAGAGTTGTAAAAAACACCTGTTTGACAGTTCTTAATTCAAACCTAAGATTAGTCGACAAACGCCCTCTGCCGGGATAAAAAGTTAGTGTTCCTCCTCATTACGCCATCGCCCAAGTAAAAAAAAAAGTTAAATGGCACTTTTTGTAAAAAAAAAGTTAAATGGCACTTTTTTCGTTTTTGTTTTCCGTTTTTTTTAAAGCATTTTGTTATAATTTCTTTCTAAAATAGTTACGACAATGTCTAGCTTCAGCGATTTATTTCCAGAGTGTATAAAACAGACGCTTTATAGACCATTAATATTTTACTACCGGGAAAATCATAGGATGCATATCTGTAACGAATTGGATAAATGGAGAGTTTCAAAAAGATTCAAGGGCTTGTCTGTGGCTGTTTGCTTTGTTTATTTGAAAACTTTGCAACAACTAGATAGTCAATTTGGTTTGGTAAATTTATTCAATGCTCATATTAGACTGGGAGCCGATCGTTGGCAACCCTACCTCATCAAGTACCAAGTGGAGACTAATATGGTGGAAAGAACACTAAATTAATAAATAAATAAATAAAGTCAATACAATACATAGGTACAGCAAATTGTTGGCTTTTCAAAAGAGAAAAACGGAAGGTCATCAGGCTAAAAAGTCAATAGTATTTCCAACGCAAAATGTGGATAATTTTCTAAATGATGCACCAAAGTTATTCTTTCTATTATTATAATAAATGTCATTTTAAATATTCCTCTTTACATTCAAATGGATCGACCGATTTGGATAAAAATAGTAGTAGGTAGGTAGGTACTTATATAATA
Source organism: Idaea biselata (assembly GCA_958496205.1). Classification (NCBI taxonomy): domain Eukaryota; kingdom Metazoa; phylum Arthropoda; class Insecta; order Lepidoptera; family Geometridae; genus Idaea; species Idaea biselata. The sequence continues at coordinate 11,800,385 of OY292394.1, forward strand.
TCTACTACCTACCTGCATACGAACCGATACGATACGATACGAATTAAATATGGAAATATACCTACTTAATACTTACTAATAATGTTGTTGCAGGTGGCATTGATTTTTGGACTAAATGTCAACAAAACTCATAACTGGACTATGTGTCTAACATCCTTAGTCTTTAGCGGCTTTAATCCCTCACTTCACTCAGGACTCTGGGTACACAACTTCTAAGCGAAAACACACTCGCTACGCTCGGAAGTCAACTCCAGAGTCCTGTATCGTTACGCTTCAGATTCAATATGACGTAAGACGTAAGACTATATAAGACGTACCTCGGTGCATAAACTACTATTAAACTTTAATTTTTGGTAAAAGTAAAGATAAATGTGTGAAGAAATAAAAAAGATCGAGAGATATGGAATCAAAATTAAGATGTGCTGTTTGCACCCCAAAAATGCGAATTGCTAGACCGAATAGTTAACAAAATATCGGTTCGGTAAGAAATCATACCGAATAATGTTCGATATCAGCCAAATTGCTATTGGTCGCGACTCTACTCCTATTCTAGTTATATAATCACCTGAGATAATCACGTAAGACGTAGACAAAATTATGATTTATATGATTTTTAAACTGGCCACGATTTAACCTGTATTTATAGAAATAATTAAACCTTTTGATTTTCTAATTTGAATTTTGGTCTATTTTATTATAGTAAGTAGGTACTTAAGTTAAGTACCTACCTATTAGAAGGATAAAAACTGTAGCTGACAAATCTATATCTGTACTAATATAAAGAAAGAAGAAAGAAAATAAGTTAATTAGGACAAGCACACAGCAACCAATACAGAACAGAAATAAAAGTACACATCTAAATAAATAAAAAACAATTTCACAATACATACTAAGAATAAAAAAATCCAGGAAGCCGTATAATAAAGATAATATATTTGTTTGTTTGTTTCTAACGAATATGCTCCGATTTCAATATTCTTTCATCATTAGTAAGCTACATTATTGAACAGTTACACAGGCTTATATTTAAAAATAAAAGCTTGTAAAACTAGAAACAAATAATTTTCATAAAACTGTACTTTTAATGAAGTTGTTTCTATTACACCGAGGTGCTTGTTGACTGTACAACAGAATACAACATTGTAATTGTGGACCAAGACAAAATAATCCCTCTCGGCAACACGTTAAATACTCTCTTGTCATTTTAATTCACCTTTATTTATTGGAGCTTCCTTTCCTTATTTATGTTCTATTACTATTACTTACCTGTGCTTTCACAATTTCCAAGAATTTACTCGGATTTTACCGTGGGCGAACTTCTCTCGGGACTCATTCACCAACCATGTAATGAAACTTAAAACCATAGGGATAGAAAGAGCTTCGAGTTTTTACCAGTGATAGGTTCCGATGTAATTAACTAGCTATTACGGTTTATGAGATACAGTCTGGTGACAGACGGACAGATGGACAGACGGACATACAGACAGACAGCGAAGTCTCAGTAATAGGGTTTCGTTTTTACCCTTTGGATACGGAACCCTAAAAACTGGCATGTTGAGCAGTGAAGTGTTTCGTAGTTTCCGTAAAATAACAGGGATTGCAGTTTGAAAAAAGTCGTAACTAATTCTACCAACTTAACTAGGTAGGTAGGTACCAATTTTCAAAGAAATTCTTTCAAAACTTTACTTTTATTTCTTTAATAACTCGTAAAGAAAAGATTGCTCAGCTGTGATGATTTTCCTTTAAACTTAATTATAATTATCGTGAATACATATGACTTGTCCAAGTACAACCATTTGATTGTTAGATTGGGGGGTACATACATATGCCTCTAAAAATAGCACTGTAAAGTTCAACGGAAACCTAAAATGAAAAATGGTTTTCTAAAACCCGTAATGATTTCAAAAACCTATATGAGAGGGTAAACGAAATATAAAAAAATCATCCCTCATTTCACATCACACTTTTTTGTCATTTGCAATTTGTAGTTTTATATAAGTAAGACTAGCTGCGCGCCGAGGTATCACCCGCGTAAGCCCCGGGGGGAAATGGGAATAAAAAATAGGTAACTTCTTTGTTAATCTGGAGGCACGGGCCTCTGGAGCCTCCGCCAAGTCGAGCAAAAAAGGCACGGCAGTACCATCCTTTTCTCGAAGCAACACTTAGTTACACTTATTAGTTATTTTCACAGAACGGCACGAAGTAGACTTTAACAGTAGGGACCTCCATATGGATGCGCAGATCCCATGATTGGAATGCGCACCCAGGGCACAAATATTTCTTAGCAAATCTTGGTGCAGCACGTGTAGATGGTTATACAGGGACAGCAGCATCCACCACTGCATCCGCCATCCATTCAACATAACTGAACTTGTATTATAATAATTAATTGTAATTGAAGTAATACCACATAGATATTTTTTGAGACCGTTGCGAGACTTGGTGTTTTTTTAGGGTTTCGTACCCAAAGGGTAAAAACGGGATCCTATTACTGAGACTTCGCTGTCTGTCCGTCTGTCACCAGACGTTTCCGTTGTATCTCATGAACCGTAATAGCTAGACAGTTGAAAATTTCACAAATGATGTATTTCTGTAGCCGCTAAAACAACAAATAATACTAAAAATAATATAATGGAGCCAATGGCTAAATGAATTGTAACGTTCGCGTTGCATTCAAAAATATGTTGTTCATTTTAGGGTTCCGTACCCAATTGTGATAGTGGTACGGAACCCTTCGCGCGCGAGTCTCGCATTTGACCGGGTTTTTATATTATAAGTTTTTGATGGGATCCATATATTCGGCTATCGGCATTTTCATCGAAATCAGAGATAACAACCTCACCTTACCTGATGATAAGGGACTATGAGGTGAACGATGTAGCATGCTTGCCTAAACCTTAAAGGTGGCCTACGCCTTCTTGGATTTTGTATTGATTAAAAATAAATATTTGTATCTGGTCTGGGTGTTTTCTATGTATCATATGTATGTATTTACAAAAAAAAAAGTATAATGTGTAGTATATCCGTTGTCTAGCACCCATAGTACAAGCCTTAGTTTGGGGCTAGATTGCGCAGTGTGTAACGTCGTGCAATATTAATATTTATTTATTTATTTATTAAATGGTGAATGAAACTGTATGAATTGGTTTCGTTTCGATGTCACATCTATTCCGCTGTTTTTAGTTATTTTGTTTTAATGTTATTTCGGTATAAATGTTATGAATGAGTTACGTGGGTAGATCAATATTTGTAGTAGCGAGTTATGATTAACGTGGGCAGTTATATTATTTAAGAAATAAATCGCTTTAAAATAGAAAATATTATTTATAGTAAGTTTAATTTTAGTAGCAAAAGTTATTTAGAGACACGTTAATTACACTTTGCTATTGCAAAACCGTTCTTCTGAACGAAACAAAATGACATTAAAATCAAGTTTTGTAAAAAGAGTCGTCCAATGTAGAAGTGGTCAATATATTATCCATACTGACCACTTCTACTTTGGCCAATCTTCCGATGAAAAAGTGGTCAGAAGTAGAAGTGGTACAATGTAGAAAAAGTCCGTTGTGCAAGTGGTCCGATTTAGAAGGGGTCAGATATAGAAATGGTCCAATGTAAAAGTGATCCTATGTAGACGTGGCCAATGTCCCAATTAATAAAAATAAATAAATATTGCACGTGATTACAAACAGCGCAATCTAGCCCCAAACTAAGCACTAGGCTTAGGAATTAGAAGTGGTTCGATCCAGAAGTGGTCGAAAATAGAAGTGACCAATTTAGAAATAGTCCGATGTGGAAGGGAATAGACTAGGAAGAAAGAAAAGACTACTTCTAGTCAGATATAGAGTGGTCACATGTAGAAGTGATTGAATGTAGAAGTGGCCAAAGTTGAAATAGTCAGACGTAGAAGTGGCTAATGTTGAAAAAGTCCGATGAAGAAGTAGTTCGATATACAAGTGTTATAATATAGAGGTGGTCCAATGTAGAAAGAAAGCGATGTAGAATAAGTGGTCCAATGTAGAAGTAGTAATTTGTAGAAGTGGTAATAAAACTCCGAAACGGTTAGGTTCTTTCCATTCCAATGGAGGTATTGAAAAGGAGCAGACAGAGCAGATTTTGATCGCAATCAGTTGGCTTTTAAACAAGGCTAGCCAAACGCAGGCCCGCCGCATTTGAAATTGCTCGCCAATCAATTCATTAAGTATTACAAATGACTGTTGAACATTTTTGGGATTTAAAATCACACAAAAAAGAGAACGATCCTTTAGCAAACTTTCAGCTTTACCTAATATTGTACCTGCCGATCATGAACGATCGTGTCGGTTAAGCAACGCTTGGCGCGGTCATTACTTGGAAGGGTGACTAATAATTTGTGTGGCCACAATTAATTTCCTCGAGCTCCTCCGTGCTTTGGAAGGCACGTTAAGCAGTTGGTCCCAGTTGTTATCTCAGAATAGCAGTCGTTAGGTCAAGTTAGAGGCCTTAGGGCGACAAAAAAACTCTAAACAAGGTGAGCCACACCACTATAAAAGAAGAAGAAACTTGACCTGGCACAAATTCAACATGATTTGAAAGATATAGATACCAGTGGTATTCGTTGTTGGTATTGGATCGGAAGTAATCTTCAAAATCACACTGCCCAAAAACAAATTTCCCAAAAATGTGTCTTTAGAGCAGCTGACAGAAAATGTTAGTTTTTTTTTGGATAAAAAAATCTAAAGAAGAATTTTAATTTTCTGATTTGGCGATTTTATTATGCAAATCAGCAGTTTCGGTTCCACTTGCATTTGCAATAACAAAAATATTTTAACTGTTTTAGAAGTAACAAAAACTGGCCAAGTGCGAGTCGGACTTGCGCACGAAGGGTTCCGTACTATTATCTATACAACAGATTTTGCTTTCAAAGGTTAATTGCGATTTACGATTTATGACGTTTTTAAAAAAAAAACTACTTACTAGATCTCGTTCAAACCAATTTTCGTTGGAAGTTTGCATAGTAATAATGTACATCATATACTTTTTTAGTTTTATCATTCCATTATTTAAGAAGTTACAGGGCCCCCCTGTAACTTCTAAAATAATGGAATGTTTCCGTACCACTATCACAATTGGGTACGGAACCCTGAAATGAACACTGGACCAACCAATCCGTGAACACAACGCGAACGTTAAAATTTATTTTACCACTGGCGCCAGTCTCAATTCATCACTAGATGGTAAAAAGTGCTAGTGACATTTTTAAAGTGAACGCAACGCGAGCGTTCACGGATTGGTTGGTCCTGTGTTCATTTTAGGGTTCCGTACCCAATTGTGATAGTGGTACGGAAACATGCTCGTGATTCAATCATCATGACTCACTCCCTACGGTCGTGATTCAGTCGTTAGAATCCTTCACTAGCTCGTGATTCATCTATGGCCCTCGCTTTAAATCCGTCTTTTATTCACTAGTTGCATAATATACTATTTTCGGTTTGAATCGCGTGGTGTTTATTACTTTTAGCATTGTTACAACGCTCGCAACGCAACGCTTGTTACCTACCACGCGATTCAAACCGAAAAATATCTTTAATTTCAATACAACATCGCGAAAACAAAAGAAAAATCTCTATCAACATCTTTAAAACTAACTACTCGGTGAACTGTGAAGTACCTAGTTATACTTTCGTCTAAAAAAGTTACCTAGAAGCCCGGCGGCGCCTCAACTTATGCCCGCTAAGAAAATAAATTGGCCACTCTTGTTCTAGAGTGTTTTCAATAACAAAAGAAGTGAACTGCAGTAAACCTTGTCACAATTAACTAAAACTCTATTTTAATTGCGATCAAACTCTCATCCCGATCCGGTTTATAAAGGATCTTTCCTTTTATAAACTTTTGTAAAAAGCTGTAAACTATATCTTGCACTTCAAGGTTATTTTTATAATGCCCTGTATTTTTGTAACCATAAATCTAAGAAGGCATGTCTACAACTACTTATTTTTATAATGTACTGACTAGCTGACCTGGCGCACTTCGTACCGCCATCGGACATATTAAGAACTTGACGCTCTGGCAGCACTACAACGCGTCCCCGTTACATACTGAAGTAAATAAACTTTTTCATTTTCGTACATTTGAAAATATACCTAGGTAATCCTTTATTCTACTACGATATCTATTAACTACCTACCTTATTAAATTATTATACTGTTCCGTTAATTATTTTAGATTTCATCTATTCACTCAATCATCTCAATTTATCAACAAATCAACTAAGTAGGTACCTACCTATCTTAAAAATCTGTCCAGACATTCACGAAATATTGCATTTTTAAGCAACACAACTTTGAATTTTCTTAGGGTTTCGCGATTTTGGATTGAAATTAATTAGACTAATTTTTCGGTTTTAATCGGTGGTGTTTATTGTTTAAAGCATTGTTTCAATGCTCAACGTTTCGAGACCTTTACAGGTATCTTCTTTAGGATTGACTGAGGTGTAATTTAATGCATTATTGTAAAAACCCACCACAGACCACTTTTTGCGAAACCCTTTTTATGATATTTTTTTTCTCTATGGCAAGGCACAGGCGATTAAGTGTAAAAACACAGCTCGGTCATACATGCATCCTACAGAAATAAGGGCATGAAAATTTGAATGAGATTGTCATGCCCTTGAAAATTCCACTGAGACAAAAGACCGACGTATTCCAAGAACGGAGAAAGTAAATTTCAGAATCTCAAAGTTCCATCACCTCACATTCAAAAAGACTGGAGGCGACGCGACGTGCCGTTAAGAGCGCAGGAATTCATTACCGCCGCACTCAGAGACATTTAATGGTTACCATACAAAGTAACGATTTCTGAAGAAAATCTTAAAGTGCCGCGGTTAATGCCACACATTTTTGACGAAGACAAGGCCACACGTTTGTACACCGCTTCCTGCATAAAGAACTGCAAGAACCTGCATATGGGACAAGGCAACTCTGCATCAATGCAAAGAAGAAGGAAGATTAAAAAAAAATGCGTTCAGTTCGTACCGGAAGAAGAAAAAAATAAGTTTTGGGATAAAATATTACGTTGCCCCACAGCCGAAAACATTGGGGATGAAGATCCTGACTAAATTTGCTTAATTTAATGTAAATAAATAGGTATTATAAAACATTCTTAAAAAATGAGTTTGATTGTAAAAACACACCTTCCTTCCTTATCTCCCTCCTTATCCCAATCGTAGTTTTTGGAGCCTATTCGTTACAAACAAAGAATAAATGAATCTTTCCTCTTTATAAAATTAATACAGATACCTAGACAGAGTTATCACTGGTATTAGCTATGATATTTCCTCATTAAACGAGTACATTTCCTTGATCGTTGCTTGGTAAAAAAACCACTAACCTTCCCCACGCAATAAGCTAACAATATAAACTGTATCCCACTTCATCAAATCAACACTTTTCGAAATTCCCTAAAGCCCTGAAATATATGCACCCCAGTCATTCATCTTGTGTGAATCGCTTGAAGCGTGGTCACCCCATCGTTAACATAATATATTGAATTCGGAAACGTCGTGGTGCGGAATAGATTTTGATACTTTTTATGTTAATTGAACTATTTTGAAACTTAAATGGACAAAATACTATAAAACAGACGTATTTAACAGGACACGCATTTTATAATTATAGCTAAAGCATCTCAACAATGCCTCATCATTGTTAGATTTTAAGTTCAATATTATTTGGAAATTTTGCGAGTTAAGAACGCGGCGACTGTTACCATTTCCATACAAACTTAATACCAAAATAAATTATGAAAAATTTAGTTTTTTACCTTAATATTGATATTATTCGGATTAAGATTTTACTTTTAAAGGGTAAATTTTAGGAATCAGAAGGGGAAGTTGGTAATTAGAAACAGAATAACACTAATTACACAGCTTTTACTTCATTTTACACATATTTCAGTACCAAAAACCTCAGTAACAAACAATTTTGACAATATCACGGACTTCTATCGAATTCGTTAATCACAAATCAAATCAATAATCGCAAACATAAAATAATAGGCAGAAAATACTAGAAAAGACAGTTTGACTCTTCAAACGAGCATAGGTTTCACCTACGATGTGAACTCAACCGAGACTAGGTATTTAACTTTTTTACTATAATTCCCCACCACAAGGTTTTCCAAAATATTCATTCGAAATGAAATAAAACGGAGAAACATTTTTTTTTCTATTTTACAGCGTAAATTACTTTTTATTGAGAAAAATAAAAACAAATGAGATGTAAACTAGTAATTTACGCTGGAAAAGGAAAAAAATGTTTCTCCGTTTTATTTCATTTCGAATGAATATTTTGGAAAACCTTGTGTTGGGGACCCATAGAAGTAAAATCTTAATCCGAATAATATCGATATTAAGGTAGAAATTTAAATTTTTCATAATTAATTTTGGTATTAAGTTTGTATGGAAATGGTAACAGTCGCCACGTTGACAAAATACTATAAAACAGACGTATTTAACAGGACACGCATTTTATAACTCAAGCATCTCAACAACGCCTCATCATTGTTAGATTTTAGGTTCAACATTATTTGGAAATTTTGCGAGTTAATGCTAAAGCTTTTGAAGTGTTATTTCTTGGAAAATCACCAACATCTTTTATTTGATATTTTTTCAAAAACGTTACACAAAATCAAATACCTATTGCTGTGAAGCGATGTTGAGATGATCGATGTTCACGATATTAGAATACGTGTCTGGTTCTTTCTTTTGGGCATGACTGACTGGGCTGGGAGGGTGGAATCTACATAAAGTACAAAAAATATGTGCGAGATAGCTCATTCGATTCGGAATGACTAGAAAAATGTTTTTAAGGATATATTAGCACATAAAAAATTGCGATTGTTTTGATTGAGCGCCAAACAAACGGCGCTGAGGTCGCATCCGACCAGTCCACCGCTGGTCTCGGCCTTAGGATGGAGAGCGACGTCCGTGCCATACTAGACGTTGCCAAGAAAAGCGGAAACCTCTCCGGGCGGTTTCAGGCGGTCCTCAAGGACGCGGCTGCCAGCCTGAAAGAGGTCGTAGGCGAGCTCAGCCTTAGGACCGTGTCGGAGGAAAACGCGGTCCTGAGAGCTGAGAACGCCCGAATGCGGCAACAGGTGGCGGACCTCCAAAAGGAGATGGTTTCCTTTAGAGAGGAAATGGCCAGGGGGCGCTCATCGGGCGCCAAGGGACAAACTTCCGCCACTCAGCTGGAGGGTCCATCGGCGTTCGAGGACCTACGCCGGTCTCTAATGATCAGCGTAGGGACTATGATGAAAGCCCACCTGGCCAATATTGAGGAGAGGCTCCTACCCGCCCCACGCTTGCGGCCACCGCTCGCTGCGGACAGGGCTAGAGATGCAGCGGACGAAATGGAGGTATCTCCAGTAGTCCCAGAGGTGCTCCCCCCTTCCAACAAGGGGAAAGGAAAGGGGAAGAAGAGCAAGGGCTCTACCCCACAATCAGCGACCTTCGCTGCCGCTGTCGCCGGGCCCTCGACCTCGAGGACAGCCCCTGTCCCTCCGGCCCCCGCCGTAGCCGGGCCGTCGACAGCACCCGCTCCATCCAGGAGATGGATGAGGCGTGTAAGCTGTTCGAGCGCGTCATTGCGGCGCGACTGAACAGCCACCTCACCCGGACTGGGCCGGACCTCTCGGCAAACCAGTTCGGGTTCCGACGAGAACGGTCCACGGTCGGAGCGATCCTCCGTGTCAAGGCCCTGGCCGAGGAGGCGGTGGCTGGGGGGGATGTTATGTTGGCTGTGTCGCTCGACATAGCGAACGCCTTTAACACCCTCCCCTGGTCGTGTGTCCGGGAGGCCCTCCGGTTCCATGGCATGCCGGAATATCTGCGGCGACTGTGGAGGCGTACCTGTCCAGTCGGACGGTCGCTTTTACTACCCGGTCCGGTCCGCAGACCTGGTCGGTCACCTGCGGGGTACCCCAAGGATCGGTCCTTGGACCGATTCTTTGGAATCTGGGGTATGATTGGGTGCTTCGCGGCACCTTCCTTCGAAACCTGGCCGTCACGTGTTACGCCGACGACACGTTGGTAATGGCCAGAGGGAGGACGTGCCGCGAGGCGGCCATCGTTGCGACGGCAGGGGTCGCTCACGTCGTAAGCCGGATCCGACACCTTGGGCTCGAGGTTGCTCTCAGCAAAACCGAGGCCATGTGCTTCCGCGGACCAAGAGTTCGGCTGCCGCCGGACTACAGCATCACTGTTGGAGGGGTGCCAATCGCTATCGGGTCGAATCTAAAATACCTCGGCCTAGTCCTCGATAGCGGTTGACGTTTCGACGTGCATTTTGGGCTTCTGGCCCCAAGGTTGGTGGGAGCGGCGGGGTCTCTTGCCCGGCTCCTGCCGAATTTGGGAGGCCCAAACGTGTTCACGAGGCGATTCTACATGGGTGTAGTCCGCTCAATGGCGCTTTACGGCGCCCCGGTGTGGGCCGCGAATACCCCTGATGGCGTCATCAGCAGACTCTCGCAGTTGCAGAGGCTGATGGCCATCAGGGTGACGCGGGGATACCGCACCGTAGCGGGCGAGGCCGCATGTGTGCTGGCGGGATCCCCTCCATGGGACCTCGAAGCCAGGACCCTCGCGTCCCTGTACGAGTGGCGCGAGGAGGCGAGAGGTCGGGGCGACCGCCCTGGTCTGCGCCAGGTGGAAGAGCGCCGTGAAGAGCTCCGACAGGAGCTAATTGTGACCTGGCAAGCGCGTCTCGAGCGTCCGCGCTATGGAACTTGGACGGTGGAGGCCATTCGGCCAGTTCTTGGGGAGTGGACGGATAGGGCCCACGGGGCGCTTTCGTTTAGGCTGACACAGCTTATGACTGGGCACGGCTGCTTCGGTCATTTCTTGGGCCGAATCCAAAGGGAGAGTGACGAGCGGTGCCACCACTGCTCCAGCATTTGTGACACCGCCCGTCACACACTTGAGGAGTGCCCTGCCTGGGACGAGCCCCGGCAGGAGTTGGCGTTAGCCATCGGTAGCGACTTGTCGCTCCCGAGTGTTGTCGCCGCCATGCTCGGCGGAGACGACCAATGGCAGGCGGTGCGTCACTTTGCGGAACATGTGATGTCCGCGAAGGAAGACGCTGAGAGGGCTAGGGAGTTGCTCCGCGACACCCAGCGCCCCAGGCGCACGCGCAGGCGGGTGCGCGATGATAATCGCCCACCCTAACTGGCTATTGGCGGTTGACTCGGGGGGGTCAGCCGGCAAACTATGAGCCCGAGGTGGCGGCGGCGTGTCCACGCCGCCCCTCGAGAGGGTTTTCCTCTTAGTGAGGATTTGGCGCAGAGGCCGGCCGCGGCCAACCGCTGTGGGGCAGATGGTAGTCTGCGGGAGTGTTCCCCATCTGTCCCCACACTTAGCGGAGCGTACGGACACCGTGGGTTTTTAGTGGGTATACCCCGGCCACCCCCACCTCGGCCGGGGGGACCCCCATTCACCAGGCCGCTCTCCCCCGAGAGCGGCTTGATGGTCTTAATCAGATTTTCCCACGTAAAAAAAAAAAAATACTACCCAATCGACCACATTTCGTTCGTCAGAAAATACGTGATGTCTGCCACTTCTGGGATCTCACTCTATAATAACAAAAGGTAGGTTTTCTGGACCCATCACATGAGCCGGATTAGCAGTATTAGTTATATGTAAACAAATGAATAGTAACTAATCTGGTTACACAATCCCGTGTTGATCGCATGGACATCGATGTGTTTACAGAACGTGCCGAGATTTGTTCTTGTATTCACAACAATTTGCATGAGCACAATGCAGGTCACGGACTAATCCTAGGTTTCGCTGAAGGGCTTAGCTGGCGTTTCGTGTTCGCTCTCAATATTTTTAATCCTATTTGTTTGTTATTTATTGTTTTCCTCTGTTCGTAATATTTACAGATCTGTATGTTATTCGTATTTATTAAAACATTGTTTTATTTGCATAAGGGTTGGAGTGAAACCTAATTAAAAATAGATATTTCTCTTGATTTACCGCACTATGTTTGTTTCCAGGATTTGATATTTGTAAGCAACACTATCGATCGGTACAATAACATTTTTTTTCAAAAGACAAGGTTCGATTTCTGGTCAGGGTAATGAATTTTTCAAATATCTAAAAAAGCCATTTTAGTTTTTGTCGAAATCGAAACGCAACTCCTTCCAGCATTTTTCGCTATACTGAAGACGCGCTTTCAAACTCCGGGTCTTTACAACTTCCCTCAATACTAAGTATAAGGAGTTGGTCGAAGCGAAGTTACGGTCACGAGCGACGATACCGGGTAACACTTGGACGTCCCAGACCACAGAGCTTATCAATGTTGGCCCCTACGTAAGACTTCGCGAAACTCAAAAGTTTTGCCGATAAAGATTTTATATAGGTAGGTATTTAGATAGGTAGGTACTTTCGGTGGTATTATGATGATAGGTAGTCTACCTACTCTTTCTCCATACAAACGTAGTCGACTGTTTCTTCCCTGGATAAAGACAGATCAAATATGTAGGCATATGCCATAAAACCTATATCTGCCAGGACCGACCATGCCCTGCCCCTACGTTTTGATTTTTTAAATTTGTTAATTCGAATAGAAATAAAATCCATAAAAAATAGTAAATGAAAAAATCAAACGTAGGGCATGGTCATGGCTGATATAGGACTTATGGCATAAACATACTTTTTCTAATATCTTTATCCGAGAAAACAGTCGATTACGTTTGTAAAGTTTGTGTGAAAAAAGAGTAGGTAGACTGTCGTCTTAAGTGGTATATTCTCTATCAATAAATTTAAAACTTCATGGAAAGGACACAGTCGTAGATAAGTAACCTGTCTAACAGTAGGTTAGTAGGACCTCGCCTCACGCGCCGCACTCAGCGCGCGTTTCAAGTGAGCGAACGACGCGCGCGACGAGACGACGAGACGTCTCGGTCGGCGTATCTATTGAACAAGTACATTATATGGAAAGCCTATACATAAATATAATTTACGAAGGCCTTATTTTTTTGTCTTTGTTTAAATTATTTCGGTCGTATTTTCTTACCATGGATTTTTTTTTTTCGCAGAAAGTTGCGTTAAAAAAAGGGTGTTTCCGAAATTGTATGGCGTAAATGTCGTCAACTGTGGCGATATTTAAGTCATGTAATTTTTACTGTGCCAAAAAAGATTACAGTTTTTATTTTTAACTTAAATATTTCGTCATTTTAAGATAGGTAACTGCTTTCGTTTTGTTTATGTTTTACTTCAGTTGTTTTTAGGGTTCCGTACCTGAAAAAGTATGAAAGAGAGCTGTTATTAGATGACATCGTTGTCCATCCGTCTATCAAGACCCCATATCTCGAAAGCACGTGAAGGTACCTAAATTTAAAACCATTTTCAGGTTTTAGTCCGTATTATTAAGTGTATTATAATCAAAGTTCTCAGTAAACACAACAGAAAGATAGGTACAATAGAAACTTTAGCTAGGAATTTCGTCTTAAGAAGGCGTTGTTCAGCACAATTTTATGCATAATACAGTACCTACCAAATGTTGCCTAAACTATGAGATAGGGTTTGTTTTAATTCCTAGATCAACATGGAACAAGACGTAAAATATTGTATTAATATTTTCACCTACTTAGTTATTTACTATTTCGAATGTAAAACAAGAAAATGTATCATCGAATTAAACTACTTAAAATGGTCTTAGGATTATAAAAGTTACGTAAGAAACATAATCGGTTGGCAAATATTTTTTTCGTTCATTCGTGTCTACCTTCTCGAGGGTCTGAAAAAAATAAAGGTTTAAAAATAAGGGTTTAATTTTTTTCGAAACAAAATCTCTCCGTTTCTAAAGTTCGGTAAAATATCAAGAACTGCTCAACAGACTTCAAGAAATACCGAATATAGCTTATCGTACTTGAGAGATAGACGGTTCACTTGTAAGAATGAAGATTCATTTCCCTGAAAATATGTGAGCTACGATGGATAAATAAAGTTGTAGCATCATTTATGGAAACAGTCTATAGATATCGAATAAAAGGATTTAAGGAAACTTTATAAAAGTGAACTTTATTTTGGTTAACTTGTTTTGATTTTAATAAATAAATTCTGTGAACAACACACAACGCCATCTAGCCCTGTGGTAAGCTACTGAGCTTGTGTTATGGTGACTAGACAATGTATAGGCATAATACTTATATTTTTGAAGTGAAAACTTCTTTTAGCGAGGTACGCATATTTTTAGATGAGATAAAATCTCTGGACTTGCGACAAGTCCAGAGATTAGATTTTATTATTGCACTTTTTTTTGAAAAGAGAATTTGATTCTACTATGTCCAATCAAAGCAATTTTAGCAGAACGAGATATAAATGTACAATTGATGCGGTGTTCTCAAGATATTTAAATACCTAACTTCAAATCAAAATTTGTTTATTTCCTATTTTAGTTACCATGAATCTATAGTTTCTATTTTAGATTGTAATAATTTTAATAATAATGAATGATACAAGAGTTGTCAAAACTGTTAACGATGATTCATAAAAGAATATTAAATGTATTTTAAAGTTAAAATACAATCATAATCATCATGTGTCAAAAAACGAAATTGCTTGCAGAGTCCGCTAAACTACGTTCTTAACCCTCCCGCTTTCTAGTAAGTGTGTTCCTGTTCAAGAATCAATAACACAATTGTCCATAAAATAAAACTGTTGTTCAGAAAACGTTAATGTCGAACATTAACTGTAGAAAATAATCGCAGAAAAGTCGTGTTTTCAGAGATTAGGAGATTAAAGTGAGTGGTGGATGGTAGACGGTTTAGGGTGGAGCAAGTAGGTACCTACCTACAACTAAGTGTGGGTATGTATGTATGTATACCTACGTACAGACGTACACCAACGGAGCAGTCGGGAGCAGATATAGCGCGTACACCCCACAAAGTTGTAGCTGTGGTAAAAATAATGCCTACGCTTCAATTTTATGATAACAAGTGCCAGTCCGAAGCCCAAGGAGGGTTCTGTATAATTATTACAAAAAAACCACGCTTGTTGAATTGGATGATACCCTACTTTTTTTTAAAATTCGTTTTTAGTTTTTGTTTTATAGTTTCATCATCACGGTTCATTTTTAACGTGGGAAAATCTTATTAAGACCATCAGGCCGCTTTTGGGGGAGAGCGGCCCGGTGAGTGGGGGTCCCCCTGGCCGAAGATGGTAGGTGGCCAGGGTATACCCACTAAAAACCCACGGTGTCCTTCTCGCCGCTATTGCCGGAGCTCGTCGGAAACCTTACGGAGGAACGTCGACGAGCTCCAGCGGCGGGTAGTCCCATCGGACCCATCTCCGAAAACCCCTTGACGGGGAAAAATCGTCTCAAGTGGCGGCGCGGACACGCCGCCGCCATCTCGGGCTCTATTGTTGGCGACTGACCCCCTCGAGTCAGCCGCCGAGAGCGGTTTACGAAGGACGGAGATCGTTTCTCCGTCGTCTGCGAGCGCGTGGTGCGCGGTTAGAGTCGCGGGAGATCTCGCGATCCCTCTCCGCGGACTCTTTCGCCGATCAGATACAGCCTGGCGAAAGACAGACAGACAGACCGAAGCGTCTTTCCGTCGCGACGGACAGTAGAGTCTTAGCAAGATTGACCCTTTTTTACTGAATAGTGTCTTTTTTTAAAAAGACACTATTCAGACTTTAGTTTTAGTAGTAGGTAAGGCGTAATATATAACGTGTTTCGAGAACTAAAATATAAACCGAAAGAGGGTTGTTCAAACGTGTAGGCGAACAACTACATATTGTTCTATTGGAAAGTCTTATAAAAAGTAAAAAAGTCTTATAAAGTCTTATTACTATTTTTTTAGAGTAAAAAAAATCGCAGAACAGTTAGCTGAAATGCCTTGAAATACTCACTTTCCGCTTATATTACACTAGCTGCGTTTATCGTTAGTCCCGATCGCGTGGAATATCGGAATTAAAAGTAGTCTATGTTACTCATGGTGAATGTAGCTTTCCAATGGTGAAATAATTTTTGAAATCGGCACAGTAGTTTTCGAGTTTATTCATTACACACATACAGACACACACACAAAAATACAAATCTCTCCTCTTTATAATATTAGTGTAGATGTAGGTAGATATACATACCTGCCCCCGAAACATACTGTATACCTACAAAATATGTTTAAATCTAAGTAAAAACATTAATTTGTCATTAATTTATCACATAACTGTGTACCGATTTCTAGCCAATAGGCACTGCCTGAACTAAATAAAACCTTTGAATTAAATAAAACCTTTGAATTAAATAAAAGCTCAGGATTAAAATAAATCCTCACCTACGTTAATTAATTAAATTTTGTATTACACGGAACCGTATGCAATCGGAACAAAGGGAAACCCGATAGGTGTCCGGTTACAGCTAGATGGTTGTATATAGAGGACGTCTATCCGACCTTAGTTCGTGCCAGCCTTAGGCAGGTTATACCTATCTCCTAGTGAATAGGTATTGTCCGTACACGGAACAACTTTTTGCCTCGCGTTCTATTGACATTGCAATTATGAAAAAAATGGACAAGCATGTGCCTTGTCAGACCACGCTCAGTGTAGGGTTTCGTAGTTTCCGTAAAATAACATTAGACCACGCTCAGTGTAGGGTTTCGTAATTTCCGTAAAATAACATTAGACCACGCTCAGTGTAGGGTTTCGTAATTTCCGTAAAATAACATTAGACCACGCTCAGTGTAGGGTTTCGTAATTTCCGTAAAATAACATTAGACCACGCTCAGTGTAGGGTTTCGTAGTTTCCGTAAAATAACATTAGACCACGCTCAGTGTAGGGTTTCGTAATTTCCGTAAAATAACATAAGACCACGCTCAGTGTAGGGTTTCGTAGTTTCCGTAAAATAACATCAGACCACGCTCAGTGTAGGGTTTCGTAATTTCCGTAAAATAACATTAGACCACGCTGAGTGTAGGGTTCCGTAGTTTCCGTAAAATAACATTAGACCACGCTCAGTGTAGGGTTTCGTAATTTCCGTAAAATAACATTAGACCACGCTCAGTGTAGGGTTTCGTAATTTCCGTAAAATAACATTGAGTGCTATTTGGAAAAAGTCGTTCCAACATCAACTATCAACATGTCATTTTCAACTGAATTTTCAAAATGTTACTTTTTATTTCTTTTAATTACTCGTAAATTTGAAAAGACTGCTCAGCTGTGATAATTTTCTTTTAAACAGAATTATGTACGTGTTATAATTAATTAATTAATTACCATCGCGTGAATACATATAACGTATCTAGTAAAGCCATTTGGCTGTTAGAGGGGAGTACATATTACTCCAAAAATTGACAATTTAAATCTCAATATTTCAAAAACGGAACCCTAAAATGAAAAATGGTTTTCCAAAGCCTTCAATGATTTTAAAAGACCTATCTAAAGATAGTAACCCCACACGAGAGGGTAAACGAGAAAAAAATATCTACTGAACCCTGACTGCTGAACCCTAATTTCGCTGATTAACATTACAACATATTATCGTTACAACGATAGGTACTATAGTGGCGTTTACTTCATGTCACTTTAATTGATATATATTTTAGTAAAAACTCAATAATTCAAAGGAACCCTTTAAATTTATTATAAATCGTACCCTAGTTTGCCAGTAAAACTGTGCTCCTACATTTACACTTCCATTTCCACCGTATTTCAGTTGAAATCATGCCAGTCGTCGCCTCAAATTATGTGAAATCGTTTGTTAATTAAATTTTAACTCTGTAAATTAAATACCGTTTCATTGGAACCGTATTAAGGAACTAAATACCAGAACTCATGTTCAAATAAGTACATTAACAGCGTTTGCGGAGGCATTACATTACTATTTGGTCATAGCATCACTTTCACAGGTTTTACAGGTCAAAAAGGCTCAAACTAACACTGCTATATAAACACTATGTCGCTGAATAGCAAAATAACTGTGGCCTATGGTGCCATTCCATACAATTTGGGGGTTGTTTAAAGGCTCTGTAACCTTTTATAGAGCCGATCGTCTACAGGAAATGGTTTTTGCGAAACGTTCTTAGGCCTGTTACAGAGAAAAAAATGTTGCTTGGGTATATTATTAGACAAGCTATTATTAGCTAGCTAAGTAGGTACCTACTGTGTACATTATTATTGTCGGTTGATCGACTCGACAGTTTGTTGAACGATTTCATACATCGGTTCTTTACATAAAACTATTTGATAATTAATTAGAATAAAGTACCATCTAATCAAATATTAGTAGGTTAGTTAGTTTTCGCTGGGCCTCGCACTTAGCCTCACATTGGGCCATTGTACTAGATTGCTTAGAGGGGTTAAGCAGTAAGACGCCACGGGATCCTACTTCTGATTGGCGAATATCCCATGCCTTCTGACCGTGGTGAGTCCTATCCTAGGACATGTCGGTTTCCACACGATGTTTTCCTTCACCGTAAGAGCGATGTTATTAGCGCACATAAGAAAAAAGCATTGGTGCACGGTCGGCCTGGATTCGAACCCACGACTCTCGGAATGAAAGTCGGGGTACCTACCACTAGACCAACACCGCACTATTACTAAAATGTACCTGAAAAATAAATAGGTAAGCGCGTGCCTTGTGACTTAGGCTACACGCAATAATATGGTTTCATGATTTGAGAAAATTCAGTTTCGCAATCAGTGCAACTTACAACCTACACTTTATTAAATTTAGCTGCATCCCGCAGTTTCACTCGCATAAGTCCCGATCCCGTGGGAATATCGGGATCAAAAGTCTATGTTACTCAGGGTGAATGTAGCTTTCTAATGCAGAAAGAATTTTTGAAATCGGCCCAGTAGTTTTTGAGTTTATTCGTAACAAACACACACACACACAAACATACAAATCTTTCTTCTTTATAACATTAGTATAGATAGAATAGATTTTCTAACAATATCCCACACGACTAGAAGTTAGGGTTAGACTAGAAGAAAAAGTTACATGAAAGTACTTACCCTATAGATTTATTTCTATGTCAGCGTGGTCCATATCTAGGTATAGATACTTATGGTTTGCATGAGTGTCAGCAGTTTCTTAGTAGTACTAATCGTCTCTGAGCTAAGCCGCGGTCAGGCAGACGGACATGATGAATGTGTTTCTTGTTAACTACGAAACTACGAAACAATAAAAAGCAACGTATGTCTAAATAAGTCAGTCCTTATAAGTCAGTCCTTATAAGTTATAAGTCAGTATTATGACCAGTTACGAATCACGTAAATTTAACCAACTTATACAATTTTAAAATGATTAGAAAACGTTGTAACCTAGTCTTAAGTTTTATCAGTCCTACTCGACAATTTACAATTTTAACTTCAATTATACAATTTTAAACCTAGCTCGTAATTAAGATGGCTATTATATTATGTATTTTATATATTATTATTATATATTT
Source organism: Idaea biselata (assembly GCA_958496205.1). Classification (NCBI taxonomy): domain Eukaryota; kingdom Metazoa; phylum Arthropoda; class Insecta; order Lepidoptera; family Geometridae; genus Idaea; species Idaea biselata. The sequence continues at coordinate 11,819,817 of OY292394.1, forward strand.
ATTTCGAAACAATTTAGATGAACCAGAAAAATTATTAAACAACTAGCTGTGCCCGCGACTTCGTCAGCGTTTTTCGGACTACCTACCCATCGCTGAGCAAAAGTCTACACTTGAACGGACGACCAGGGAAGTCTGTTGCTGAACAGAAGAGAATCATAGCAGAGTCTATTTAAGTGTAGATTTTGCACAGCGCAGCGGTAGGTAACGTGTTGCATGCTTATACGCATTACTTATATTTAATAAGAAGTAGCCTTTATCGAAAATTAAAAAAAATCAAAACCCGACTTCGAATTAAGGACAAAACAATAAAAATAAGCTCTCCAACATACAGTGCAACTGACTTTCTGTTATGTAAGCTGAAGTTGGGTAGCTTAACTAAATGATATCTTTTTTTTACGTGGGTACTGCACCTTATGCACTGTCAGGCCACTCTCGTTGGGCTCCCTACCATAGGTTTACCCGACAACGGCGGCCTTTCCAAGCCTCATCTCTGCCTCTGCCCGATAGACAATCCCTCTCCGTTTCCCCTCCCTCAGCACGGTCACGCCACCGTCTCGAGGTCCCCAAAGCCGGTGATAAAGCCCCCCCTCCCTCACCGAGTTCACCACCAGAGGCTGAGGTGATTTTTTATAGTGGTTATCTTCCATGCGGCCCCTTTCTTGCGGAAAGGACCCCCGAGCCCGCTGACGCGGGATTACGGGTTAGAAGCCTGGCAAGCCCGGTTTCCCACCTTGTGCGCCTCTTAGCTTTCAGCTACTGAGTCCCCTCACAACGGCAAGGTGGACGACCATCTGGAGGGTAAAACGTAACATCGTGTCCGGGACTCGTGACTCGAACGCGCAGCCGTCGAATCGGAAGCCATCACTCGGCTCGGTAGGCCACCGTTCCTTAAAAAGGGAATGCGCCGCACAGACCGGCGCATTCCCTTTTTAAGGAACGGTGGCCTATTCGAACGCGGAACCCTCGAATCGGAATCCACAGCTGCCCTCGTGCCACGTAAACTACATGCAATCAGCATCTACTCAGTAAAACTGCCCCATTACAGCTATATTTTTTAAATCCTTTTTATTGAATTTTCGACTGCCACTAAAAATTATCAAAATTGTAACCGTAACTTTAATCACTGAAGAATTTTTGAGAAGGTGGTTTCAGGTGGTCCATCAATTTGTACCTTGTTCTTAATAAGCCGATTCTATTGATGGAAGTCCAAAAATTAGTAATTTACAGCATTGCGGGATGCTATTCTGCTCATCATTCCGAAGGTTCTCATCAGATCTTTACCAACAATTTATGGAACCAACTCGGGACTCTCACTTTCCAAATAAAAAAAGAATGATCGAAATCGGACTTTATATGCCGGAGTACGGTTTGAACATATTCACATTCAAACAATATGCGGGTAGAATTGAGCAGATCCTCTTTTTTTAAAAGTCGGTTAAAAACAACCATTATAAAGAATTTCCGTATGTCCGAAGGATCCGGATATATGGAGAGACAAAGGTATACGGTATTTTAGGAATTTCCTGAGAAAAAACTGGATATCCGGTTTTTTTTAATTTTCGACCGGATATCCGGTTAGTCATGTATTGATTCCACACAACATACTTCTTCAATACAACATTCAAACTAACTAAGTAAAAGCAGAAAAATCACTTTATCCGGATAACCGGACAAAATATCCGGACAAAAAATAGCCTATATGTTAATCGGGGTCTAAAGCTATCTGCATACCAAATTTGTTTAAAATCGGATAAGCCGTTTCTGAGATTAGCGGGCACAAAGGCACACACAAACAGACAAACAGACAAACAGACAAACAGACAACCAGAAAAATAGAAAAATAGGTTCTACTGCGTTAATAGATACCCCTACAATTTATCTTTTTTTTATATCTTCCAAAAACAGACACCGCTAAGTTACGATTTTATTATATGTATAGATATTCTCCAGACATTACAGTCGGAGGAAACCCTGATGTAAAAAAAAAATAAAAAAATAAAAAAAAATAAGTCAGTCAAACCAATGTGTCAGTCAATCCTGAAGAAGGGACGTCGAAAGGTCTCGAAACGTTGAGCGTTGTAACAACGCTAAAGTAATAAACACCACGCGATTCAAACCGAAAAATGTTTTTAATTTCATGTCTAAGCAATTCAAAAAGTTAGTTAACTGAGTGCGGTGGTGAAATTTTAAACATCTCTATTTAACTAACTACCTAGGGTTTAACTCAAGCCCTAACCCCTTTTTCAAACTGAGTTGGAAATTCACTCACACAGTAATTTTCCCATCTGGTAAACAGATGAAAACTAATATACGCGAGTGCAAATATTTGACTTAAAAATCTGGTAATATGCGTATCTGGTAATTTGCGAAACTAAATCTGGTAATATGCGTATCTGGTCATCTGCGTGTCTGGTAATTCGCGAAATGTGCATCTGGTCATCCGCGTAAAAGATATTTTGCGTTTCTGGTACTGTGCGTCTGAACGAAATATTGACTGAACAGTATTGACGCGATACGAAGTAAAAACGGCCAACAAAATAATTCACAGCAGCGGCAGCGCGAGGCGCAATGCACACATAGGGTGCACTAATAAAAAGTCACAGTAATTTTTACTTCGTATTTATTTACCTACTTATTTTTCATAATATAAAAATGCTATGTCCTGAGTGTCCTGACTGACCTATACATATATCAAGGCAGACCCCAAACCGCTGGCCATGCATTTTTTTGTGGTGTGTATGGATCAACTTAGAAAGGGTTTTTGGAAAATCGGGATCGTTACTTACGCGGGTGAAACCGCGGGACTCTGCTAGTTTCTCATAATAGCATAGGAACGTATGTTCCTTAGAGCTAAGTAAACAAACCGTATATAAGAAATCCCTATTTCACATGCGTCTTGTTCAGGAATTGCAGAGACTAACCCGCTTACTTATAAAATGTCGATCCTACTTAAATTATAAAGTTAAAGATAGAGGTAAGTAAGTACCTACCTACGTAATGTAGATACATTTAATATTACCTAATATTATGACAAAAAAACAGTAAGAAACCATCTCTTATTATGAAAGACAGACTACCTTCAATAATGCTCTGTTTCTAAAGAGAAAATATATAATTATAGTTTGTCTTCGAAAAAATATTTTAATAGAAAATATTTTACAGGAGAAATGCATCATCAAATATTCTCACGCGACAGGATTCTCAAAGAGGATTCTTAGATTGTTTATAGCATTTCTCCTTGTAAAATATTTCTAGTAAAAAATATCGTGATGGTATAGTGAATGTTATTTCTGAATAATGTTGCTATTTCTAATATATAAATTGAGAAAAGTGTTCGTAGTATAGTACCTACGTTATTCCTAGTACAATGGGGTGCGCGCCATAGTTCCTAGAAATGTTGGAAATGAGAAGGGAGGTACTTCTTTTGAAGTATGAGGATGACTTTATAGCCTCGGTTCTATTTTCCCATATCTAATATTTCATCCAGGCATATCCATAGGCATAGAAAGTTGAGAAAGTACAGTCTGTGTTTGTTGTGTTTTTAATATAATAGGGCATATAAATTGCGACAGTTTCCTTTTTAACTTTTCAATATGTAGGCTTGCCAGTTCAAGTTTTTATCTTTTGTTAGTCTTAATAAATTGATTTGAGTTAGGCACTTCTTCTATGTTTAGGGTATTCGTGACAGATTTTTTAGGCAGAAATTTAAATAGGTAAATGGTTGTTTTTGTCTGTTGATTTCTAAATTATTGTTTTGCATCCTATTTGGTATGTTTTTATAATAAGGGGTTCAGACTTGAGGTTGAGGTATTTAACAAGACCTAAATTAGGAGCCATACCCAAGCGATACAAGTAGAACTATATTATATCTATAACGCGGTAAGTGTCGGCTTCAAGTCCAATAGCAAGATCTAAAGCCGAATTTTGGAATTATTCGAACTCCAAACATCAACCGAACATGTTAGGTAGGTATTCGAATATCAATAAAATTATGTAGTAGTGCAAGTTTCGCGTGTGAATCTCGTAAACTCCATATTTGTAGGGTTTCGTACACCTATCTACATCTACACTATCGACACTGTTACACTAATATTATAATGAGGAAAGATTTGTATTTTTGTTTGTATTTGTAGCATGTTTGTTATGTGAATTGCTCCATTTCCACTATGGTTCAATAATAAATATGCGACAATGTAAATCACATGATTACTGCAAAAAAGAATATACAAAAAAAACCCAAGACTTTCTTGTGTCTTCTTCTCATTGGAGGTCGCGTTCCGAAGACACAGTAGATTACAGTAGACACAGAGACATTATACATATAATTGACGACTCAAAGAGATATATTGTAATATCCGAATGAATTAAAGTACTTAATTTTGAATTTTGAATAAACTCAAAAACTACTGGACCTATTTCAAAAATTCTTTCACCATTAGAAGCTACATTCACCCTGAGTAACATAGACTACTTTTAATCCCGATATTCCCACAAAATCGGGACTCACGCGGGTGAAACCGCGACACGCAGCTAGTATGTAAATAAAGGAATCCTTATTTTTACAGTGAGCATAGATATTCGTATTCCCGCGAATAGTAGCAGAAAATTGGATTTTCTTATTCTTACGTTTTAATAGCTCTATCGGATCTGGTGGATGGTTATCCTCAGCTGCATTTTATGGTGTAGGTAGAAGGATTTATCCCTAGTTTACTAGTTTACCCTTACCTATGTTTGCGATTGAACTTAAGAATACTGTAGGCCATTAACTATGTGATTGGCTCCACACACAGCTCCTAATTTCTGACATTTGCAATTTAAAATTTGTTTGAATATTTTCGGTCGGTCCGGTCCGTCCGAAAATTTCTAAACTACGAAATAAACTTCTTCCGACTCCTGATGGCAACCCACAGCCTTCCGTTTTGAGGTCTTATGGGTACAAATATTATTATTCAAAATGATCGAAGTGATCGATTGCAGAAGTAATCTATCGATTCTACAATTTGTAGAAATAGTCTTATATCATTGTGTAAACATAAAATGTCGAAAGGCAGCTTACATCGTTGTATCTAGAATTCTACTCAAGGTCATACTTGAGCAGAATTCTAGATAGACAGAATCCCGTTATATTTTTATCCGTACGTAAGAAAGGGCTTTAGGAAAGACATCTTCTTAGTATAGGAGGAAAATTGGTAGGAATACATATGTGTTCCTACCAATTTTCCAATTTAATTATATAATTATCGACCAATTTGCTTACCAAATTATTAAAAGTTGTATTGGTAGACTTACTATGGTGAGGTTGTCAACTAGACTGCTGACCATAAATGTTTGTTTCTCGGTTTGGGTGTTTTCAATAGCCTATTGAAAAGAAGTATAGGTATTTTAATAAATAATATTATATCCGTAGTCTAGTACTGTATGGTTCAAGCCTAGTTGCTTTGTTTGGGGCTTGATTGCGCTGTATGCAACGCTCTGCAATACCTATTTATTTATTTATTCCATACTTACTAAGTACTTTTAGTCAAATGTACGTTTTTACTTCGTTGGATATAGCGACAGCAAAAAAAAAACAGACGGACAGACAGACAGCGAAGTCTCAGTAATAGGGTCCCGTTTTTACCTTTAGGTACGGAACCCTAAAAAAGTGTAATCATTAAACGAGTGCAACGTAACGATAATAACTCCCTCGTACTTATCTAATATCCTAAGCGTTGAGGGCGCGGGGCCGGGACGCGGGGGTGCCATTACAGGATATTTTGATTGACATCTCCGCCCCAGGCACCAACCCCTAGGGGTGAGAGAGGATAACTGAACGCGTACAACGGAAAATAAGGGACCTTTAGTTATATTTTTGAGATCTTTTGTCATCAAGTATGGAGATTTTGTAATTTATAGTTCAAAGCGATTATTCAAAATACTTAGGTATTAAGTTTCTCTAAGCGGCTTAAAAGCGTCTTAATGCATATTGGACGCCGCCTAAATAAATATTATCGTTTTCACTTCGTAACGTATTATTATTACATTCTATTGATCGACAATAAATTGTTAGCTAGATTCACTCAACGGCACGGAAAGTGGTCCGAATAAAAGATAAGAATTTAGAATTTGGCCATATTTTCATTTTTTTTTCGGGAACTGATCGTGTAAATGTTTGGTGCATTTGTAAATTAATATACTGGCTACGTTTTGCGACATTAATGGTTTTTAAATATATATTTTTTAGGGCCTTAGTAAACAAAGTTCGTTCCTAAATTTTTCGTAAGAATTATTATGAAACGCATGAGTCAAAAAGTCGATATTCTAATTGTCATTTAACTAATCGTTATTTCTTTGATTTTTTTTAATTACTGAAATCATTTTCGGTTCTCAAAATCGAAACTCAGTGTCCTGCAGTTCAAGTTGCTCAAGTCGTGGTGCTTCGAAGTCAAAGGCGAACACAGCGGGAGAAGGCTGATTTTTTAAATGTAGTGCCCAAAACTCTTTAATATGACTCAAAACGGTACAACCAGACCGGCATGTACACGAGGAGACCAGGAATTGGTAGAATTAGGCGCTAGGATGAGCATTATGTTCCATTAACACAAATTATTCATAACCGATAAACCCCGAGCACTAAGGTATAACATGTTCCTGGAAAACCTCTTCAACATATCGAACTCCCATTGATTAACTTGGCAATCGCATGAATACCTACACAATTTGTCTCACAAGTAATACATATTATATTAAATTAGACTGTTTAGTGCGATTGCCAAGTTAATCTATTTACTTAAAACATAACTTTTTTTTAAATATTCATATTAATGGTCTTTATAGATGTTGTTAGATTAGCTAATTACTTGCGTAATAATAACTTAAGTCTGAAGATCCCATGTAGGGACTGAATAAAATAACCGACATGGATCTCACAACTTTTTACGGTAGAAGAACGGAGTTGCGAACTTGCTTTTTTTACATCTGCTGACGATTAATCCATAAATTCAGGTTATCTGGGATCTACATTTACTCGTATTTTAATTTGGAATCTACTCTTTTTCGTACTTATTTACGTCTATTGACAGATGTTCACAAACGCCGCCGCCCGTAAAAAACGCATTTAAAAAATAATAATAGAAATCAATCTAATTTTATTAGAAAAACGTCTTTTATTATTATTCTAATGGGGCCTCTGTTTAAAATAATGTAAATATAAACGAGACATCCTTATCTACTTAGTCAAACCATTTCGGAGGGGACCTCCCCTAGCCCTCCTAGTATTTAATACAGTTTTGTCTCAGCATTTCGATACTCATTTGCGTTACACTGTGGAATACAGATGTATTCATTTTATATTTGACTTTTGCTTTTATTTTTGTGTGTCAGGGAGATGTTATATTAATCTACACTAATATTATAGGATCTATAGAGGAAAGATTTGTATTTTTGGGTGTATGTTTGTAACGAATAACCTCAAAAACTACTGTGCCGATTTCAAAAATTCTTTCACCATTAGAAAGCTACATTCACTCTGAGTAACATAGGCTATTTGGATCCCGATATTACCACGGGATCGAAACTTACGCGGGTGAAATCGCGGGACGCATCGTGCCGTTAGACCCGTATAAGTCCTGAGGGCCTGCCAGCTTTTTACGAACGTTTTATAATTTCGTGGACGTGGAATGGAACGTGGATTTTTTTAATCTCCCTTAATTATCGATCGTGCGTTCGTTAGTTCGTATCAAGCTAATAGGCCCCAGGACCGGTTTCGTTGTTGATTATTAGCCGTGCAGTAATTATAATAATAAAAAAATCTTTATTAACACTCCAAAGACAAAAGATATACAGATGTTGTCATTGTCAACACTAGGCTAAGCCTAGTGTAGGGATAATAATTGTTCAAAGTTTTTATTAATACTTCGGATGTTCAACTATAGTTTTCTTAGATTGCAGTTTGCAGTGCAGACAATTTACTTACATGATTCAGGCTCATCAATGATGTGGCAAGGTATGTCAATCGAATCGAGATCATCTATAATAATTAGTGTATCGACCATTTTTAACGTGAATACTTAATTAAATTAAATGAGCCACAAGATGCAATTTAGAGAAACGCACCAAACCTGAATTTAACAGTAATTTAATGTGGAAATAGATCTGTATAAAATAAATATTACCGTTAAACGATTCTCAACATTCGCATATACCTACCTATACTTGGAAAACCAAGTATAATCTGCGAATGCTGAGATTGAATTAATGTGAGTTGCTAAAAACTGGAATGTGTTTTTGCTAGTTAACATATTTGTGAGTGTACTTATGTGAGATTGAAATTTAAAGAAATACAAATACAGCAACAATCTAGTTCTTATCAATAACAGAAGGCCGAATTTCGTTCGTAATGTCTCCATCATTTTTGATGGTAATAACTTCAACGCCCCTTCGTTCACTCTTCTTACGTAAATGTCCAGCAAAACTTGAAGTCGGCAACTTTGCAAGCTGTTCTGCAGTTACCAAAACAACATGCGGTTCGCTCGTTGAAATATATGTTGGAAGGTGGGCAGTTCATATCAACGTCCTTGGTAGTCAGATGCCCTTGCTGATTTTAGAAACTTGTCGCGGGTGGCCCCGCGCATGAAACGTACCACTAGAGGTCGCACGGTGTTTTTCTCGGTTGTGCGACGACCAACCCTGCTCACAAAGTCAACGTCCGAGTCACACACATCACTCACTTCAGCGACCGCAGGGATAGTCATTATCGGACGGTAGGCGAGATGGTTGATTGATTATCGTCAACAATAAATTCACTCCAAAACACTATTATTGTACGTCTTTACTATTATGTTTTTTAATAATTGCTAAACTGAACCTTCACTACTGTTTTTAAAAACAATTACTTTTCACCGTTTTAAAAATCCTCAGTCCGAGCGAATTATACGGATGTGTAGTGTGTACCTACTCGCTGACGCCCGCGGCGCGAAATCAACATGTATTTGCATTGCAACATGTATTTGAATTATTTGCCTTTTCAATTGTTCATGGTACGACTAAATGACTTATATAGGTAGGCACTACTTATAATTAATGCTCCAAAAAAAACTTACTGATTTTTGTAGTAACTATGGAATGTTAAAATTATGTTTCTTTTAAATATTTATAAACGTTCGATTTTCTAAAAGTTGTAGAACAAAAGTTGTTCGCCTAGACACCTAAAACATGGTCAAAATAATGGTCGGACACACATTTCGTACTTACTGTATGTAATTGGCCTTATCCGGCTAAGTGGTAGGTAATCACCAAAATCACACACTTGAATCACAATTTACCCACCTACCTACTTTACATTGGAAACATGTTTCTATTGAGTTTTGTGTTTCTCCTGGACCCTTTGTAACATCCACAAAGTACAAAGCACTGTTGCTAAGCTACCCCCTCCCAATAAGACAAACTCTTATAATCATTATAATATTATTATTATGACAAACAGATTCCGATATCCGTTGTAATTAAAAATATTCAGATCATGGACTTTGTTTACCATTTTATGGTACAACAAATACGAAACAAATAAATATTTATTTTGTCCATTTAAATATTTACCTGTAATTATTTTACGGAGCTCGATATTTCGCCAGTAATTTCAACTGGCTTGTTCACGAGACTCATATCGAGCTCCGTAAAATAACAAGTTTGAACATGGTAAATACCCCGTTGTATAATAATATTTGTAGTGAAAACAACCATGTAAGTTTAAAATCGTATATTTACCTGGAATGTTTATGAGCAGCGCCAAGGGCTAGTACACTTTCACCATACTAGGGTATACGGCTACGAAAAAAGTAGTCTCCTTTCACCATACCTTATTGATCATGTCGAGCAGGTATGGTGAAAAGACACTCCAATTTATTTATTCGATTTTTATTAACTTTAAGTTGTTGAGTGGAATCCAGCCCCTCGTGTCCTTCTACTCAATAGCATAAGTTAGATACGGCCATCGTCGTCATCGTTCTTCGCAATGCATTGGACGTGAGCGTAGTTTTTACCAGGCTGTAAGGACTGACTAGAGGTTATCCTGCACCGTACTAGAAGTGTAAAATGTGTGATAGTAGGTAATTGGTATGCAAGTACTAGGCTATTATAAATCAACAGAAGGTCGTTACATACTTTTGCAAGTGAGATATTTCTCGCTTGAAGAAACATACGGAAATGTGATAAGTGTGAGTTATACATTCTACATACTTATGGTAGCCTAGTACATAGAGTATAATTTTTAGGGTTCCGTACCCAAAGGGTAAGAACGGGACCCTATTACTGAGACTTCACTGTCTGACCGTCTGTCTGTCTGTCTGTCCGTCTGTCACAAGGCTGTATCTCACGAACCGTAATAGCTAGGCGGTTGAAATGATCACAGAAGATGTATTTCCGTAGCAGCTACAACAACTAAAAACAAAATAAAACAAATATTCAAGAGGGGCTCCCATACAACAAACGTGTTTCAATAACAATAAGAGATTTTTATTGCAATCTGAGGTCGCTTCTGATTGGTCAGACTCAAATCGAGTAGGTCATGGAATTCAAAATGGCTGCCCTGTCTGTCAAATATATTAGTCTGCCTTCACTTACCAAAGAGTTTGTTATAAGTTTCAGATTTCCTTTGTGCCAAATTTTTTTTTTTCATTTTTTTTTTGAGTGGTGTGGTCGTATGATGGGAGTAAGAATCGAAAAGAAAATTTTTACATTTTCCTATCAAATTCAAAAATTGGTGGTTTTAAACCATTTTAGGGTTCCGTACAAAATTGTGATAGTGGTACGGAACTATACGTGCGCGAGTATTGAACTTGGGCGGGTTTTTATTTCCTTCACTTTTTGTAAAAGTATCTAACTGAAGTTAATGAGTAGAAGGACGTGAGGGGCGCGATTCCACTCAACAACTTTTCAACTTAAAGTTAATAAAAATCGAATAAATAAATTTGAGTCTCCTTTCACCATACCTGCTCGACATGGTCGATACGGTATGGTGAAAGGAGACTATTTTTTTCGTAGCCGTAGACCGTGGTATGGTGAAAGTGTACTAACCCAACGTGGTAGATAGATAGGTATACTACGACTTTCATTCCGAGGGTCGTGCGTTTGTTCGAATCCTGGCCGGTGTCTTTTCTTTAAGATAACGTTTTGTATTCGAATAAGTTCGCTCTTACTAAGAAGGAAAACATCGTGAGGAAACCGACATGTCTTTAGGACTCCCCACAGTTCGAAGATATAGAACTTTTGCCAATCCGGAGTAGGCTCCCGCGGCGTCTTATTGCCTAACCCCTCTAAGAGGAGGATACCGTGGGACGAATTACCGGTCTATAAAAAAATAACAATAAAAACATTAGACCGCATTTAGAAGTCAAATATTTTAGTTACTAAGATATTAGGGCCCCTATACCTACTCTTTAGGACTACGCCCAGGATATTTTACCTAGGTAGGGTAGACTGGGTACGATTGTGCCTCAGGATGAAAGTGACAGTCGCTATATTATCGAAACTATAAGAGACAGCGTGGGGAATGAAGGAGCGGTAAGAGCGTTTGATTACGTGTCACAGTATTGCGTCAGCCATCGTGTGACTTTGACGAGTGTAGGAGACAATATTACTTTTTGCTAGTCAAAACTAAAAATTTTTGTTCGGGGTATTTTTGTGATTGTCTTTATGAAAATATCAGTTTATGCTATCCAAAGTTTTGTATTTTCTTGACGCTTGCTTTTTTACGAAAGAGCATTTTGGGGATAGTTGTGCCATTGTTGCTGGGTGCGATTGTGACTAAGCCAAGCGTATTATTTTTGCTTTTTGGTGCCCAGAAAGCGCACGAGCAAAACCGATTGAGGCTTGGGTATGGCTATATACGCACTTATGAGTCGTGGCGAAAGCGTGTTGTCGTCTCATCCCGAATTTCGACATAACCATACAATAGGTGACAGTCACAAAGAAATTCGGGACGTTACGACGAAATGCTTCCCCCACAACTAATCAGTACTCGATTAGCTTAATATAAGCCAGCATCAGGACGCATACGTACATGTAAAAAGCAGCACTTTACTGCGCAGTGCTGCAACCAAGATAATCGAATGTCCTTATCAAGGTACATCCGAAAATGCTATGAAACTGGCGCAAATATTAGAGAATTTAGATTAAAGGCAGATTATCTTACATTTAAACCAAATTGAAGTCATTTTGGTGTATTTTGTACCTGTCACAATCAACCCCAGGTACTGGTTCAACTGTCCTGTCCTGTCCTATTTGGTGTGTACAATAAAAAATTTATTCATTCATTCATTCCTTGGGGTGTGGTCGGTTGTGACATTTTTCTTTTTTTTTCAACTTGCTCCTGTGAGCTAACCATTGAACTTAGGAACACAGTTTTAGTATTCAGATGTAGGCAAATGTTTTTATTTTTATATAAACGTTACTTCTTTTAGCTAAGTATCGTATTTTCAGAATTATTGCCGGTCAAACGAAAATTGGCCCAACCGTACCCAGTCTTCCCTACTCTTTTTCCATACAAATTCTTTACAAACGTATAGTCGATTGCTGGATAAAAACATAAGAGAAAATATGTTTATATTGGCCATTATCACGCCCATACGTTTGATTTTTTCTAAATTTTATTTCCATTTTAATTAAATAATGAAAAAAATGTAGGGGGCATGGTGATGGCAGATATAGGTTTTAGGGCATATAAACATAATAATATTTGCTTCATCAAAAATAAAGGCTTTAGTGCAGTCGTCGTTTAGGGTGGCAACCCTAGACGTTAGAGTTATATACCTACCTACCTAGAGACTAAGACAGGTTTTATTACCGAGGTAGATACTTACCGTCAAATGGGAGAATTTGGGGCAAATTTGAAATTCAGTCTCATTTTTTTAAATGATAATATTAATGCAAGGACTCGATTTGTTTTATGAGTTCGAGTGCTTATTTCGATATTTTAATTATGCATAGTATTATAATATGTATAGATAATTAAAATTAAAAACTAAATTAAAACTAAAAATGATTAAAATAAAACTTACTAAAAACTAAAATAAATCTAAATCAGCTAAACTTTTGGTGGAGGGAAAAGTGCCCAGAATACTGGCTGCATTGCCCCGTTGTATACAAATACTTATTTTCTGGGCAAAATACAAGCCAGCATTCCGGTCACCAGAAGCCTACACCAAACGTTTAGCTAGCTAACTGTACAGCTCCAGAGCGGCCGATTATTATTATGCAATTATTATGCATTGAAATCAAGAGCTACGTTGGAACTAGTACCTTTTTTTTTTAAACTGCCTGTCCCAACTTTAGATTGGGGTAACTTAAGACAACAACTTTTTAGCCCTTAAAATTTAAGTTAAACCATTAGGCTTTAAGTTGCTTACTTGAGACAAAGAGAATTAAAAAAATGATAAATAAAATAATATGAATAAGAATAAATTGAGGTATGTTTCAAATAATCAACAAACCAATTGTCGAACTCGGTCTTGTCTAGACAAAAAGTTATAAAAGACAAAATAACAAGCATTCTAAGGCAATCAGTAAAATAATGAATTTGGACAGTTTTAACGACCATTAGAATATATTTTCTTACCTGTTTCCGGCGTCCGCGTCGATAGAGTGACTTTTAGTTGACAGTAAAAAAAAAAGACTGAATCTTGATAGTGTTGGGAGTACGAATCGAAATAAACTCCAGTCTAAAATTCCCCCATTTGACGGTACTACATCTACTGTGAGAAAATAAAAAAAAGGTACAAAATAAACATTTAATTAAACAACAAAACAATATATTTTTCACCTCACAACCTCGTAAAATTCTGTTTTGCACGCAGATTCCTGCGTGGAAAATCGCATTTTGCGCGCTAGCGTGGAAAGTGATTTTAAAATTCGAATCTGTCTTGACCATGCTCATCTCTAAAGCAAGTCCTTTGAAAATGCGCGAACCGGAACCTCGTTTCTTTTTTTTTGTTCATGGCATCGAACCACGAAGTACCTATACCTAGCGTACAAAAATATTACAACCTACTTTACGAAAAAAAATATAGTATAGATTGAGGGGAGAGGTAAAATATATAGGTACCTTTTTTTTAAATTGCACTGGCCAGCCACAGATGGCAGCACTGAGCGAAATAAAAAAATCTTCTCAAGTAATTCACCTTTCATACTTTGTTTTGAAAATCGTAATTTTATTAAATATGAGAGAGTACAGCAGCGACGGAGATATTAATTTAACAAATGCATAGTTAGTGCAAGCGGTACATAATTCCGAATTAGGTTTTCTACCGGTAAATGCACCTAGCGTTTTCCTCGCTGTAGTGAGGTGAAAAATTGTGTGTTTCACTCGGCAGCAAAGTTTTTTACATCTCGTACCTTTGAAACCTTCGCAACGCTCAGCATTCTATATTTGAACCACTCGCTTGTGCTCGTGGTTCAATCCTAGAATGCTTCGCTAGCTCAGGTTTCAATACAAGTACTCGCTGCAAAAACCAACTTTGCAGCCTTGCATAACAAATAAACAACGATTTAACTTAAGACTTTATTTTTGAAATTTCAAATTACCTAGTAAAAAAAAACTATAAAAATAACTAGATTTTTTACGCGCCCACATAAACGTCACAATCATTCATTTTTTAATAATGAGCGCCGAGGTGCCAACTACTAGGTAAACTGTGGTACCATATCGACGGTGAAAAGGAATAACAAATGATACGACATTTGGCCAATTGTTCAGCAGAGCTGTTTAAAGTTTAAAATTAAAGAAAAATGATCATAACTTTTCTATTTATAGATGAATTTTTTTGAAATTTTGTGAATAGATCAAGTTTTGTGTTCTCTATATTTCGTATTAAATTTCATTTAATTATAGTCAATAATTTAAGCAAAAAGTGGCGTTTCATTGAAATGACATTTTGAGTAAGTAGGAAAAAATACTGCATAGATCATCGACAAAAAAAGTTAAAAGGATAAATTAATTTATTTACCAAATCTCGTGAAAAATTCGGAGGCAAAATAATTTAAATTACCAACTCAAACTAAATATATAAAAGGAAAAATGGTCCATATCACTTCAATGAAAAAAAAAACAATTCACAAGAAACTCTTACATACAATTCCCGTCATTTTTTTAGTTCGGTGAAATAATTCACTGACCACCAAAGGTTTTGAAATTTAAATGTTGTCCATTTTAAGGATAGGGCTTCAATTTATCGCGTTTTAATTTTAAATTCAGGGCTTTAATTTAAAATTTCATCATCGCAATCTATTCAGTAGTTTTAGCGTGATTGAAACACAAACATCCAAACAGACAATCATCTTAATTTCACATTTTTATATTAGTGTGATGGTATCTATCTATTCAGTAGTTTTAGCGTGATTGAAAAACAGACATCCAAACAGACAATCATCTTTACTTTCACATTTTTATATTAGTGTGATAGTACCTTATATAACAACTTGGAAAGGAAAACTCAATTTATTGATATTTTTTTTATTATTTTGTAGGTTGGACAGAAACAGTGTTTTACTCGGCGATAACATGCCTTAATATATATAAAAAAAACAAAAGTTTTTATTATTAAAATAACTATGGCAATGGGAAGTGGTTTAAAAAGACGTTTTAAAAATACTCCTATGAAACGTCAACTTTGTTAAAAATCAAGAAGGGAAAAACAAATGATATGCCACTCTCAATATTATTTATGCCTGGAAAAGTAAATGATACGACCTTTATATTTCAAAGTAGGATTGGTATAACAAATTAAAAGCCACGAGATGTACTTTACTTTCAAGGTACAAAACCTGTTACGACACGTTTAAACATAACTTAGTAGGGAAAAAATATGGAAAGGCCAAATTAAATATTAATTCGGAAGGATAAATTGCATGATGCGTCGTCTTCGTGGAAAAATAAGTTTGGTCATTAACTTAGGGAGCACTTTCAATATTATTATAAAATTTATATGACATCGTTCAAAAAAATATTCATAAAAAACCGGGCAAGTGCGACACTCGCGCACGAAGGGTTCCGTACCACTATCACAATTGGGTACGGGAAACCCTAAAATGATTAACAACAACCAATTTTTAAATTTGATAGAAAAATGTGAAATATTCAGCTTCGATTCTTACTCCCATCATACGACCGCATTTCTCAAAAAAAGTTGAAATAAAAAAAAAACTTTGGCACAAAGAAAATCTGAAACATATATGAAACTCTTTGGTAAGTGAAGGCAGACTGGTATATTTGACAGACAAGGCAGCCATTTTGAATTCCATGGCCAACTCGATTTGACTTCAACCAATCAGAAGCGACCTCAAATTCCCTTGTAGTTTTTGAAACACGTTTGTTGTATGGGAGCCCCTCTTAAATATTTGTTTTATTTTGTTTTTAGTATTTGTTGTTGTAGCGGCTACCGAAATACATCTTCTGTGAAAATTTCAAGCTTCTAGCTATTACGGTTCATGAGATACAGCCTGGTGACAGACGGACAGACGGACAGACGGACGGACAGACAGCGAAGTCTCAGTAATAGGGTCCCGTTTTGACCCTTTGGGTACGGAACCCTAAAAAGGTCGTTTAAAGGGAGCGTATTTTCAAAATACCCCATTTTATACTTTAAATGAAACGCCAAAAAGGACGCCCTTGAATCGAACTGCATTTAAAAGTCATTTTGGCCCAAAGTGGCGTTTAATTTGTTTTTCCTTTTCACCGTCGATATGACCGATAAGAGACGTGAATGGTCAAGACTAGATAATCCGAGCTCGTTAGCACCTAAGCCCGACGACGCGCGACCATAGCTGTGCAAGGTACGTCATTCTTGTTTTGTGATGTTCAATGGCTTGAACAAATTGAAACGCATTGAAGCATCGGATTGCTCGACTGAGCAAAGCCCTGCCGTAATAACCTTTTCACGAACCAACTCGCCGTACCTATTCTATTCTTGATAATTATTTTAGAAATATAGATGCATAATATTGATACTGTCACTATAAATGTTGACAAATAATCGATTATATAACAATTTGACGTCCTTCTTCTTTTCGTTTAGTGATGTGGCTCACCTGGTGTTAGAGTTTTCAGGGCGCCCTAAAGCCTCTAATTTGATTTTACACTATCAGAGATAATCACCGGGACAAACTGCTTAACGTGCCTTTCGAAGCACGGAGAAGCTCGAGAAAATGAAGAACATTTTATGTTAAATAGGTGATAATAATCGTAGACGTTAATTAAATAACTTACTGAGCTTTACAAAGGAGTATAATAATTTAAGAACGTGGCGACTGTTATTATTTCCATACAAACGTAATACCAAAATAAATTATGAAAAATTTAGTTTTCAACCTTAATATCGATATTATTCGGATTAAGATTTTACTTTTATAGGGTTCCCACCAAATGGTTTTCCAAAATATTCATTCGAAATGAAATAAAACGAAGAAACTTTTTTTAATTTTTCCAGCTTAAATTACTAGTTTTCATCTCATTTCTTTTATATTATTCCCAATAAAAAGTAATTTACTCTGTAAAAATAAAAATAAATGTTTCTCCGTTTTATTTCATTTCGAATGAATATTTTGGAAAACTTTGTGGTGGGGACCCTATAAAAGTAAAATTTTAATCCGAATAATATCGATATTAAGGTAGAAAACTAATTTTTTTATAATTTATTTTGGTATTAAGTTTGTATGGAAATGGTAACAGTCGCCACGTTCTTACGATCTCACAACTTTAACGGAAGAAGACTGAGACTTGGCTTTTTGCACCTACAAGTTTACACTTTTGATTCACTTATTTAAGCAGTAGAGTTTTTCGTAGTACTTTCTCAGGTTTTTACTATTATAGGTACTTAAATAGTTATTATAATATTCCCTACTAAAACTTTTAACTGTAAAGTAGGTACGTAAAATACTAATTTGAATTTGCATTTCATATGCATTACTGTGCAGAATGCAGTCACGTTGTTTAATCTTCGATGTAATACTTCAAACAGAATTCTCAAAGCGTAGTAGATACTCAACTACAAATTAGTTGCGACTGCGGCTAGGCAGTGACTAAGCATCCGCTTGATATAACATCCGAGTAGGGCTGTTCCTCGAGTCTTCTATTAGAATTCAGCTTAACTAGTGTCGACGTAAATCGATACAGGAAGAGAAGAAACTTGCGGCGCTGTTAAGGGTTAATTCTGTTAGCTGTTATGTATACCTAACCTACTGTTTTCTCCTTATAAACTTTACCAACGTAGTCGACTGTTTTCTCCTTAGATAAAGACATTAGAGAAAATCATGAGAAAAATGTTTATGCCATAAAACCTAATCAGCCATGTTTTTCATACTCTAACTTTTTCATGACAAAAGTCATGGCAGATATAGGTTGTATGGCATAAATAATGCTCGAATGTCTTTATCCAGGGAGGAAACAGTCGACTAAGTTTGCATGGAGAAAGAGTAGGTAGACTTACCTCTATAGCATATAATATTTCCTCCCCAGGGCCAGCAATATCACGTCGTGCAGAACCATACTACGGACGACAGATTGGCCGATTGACGCAGTATGCGCACGGAATTCGCGGCACTGTCTACGCTGTCGATGAGAACACGGTGTTCGTGCGTGGATTCGCCTACGATGGCACCGGCCCTGATGCGTACTTCTGGGTAGGAGATACGCCGCAGCCATCGCCTGAGGGTATGCTCGTGCCATTCCCAGAGGACTATGCTACTAGGTAAGTGCACAATATCCGTTCGATTTCAGCGTACACGCCTACTATAACTAGATATGCCGCGATTACTTATAAGAAATACGAAAACATGGTCGTAATAAAAAATATATTTATTTCAGGATCAACTTATTGTTTTTAAAAAAAAACTTAGCTAAACAAAACAAGGAAAAATTAATATCACCAAAACCAAAATAAACCATCCCCAAGCGTTCCCGACGCAAAGCTGCCCAAAATGCTAGCAGCACTCCCGCGTTAAAAACCGCAATGGACAACCTTTGCAGCAGGAACAGAATTTCATCATAAAATAACAAGAAGACCATTATAATTATCATGACGCGGTCTTTTTATGATTAAAACGTATAATTAAGCATATTAATAACCGTGTTTGAGGAAGTGGATTAGCATAGCAGCATCGCATCGTACTCGTACGTACATAATACGTACCTACAAACTATGTAAATCAGACGCTAACTTAAGTTACTCTGTAACTCTGTACTGTAGCCTGTGTAGGTATCGGCAAACAAGGACGCGAGGAACTTTATTAATTGTAACGTGTATATAATGTCTTGTTTGTATGATCGTGCGGGGAAGCTTCCCCACTCATTGCCTGTCGACATGACATTTTTATTGATTTTCATATAACTATGGAACGTTTAGAAGTCCGTTGTGGTGTTAAAGTTGAACGAAATGACTTTAAATGAATCAACTGCACTGACTTTTACCACAGCTTCTACTAGTCGAGTTTTTTCAGAGTTTACAACACTCATCTTATTATAGTTTTGGCGTCGTACATCTTGTACATCTTGCCAGTATCAAGTATTTTACATAAAATTAGCCCGATCGGGCTCTTAGTTTCAAGTCAGGAGCTATGGTAAAGCTGTGGCAACTTTACCATAACCTTCAAGGGGCTTAGGAGGGAACGACGAAAAGTTCATGTTTAACACTCAATTTTGTTTCCACTACACTTGTGCACATTCACGGAACTAAATTGAATAAGATTCCACTAAAATTACACAATTTAACCGGGTTTACAACATAGTTTAACGAAAATAAAACTGCAGCACGACATGTTGTCCCCGCTTTCCCGCCAAAGCCTTCTACTAGTAATATATCTAGTTCCTACTAGGGTTGCCAAATCTGGAGGATCTCGCCGGTCGGGACGTTGGTTGTAGGATGGAGTAAGGAAATACTTTGTAGAACAAGGATACCTACCTACATTTTTTTTATTCCTAACTAGTTGGCCCGGCGCACTCCGTATCGTCATCTGTTTAAGCCCAGAAAAGAAGGAAAATCTTGATACTGGCAGTTGATCTAACCTACGAAAACCTAACACTGCGAGTAGCCCGCGGCTCAAATTTTTTGGACACAGATATTAAGAAGTTCCTACGTATATACGTAGGTACCTACTTAAGTTTTTATATCTAGTTTTTATAAATATATTAAAAGTATGTCAAATTCCTTGCAGAAGTAAGTAAATTAAGTATATACACTTCACTGACAGTCTTCGACTGACAGTCATAGATATTCATTTTATTCACTAAACTTGTTTAAATACAAACAAATACCAAATACATCATAATTTTGAAACGCCTTACAATCTAGTGATTTGGATGGTATTCTTTTCAGAAGACTTAATTTTTTTTTTGACGACCATGCCAAGAGACGCTCTTATTGCACTTATATAAAGAGACTCGGGGCCAGGATGATGATGACTCAATTAATATAAAAATGGTTTAAAAAAAAATCTACACTGTCTGTACTACTAATATTATAAAGTGATATCGTTGGTATCATGTATGTTGGGGGTAATCTCCGAAACTACTGGACCGATTTTGGTGAAATTTAGTAAAAAGTTACATTGCATTTTTTGGGAGTCACATGTACCACGTTTTATCCCGTGGGGGAAACGGCGGAGGGCTAATAATGTACAATGAGTACCCCATCAAGAGAACTCATAGTTTTTTCATACAATTTCATCTTGCTCATTTCTTTCTGTGCAACCGGACGTGGACCGATAATTGTCTATCATCTATCGCCTTCTTAAAACGTTCAGTTGCATAAAGCTGGCTTCTCACGGCGCGAGATATCACAAGTAGCGTCGCGCCACGAGTCCGCTCGCGTCGCGCTTTTGAAGTACCGAGTACATTAACTTGCTACCCCGAGAAGCCCGCGTCACCTCGAGCTAATACCTTCACACGGCCGCGTAAACGCGAGCGGGCGCGGCGCGACTTGAGATATCTCGCGCCGTGAGAAGCAAGCTTTACACTCCTCAACGTCAAAGCAATTTATCCGTTTCATTCCTTTTGTGAACTGTAATCTAGTAGGGTGAATTTACTGTGACTAATTTATTGAATGCAGGAAGCTTTTAAAGGGTATTACAATGATAGGCGCGAAAAACAAAACCCTTACCCTGCAGTAGGGTAAAAAGTATTTTGCCTAAAAAAATGCTATTTTTAGGGTTCCGTAGCCAATTGGCAAAAAACGGGACTTATAGATTCGTCATGTCTGTCTGTCCGTCTGTCCGTCCGTCCGTATGTCACAGCCACTTTTCTCACTTGAATTTTTGGGGTTCCCCATACTGAAACTCAAAATTTTGTTTTTCATCAAACCTATACATGTGGGGTATCTATGGATAGGTCTTCAAAAATGATATTGAGGTTTCTATTATCATTTTTTTCTAAACTGGATAGTTGGCGCGAGAGACACTTCCAAAGTGGTAAAATGTTGGTCCCCCCCCCCCCTGTAAATTCTAAAATAATGGAATGATAAAACTAAAAAAAGTATGATGTACATTTCTATATAAACTTCCAACGAAAATTCGTTTGAACGAGATCTAGTGAGTAGTTTTTTTTTAAACGTCATAAATCGTAAACCGCAATTTACCTTCCAAAACAAAATCTGTGGTATAGCTAATGGTACGGAACCCTTCGTGCGCGAGTCCGACTCGCACTTGGCCGGTTTTTATGACATACATTTCGAAAGGATATTCAATTCAATATACTTACAAGTGATTTTAATATTTAAATAGTCACTTATCACAACCTGCTAAACGTTTACGTCCCACAATGTCCCAAAGGGCAGAGGCAACATAGGTTTTCGTTGGTAGAGGCATACCAAAACCTCCCATATGCAATAAAACAGATATAAAATAACCACATTCTAAACTGTAATTTCAAACACTCACCCTAACCTCTCCCCTACTACATAATTATGTTTATTTAATTATCTGACAATTTGTTTTCATTATTCATATTTCGATAATGGTCCAGATTCCCCTCCTTTTGTCTCTGATGTCTTTATAAACGGTGCTTTTGTATTCAGGGTGTCTCAAAAGATATAGAATTGGTGTGTGGGAAAGTAAGATGTTTGTTTTTTTTTTACTCTTTATTTCTTTATAGGTAGTACTTAGGTACTTGTATCTTTTTTTTCTGTTCTAATTATTATTAAGAGGATAGTCCCCATTCTCTTTCTCCATACAAACGTAGTTTAAATTTTCTTCCCTGGATAAAGACATTAGAGCAAATATGTTTATGCCATAAAACTTATATCTGTCATGCCTACCTTTTTAATTTTTTTTTATTATTATTTTAATTAGAAAAAAAAGGTAGATGCATTGTCATGACAGATATGGGTTTTATGGCATAAACATATTTGCTCTAATGTCTTTATCCAGGGAGGAAAATTTAAACTAGGTACGTTTGTATGGAGAAAGAGAATGGAGACTATCCTCTTAAAAGCCTGAACTATCCCACTGCATGGCAAAGGCCGCTCTACCTTCCTTCCATTTGATTCGGTCTAGCTAGAGCTACTGTGAACCAGTCGCTTATATAGGAGTCAATGTCATAAATTATTCTAATTAGATAATATAATTAATTATTGTTAAATTAGGTCAGATGACCCGGTTTTGGCCAGACCATAAGAGTTTTCCTACTTTGAGGCGTTCATAATGAGGAGGAACACTAACTTTTTATCCCGGCAGAGGGCGTTAGTCGGATGATCTTTGGTTTGAATTAACAACTGTCAAACAGATGTTTTTTACAACTCTCGGCGCCAAATTGGCCATATCGGTCTTTCAGTCTGAGAAAAAAAAAACTCGGCGTTTTCATTGGTGGGGGACCCTCATCAAAAAAAAAAGATCATCCGACGCCAGCGCCATCTGCTTTTAGCTTTGCGTGTGGTACCCCATTGATAGTTGTCGTTATTAAAGATATTTTTATAGTGTTTTGTTTATAGTTCGATCGTCTTTTGTTTTTATTTCTATCGTCTTTCGTCTCCACATTTATCGCCTTTTTTTGTTAATGTTACGTAGGTACCTACTAAATAGACAAAAAACTAAACTAAATCAAAAGTAATCTCAAATATAAAGTAAAATTTATATTGACATTACGGCCAAAAGTGCCCAAAACAATTGTATTGTAATTAGGAGGAACACTAACTTTTTATCCCGGCAGAGGGCGCGAGTCGATAAATCTTAGGTTTGAATTAAGAACTGTCAAACATGTGTTTTTTACAACTCTCGGCGCCAAATTGGCCATATCGGTCTGAGACCGAAAGAATAAAAAAAAACTCGGCGTTTCCATTGGTGGAGGACCATAATCGAAAAAAAAAAAAAGATCATCCGATGCCAGCGCCTCTGCAAACAGCTTTGTGCGTGGCACCCCATTGGAAAAAAATCATAAATGTTTGGGTTTTTTGCTATACTTACATATTTGTCAACTTTGCATAAATCGTGTTCTTTTTATTATTTTTACCGTTAATTTTTGTACGTGTACCTAACTACCTAGGGTAGATTATTAATTAACTGTTATTGTTTCAGAGATCCTCCGATTCTGTCTGCTCACCATAACTCTGACATTCTCCTGCGACTGCCGGGAGGGAAACGACTGCGGGACATCAAGTGGCTGAGCGTCTGGTGCAGGAGGTTTACTGTAAGTCTACTTATTTGCAAAGCTTAAGATAATTAGGGCATGCAACCCGTTTTTTTCGGGTTTTTTGGTTTTTGTATTCTTCATACGGCAACACTAAATATCGGCTTAAATATTTTTTTGTAGCAAAAACCCGAAAAACCCGGTTTTTTTTCTTCCGAGTTTGCATTCCCTATTTAAGATGTACCTACTAGATAATATGATTATTTAAAAAAATGGGCCATTAATGGAGAACCTGAATAAAAATTTGATCGAAACTGTATTTCAAAGATCCCCATTTCCGTGGTTCGTCTTGCTTGATTGTCAGATCGAAACATTTACGATTTTTTATTAGACGTGGTGGCGCGGCGGAGTTGTAGATAGGTGCTTAAACTTTTACGCTATACATAAGTAAGTGTAAGTTGATAATCGTTTGTTTGTAAGTATAACTTGATTTTGTAAAACCTTTATTAAGCGCAAATATCTGCCAATATTCTAAAATTCCTCATTCAAGTGGTGCACACTAAAACTATTGCAAAAGTCCTTCGCACTAGTTTCGCTATGCACCACTTTCCCTTTGCCAAAGAGAGACTAACTCGTATTTGATTGGACTTTTTTACTGCCGACGAATATTGAAAAATTCCAATTCTCTACCTAGTACAGTGAAGCTCCGGTATGTGTAGATACGTGGTAGATACACCTACCTCCCTACAAGGAAATTAAAATGTAACATACCCAAGTGCCAAATACTTATCGATTGTTCGTTGTGCGCATGACGGAGTATTGCCGCCAAAACTTGACAACTCGCCGTTTTGGCACTAACCTTCATTCATTCATTCATTCATACTACCGCACATTACGCCGCACCGGCGCGGCGGGCGTAATGAGCGTACAGTCGCACACAGTTTACTCAGTAGTTTGCGCTTCGTAGATCGTAGATAGGAGGTACACGTACACCTGACATTTTTATTATGATACAAAAATTAAAGAGGATCTTAAAGGGGGATTTATTACTCAGTAGTTTGCACTTCGTAGGTCTATATAGTAATAGGAAATAGTAATAAGATAGGAGGTACACCTGACATTTTTATTATAATACAAAAATGAAACTGGATCTCAAATAGGGATTTAGTAAATAGGAGCACGAAGAAACGCCTAAAATGACTTATGATAACTTATTTTTTCAGAAATTGAAAAATGTCTAATCACTTGTTTTATCATTTCTAGAACCTTAGTTGTCATTAGAATAAGTAGGTACAATTCAAGTTTCTGTCGGTATCATATTTGTGAGTTATCAAAACAGGACAGATATTTTGAAAATAACGCTTTAGTTTCAGAATGTCTGACCTGTTTTGACACTTTTAAAAATATGACGTCTAACTAGGTACTTAGTGATTTTAAAAACTGAATGTGGTTATCAACTTTTGATGCTGTCTGTACTTAGGTATTCGAAAAAATATTTTTATTTTATTTCGTAGGTGAACTTTGGCGAAGTATTCATACCACCCGGTCTAGACCCGCCTCGCCCTCGCGTATTACCGGAGTTTAAGCGGCTCGCACACGGCCTTCGTTCCGGTAACATTAGTGTTCTAGACGCTAAAACATTCTACATACCGAACCTGCATTACGATGGAGCGGGGCCTGATGCCTACTTCTGGATTGGAAACGGATCTGAACCTAATCCTTTTGGTACCAAGGTTTGTACTTATTCAAACTTACCTAATCCTAATCATTTATGGTTATAATGGTCTTATTTTTTCATTAATCTGTTTATTCTATTAATTAGGTTACTATGCTCTGTATACTCAGTTAATGAACATTTTTGAAATATAAAATCAACATCAAGATCGTAAAAAATGTAGGTAGGTACTACCTATAAACTTTCATGATTGTGGCACTCATCCATTTTATGCACCGAGTCACCGAGGTACTAAAGGCTTATGTAGAGGGCATCATATTGAATCCCTATCGTGCGAGGGACTCTAAAGTTAACTCCCGAGCGTAGTGAGGATGCTAAAAAAAATAACTTCTATGTACCTTCCTAAAGTCGTGAGTTAAGCGTGGGATTCAAGCCGCCCAAGACTAAGACAGGTTTTATTACCGAGGTAAATACTCTACTTCACACATCAATAAAAAACAATAAAAAAGGCTACAAGATAAGCATTCAATTAACAACAATCCGATAAAATTAAAAACATTGTGACTTTATATTTTTGTTCAGGTAAAACTTTTATGCCTTACCCTTCCGTCAAAATATAAATTCAAGAAAATGCATACTGATATAACTTTAAACCCTTAATCGCGCAGTTAAAGAGACTAATGACTTGCTTTACGTTGAACGTTTTGGTCATATAAAGTAAGTTTGTTGAGCCGTAGATGTGTAAATGATCAACTCCAATGATACCTACCTATCTACATTACAAAAATTACAGACAAAATACGTACGTATTACATACTACTTTATTAGATGCTCTGTCTCAATTATTCGTCATTATTATTGGGTAAACAGAGCATAGGTCCACATTAATATAATATTCCTTCTGAAAACTGAATGTTATTTCGCAAGTCAATCTGAAATGTCGATTTTTTGACATATCGAGTTACTGGTATCAGGTGCCAAACGAGCAACACTCTCTCCATCCCCTCCGCGGCTACCAAGGCGAGGACATAGAGATCCAACTACCGGGCAAGCTGACAGCCTACGACATAGATTGGCTAGCGGTGTGGTGCGTCGAGTACCGACATAACTTCGGACATGTTTACTTACCTAAAGACTTGGACGTGCCGCCAGCGTTAGGTCAGACCAAAATCACCGTGAGTATAGCGTATTTACAGAAACGGTACACTTCCTTTGTGCCACTTTGTGCTAATTCGGATGTCGTAACCGAAACAAAAGAATCCAGAAATGGCACGAGCGATTCAAAAATAAGGCATTGCCAACGTGCCATTTCTGGCAA
The DNA here is from genome assembly GCA_958496205.1 of Idaea biselata. Taxonomy (NCBI): domain Eukaryota; kingdom Metazoa; phylum Arthropoda; class Insecta; order Lepidoptera; family Geometridae; genus Idaea; species Idaea biselata. The sequence continues at coordinate 11,846,391 of OY292394.1, forward strand.
TTTAAATAGGTCGATATCTGTTGATTTTCGTTAGATGTCGGACTCCTGCGGCGAGTGATTGATTGATGGTGATTGAGATGAGACCACTCGTTGCGGTCGTGAAGAATCGGAATCACACTCGTTTATTTGCAATGATGTTCTTATAGGGGAAGATAAGGTATATTCTAACGAAGAATCGCAGTGTGACAGTTCGTGTTCACGTGATAACGGTTCCACATACAACTGAGGCTAGTGCGTCAGCTGACGCAGTTTTATAGCCTCATTTGCCGTGGCTAGGTACCGTATCTGCCCTTATTTGTTTTTATCTAAGTTTATTTGTTTTAAAATAGTACATGCAGCAGTGTTACAAAATAGGACACAGTTCGATTCACATAGAAAAATTAGCAATATCGAATGAAAATCAGAAGAAATCGAGCTATTTCAATCGCTCAAAGTGGCACAAGCGATCCAAAATTAGAGAAGATTACAAAAGTATTATTTATATTTACCTACTAACTTAGTAGATTAAAAAAAATATTTTCAAGGAAAAATAGCATACAAAAGTTTTCACTTGCGGCGAGGCTTGAACTCGCGTTGAAATACATACGTGTATAGACGTTGGGGTACTGACCCAAAGACGCGAGTTCAAGCCTCGCCGCAAGTGAAAATTTTTGTATGCTATTTTTCCTTGAAAATAAATTTTCTAAATAAAATAGCCTTGAGCTACATACAAAAATTAAAAGAAATTTTTAGTAGATTAAATTTTAATTTAAGGTGTTTTTTTAGTTATGTTGTTTATTTCACTACAACACTGCTGTTTTTAAGCATTCATAAAAAAACACAATGAAATGTTTTTCAAATCGATGTTACTTACCTACTTAAAAGCAATTATAAGCTGCTATTGTGTATTTAAGTAGGTAGTATTGGTTTTTTACTGATTTCCCGGAACCGCAGCGATCAAAGGACACTTCAAGTATACCTATTGTTACAACAATTTGATAATTACATTTAAGAACGTGGCGACTGTTACCATTTCCATACAAACTTAATACCAAAATAAATTATGAAAAATTTCGTTTTCTACCTTAATATCGATATTAATCGGATTAAGATTTTACTTTTATAGTTTGTATGAAAATGGTAACAGTCGCCACTCGCCACGTTGTTAAGGTGAAAACCGATTTGTAAGTAGGTATAGTTATGAAGCCTGATTTCCTTATTTCATTTAGGTATGATTTATTTACCTACTGGGTAATAGGTGAAATTAAAAAAAATGTACTTTAATTATTTTATAAATTAACAATTTTACTAACTTTTCTTTTCAGGGTGGAAGGAAAATGCCAAGTCATTCACAAAAACTAATTATTAAACAACCTTTTATTCAACAGTCTTGGTTTTCACAATGGTTTTGATTGATTTTACCGGTACTCCCTGTGGTATAACCCTAACGCTTATCGTGTAGAAGGTTTCACCCGTGTCAGTCCCGATTCCGTGGGAATTTTAAAAAACACTTTCTTATCATCGCATTAAGAATAAGCTCTCCAAATTTTAGCTCTCTCCTATCAGTGGTTTAGGCTTTGCGTTGATCTCTCACGCCAAAGACTTTTATAGATTTATATAAGAGTTTCTTGTTGACTAAGAAACTTTAATTACGTATCTATATTCTGTTATGTTATTATAATAGGCTCAAGATCTCCTCAATAATTACAAAACAATTACCAGTAATTTGTTTTAGAATTGTTCGACCCACTGATTCTTCTTCAGTATGTAACTGGGGCATCGCTACATACTGAAGAAAAACTATACATTACATTACATTGCGGTCAAAATCATAACCCTCCTTTCGCTGTAGTCGGGTAAAAAAACATGAAGTAGAAAAACAACCCTATCATGAAATCCGACACCTTTTTGACACATGACTTGTCAAAGCCTATTTTCAGAAAAAAATTGAGCTGAAAGAGCAGTATAAAACTGCGTTCTTTTTACCTTTTGTAGGTACTCGCTATGAAAGAGTGAGGATACAAATTGGTAAAAAAGTCGAGGGTGAGAACGAATTTGAATACTTAGTTAGCCTTTACGGGTCCATTTCTATATTGCTCTCCGGACTTCGATTTTTTCAACCGTTAACGATCTAGTACCTGGATCAAACTAGAGCATGAACCACTCAAAACGATTAAAATAGTTTCTGTCCCTTATATTGTAAAGAATCGAAAGAATTTAGATTTGAACACGACACGTTACTCTCGACTTTGTCGACTCGATTACAATATTGGACTCGCGCTTTTATTAAAATAGACAGTTGCATGCAGCGCCGGGAAGTATCTGTACTTCGATGGCTGTTGTCCTCACTACTTATCTTATAAAAACCTATTAATAAATAATATTATAAAAAACCCTAAAAGAACCCTTTGTTGTAAATTGCAGCCGAAGTAGGTATACACTATACACCTACTGCTCGGAAAAATATTAAAAAAACATATAAAGAATTTCCGCATGTAAAGACGGATAAATTGGATATACGGACAAAATTTCCGAACATCCGGTTTTTTTTTTTCATACATTTCGATATAGATATTCGGAAATTATGTGTTGATTCCACACAACATACTTCTTCGATACAAAACTCAAATCAATTAAGATTAAAGTAGAAACAACACTATTTCCGGATAACTTGATATCCGGATAGAAAGTAGCCAGAGGTCGAGGTCCAAAGCTATCTGCCAACCGAATTTGGTTGAAATTGGATGAAACATTTCTGAGATTAGCGCGGTCTAAGCCACTTACAGCCAGAAAACCAAAAATAGTTTCTATTGCATTAATTAGATAGGTAGGCCATATTTTTTACCTGACTGCAAGAAAAGAGTTATGTTTTTTAGTATCTTCCAAAAACAGACATCGCATCGCCCCATTACAATTTCGTTATAAGTAGGTACATATTTATAGCTTTTAATATAAGGAATTATGGTTGATATACCTAATTGTATTGTTACTATAATGTTTAGGTCATACTGTTGCTAATGTCGATATTAATGTTACTAATAAAACTATTTTTTCTAATAAATAATGTTTCGCTATTATTCATTCATGGACATTGCTTTCCTTGGACATTGGATTTTCTATTAACAGCCTGCTTGGTGGTATAACCCGGTAAGTTCCGCTTCGTTTACTAAACTTTCAAACAAACTAAATATATTAGTGGATACCTAGATATAAAGTAAAAGTAGACGCATACGTTGGTTGCCAGGGGTTCTATTTTTGAATCGCTTGTGCCACTTCGAACGATTCGAATAGCTCGATTTCTTCTTACTTTCGTTTGATATAAGTAGGTACCTAGTTAATTTTTGTATATGAATCGCACGAACTGCAACGAGATATCTCAACCACTCGCCGCAAGAGTCGAACGAAAATTAGCAGATATCGAGATATTTAAATTGCCCAAAATAGCACGAGCGATTTAAAAATAAGGTTCCCGGGCCTTATTTTGCTGATTACCTGCAGTACAAGTCAGTACAACCCACACTATAGACTTTTATCCGATGAAACCTGCCGATATAGTTATTTAAGGGCCATTACCAAAACGGTGTAATGTGTGCACTTTTATAGGTATAATGTAACAAACTGTTCATAGTTTGATCCGGTAAAAGTCTGTAGGTAGTGTGCGAAGGGGTGTAAAGTTTTCGAAGTGTTAGGAATTTTTGCCAGTAGGCACGAAGCCTAGCAAACACTAGGACCAATTGACTGCTAATACCTACCGCGAATTTTTCTACAAAACGCAACTCACTATTGCGGGCAGGGGTTTAGGTAATCATCAAACTCTGTGATTGGCCGATGCGTTATCTATCTATCTACCTACATAGATAGTGAAATAGTCATGCGTGCAATACCAACTATTATTTATTCTGTGGCGATACCTTCAGTAAGTACCTACTACTAAAACGAGATTTACCTACCATTTTCGTGCGGGGGCAAAACTTATGATATAGTGGGTTTCATCTTCAATTACCTTTGCCGTCATGTTGGTAGCAAAACAAAAAAGTCTTGCCTTAGTATCTTGAATGTGCTATACCCTAAACCTTGAATACAGAAAGATTCATTCATTCATTCTTTATATACAAATCCCCCTAAATTCAAGGTAGCATAATATTAATATTTTTGTATTTTGCACTTTTTTCTTTTGCTACCAACATGACGGCATAGGAATTTAAAGATGAGACGCACTCTACAAGCAGTCAATTGGTTCTATTGTCTTTGGTACCAATAAAATCATTTATTCAATCAGACAATTAAAAACAATTAAAAGGTGGAATAAAAACAAACAACACTAAAACAAAAACTTTGATACCTAAGTAGTAGAGATGGGCCGACTAGTCGGCAAATTTTGCAGACTAGTCGTCAATTATTAACAAGTACCTATGCAATAAAACCAATATTTATTGAATTAGTAGTAAGTACAGATAGAAGGTAGAAACACGTAAACAAAACACGTCCTAGCCCACATACATCATCTAAACGTCATACATATAAAATGTCATAACTATGCCTCAGCTCTTCTAAAGCTCTGAAATAAAACTTTTATTTTTATTTTATCCATTTTTTGGAGGTATCGCTACAGCTTTCGCGGTCCAAATTTATCAAAAATACCAACAATCGCCGAGTGATCATGATTAACCCAAATATCTCGGAATTATAATGATCTGCATTGCCAACTAGTCGGCAATTTTGAAACCGACTAGTCGGCTAGTCTGCTAGTCGGCAGAACCCCTAGTCGTCCCATCTCTACTAAGTAGATATAATTTACACAATCTTGAAATCATGTCGGCGCCCAGGATCCCAAGTCTGTTCTCACAATCGTGTCCTAATAGAGTGTCGATAGAATAGTAATTGTCATATAATTTGACTCTATTGAGACACGATTGTGAGAGCAGACTTGGGACCCAGTTTTAATCTGTGTGCATGACAAAATGAAAGTTACTACATGTAGCATAATCCCGGGTGCATCAGAACACTAATTCCTACATACCTACACAGTAGGTACCTATTATAAAATCGTATACCTACTATTACGCGCCGATATAATGTAGGCACCCAAACACGCAGGACAGTCTTCTCATCCGAGCGATGTTTCCGGTTGCATTCCTTTTTTAGGGTTCCGTAAACTTCCGTACCCAAAGGGTAAAAACGGGACCCTATTACTGAGACTTCGCTGTCTGTTCGTCTGTCTGTCTGTCACCAGGCTGTATCTCATGAACCGTAGTAGCTAGACGGTTGAAATTCTGTTTATTTCGATTTGGCGCAGTAGGTAAGTCATCAATTGACAATACCATCTGCAAATATATGGCAATATTTTTACGGTCGGCCGCCTGCCTGACACCAACCCTCCTAGGTACCAAGCAGTTTATCCGCCACCGCGGAGAACCTAAGGTTGGCTATAGTTAGGGTTGCCAACCGTACTACAATATATAGTATTGTACTATATTTCAGCTCAGCGTACTATATATTTTTGAAAGCACATATAGTACGCAAAAATACTATATTTCTGGCATAATTTGTAAAAAGTTGTTTCTTTTATAAATTCCTCCTCTCTGCATTTACAGAGGACTGTTTTCTACGAGTATGTAGAGGGAAAAAAAGAAAAGCCATAAAAAAGGTGCTCATAATTTAAAGATTGAATGTCGGGAACATTTTTTTTATATTCAAGAAAGAAAGAGTATTTGAAAGTGTGAAAAAAAAGGTTAGGTGCAAAAAATACGTATTTTTTCGAAATATTCTACAAAACACCGCTCAAATTTTTGTACTATATTTTTTTGGCTCGTACCATATTTTTTGCCACAAATACAATATTTTTCGAAAAAACTGTTGGCAACCCTAGCTATAGTCTCCCTTAGATTCTTTAATCGCCTTTTACGACACCCACGGGGAGATGGGGTAACCGTATTCAATGCCGGCTACACTTGAAACTCATGCACGACAGTGTTTAAGGTTTTCATTTTAAACAATACCTATGCAATTTATACTATAAGGCATGGATGATTGATGATTTAAGTATGAATGTAAGTAGGTAGGTAACTTGATTTTTAAGCCGAAAGGAAGTCATTCTAGCTGATTCTAGATAAAATTAATTAAAATAAGTTTAAAGTCGTAGAACAAAAGTTTTTCCGTCTAGACGTCTAGAACAACCCCCTTTCGGGTTAGGTGTATGTGTATTACTAAGACACACATAATAACACGTTACCGATTGCAATGCGAATAACCCCCTTACTTACAAACCAATCAATCAGCAGTTGATTAAGGCAAAATCTCACTTACAAACGCTACATAAAGTTTATCACTACGTAAATTTATCGAAAAGTAGCTGTCAAATTAAACTTGAGGGTCAGGTTGTTTTTAGGGTCCCTTCACACAGACCGGCTCGGAGAGGAGAGCAGATTTTTATGACATTTAAAACAGAGTTTTGTATTATTAAAACCATCGTAACTTTACGTTACAAAATGGCGGATGTTAAACAGCTGATTATTGTCATTTGCAAAAAAGAAAAACAGAAAGATTGACATTGACAATGACAATAATCTTTGTTTTGACAGATAGATGACAGAAAAATATGAAAAATTTACAAAAAGAATGAACGGGTTTTTTGGCGGGACGCATGTCGTGCTCCAATTTTGTTTTCGTGACACTATGTTGTAAACCGAGTTAAATTGTTTAATTTTAGTAAAATCGTTTTGTTTATTGTTCAAATGTTTTTTCAGGTTTAATTTGACAGCGACCTACTTTACGATAAGTTTACGTAGTGATAAACTTTATTTGGTGTTTGTAAGTAAGAGTTTGCCTTAATCAACTGCTATTAAATGCGTAAAGTAACTCTTTATTGGTTGGATTGGTTTGTAAGTAGTGGTAGTAAAAAAATAATAATTATTCTTTATTATTCATTCGAAAATGTAAGGAAGAAACGGAGGCGTTCGCCCAGCATTGGGACAAAATGGGTTGACAAAAAAAAAGTTTGCACAGCTTTTATGAGCCCTATTTTATTAGCCTTCTTATTATGATATAAGCTATAAGAATATTAATAATTTCAGACAAGCTCTACCACATCACAGACACCGTATAGCGCCTCTAATAACTGTAAGGAAATACTTGACAAGAGGTTGCAAGTGCGGTGGGAATTGCAGGTAAATTATATTGTAGATAATAAGATTATGAAATAAGATTATTAAAATTCACGATTCAACATAGGACATTAGGATATAGGACTCAACTTAGCAATGCAACGCCATCTACCTAACTTAAATTAAAATTCACCGATGCTAAACTACCTTGCCGTTCGTCGAGATGCATTTAGTGCATCTCTGCATAGCCGATACCGATGCCATCTAATATCGAGTGATGAAACTAACATAACATACGATGAGAGAATAACTTCCTGCCAACTGCAAACCTCCTACCTAATTCGCTAGATGTCAATATTTTAAAATTACTAAAATGGTGTATTTTTTTTGAAGAGCGAGATATTTTTTCACCTCAGAACCTCGTAAATTCTGTTTTGCACGCAGATTTCTGCGTGGAAAATCGCATTTTGCGCGCTAGCGTGGAAAGAGTTTTCAAAATTCGAATCTGTCATTTACATACTTTTCTTTAAAGCAAGTTTTCTCTAAATCGAATAATTCACGAAAAAACCCCGCTTCATAATAATGATAATAAACAATAAATACGACATTGGCAGATGTGCAACAAGACTTTATGGTTCGATGCCATGAAAAAAAAAAAAAAAAATGAGGTTCCGGTTGGCGCATTTTAGAATAGAATAGAATAGAAATAGAAATCATTTATTCGCAACAAATTTATACAAAATACATGATACACAACAAAGATATCGTAGACAATTTGTTGCGAAACGGTCCCCGACTCAGCATAATGCTAGCCTTTCGACCAGCGCTGGTCTTCTGTCGGGGCCGTTCCGGTGACGTCAGTAATTGACAGTATACGCCAAACAAAATTATTTACGTGACTAAGACAATAGTAAAAGGGATAAGGTAATTGTAATTATTATTGTAAGTAAAATAAATATGAAACAAAAAAGTATATATATAAAAAATATAGATAATACACATATAATAACACTACATGTACATATTCACTACACCCATTCCTCATATTAATAAAGAATAAATACAAAGAACAAAGAACACGCACACAAGATAAAATAATATAATATATAGCAATAAGTAAGACATAGTAACATATTATATTCTCTTTGAATGTATTGGGCTGGATATATTGAGCTGCAAAATTAGAGCGGAAGGGTGCGAAAGGCTCTCGCTACCAAGGTTCAAGGTATCTTTCTGGGATACCCCGTTTTTGTTCTAAGAGTATGTGTTCTCGAATTTTTTTCTTGAAACTACCCAATGATTTCATTTCATTTTCAAAGGACTTGCTTTATAGAAAAGTATGGAGAAGACAGATCCGAATTTTGAAATCTATTTCCACGCTAGCGCGCAAAATGAGATTTTGCACGCAGAACTCTGTGTGCAAAACGATCCTTTCCGAGGTTGTGTGGTGAAAAAGTTATTGATTAATTGTACGTTGTTGATTATTTTGCCTTTGTAGGTACATTCTATTTTATTATTGGAGTAGGGAAAACGCACCGAATTGCAGCTTCTGTGCTGCTCAACTTTGAACATTTGCACTGCCCTAAATATTAGCTTATTAGTAGGTCGTTTTATTTTATAGACTGATTTGTCTTTTTGAATAGTATATGTCGGTTATATAATGGAAAACTCTAAACCATACAGCAAGCAATACGCCCTGAAATCCATTGATTTAATTACATTGTGTGTAATAGAGTCTTTCACAATTTGGATTTCGTGACCGAATGGTAGTGCTGTGAGGTCCCAGATAAGCAACAGTATACAGCAGCCAATATTTTTTATATATGAAGGCAAACAGAAAAACACCTGCTGGTTCTAATTACAGCCGGTTCGTGTCTAGAGACATCCTTTTGTTTACAGAATAACAGCCTATTGTGAATTGTAGGGTTGTCTCTTGAGGATTTTGTTTTGCACGCTTTTAAAAATATGTTAAAAGAAACAAAATATTGCAGTAAAATCAATCGTTCATTGTTTCATTACAGGTACAACAGAACCTACTTTTAATTTTTCAGTTTTATTTCAGTTATTTCATTAGTAGGTACAACTTGTTATAAAAATAAAATGAATTTTAGACTGTAAAATAAAACGAAGTAATAATCTTTTTAATAGGTACCTACACTGAATCTTTTTAGGGTTGCGTGCGTACCCAAGGGGTTAAAAACGGGGCCTATTACTGAGAGTTCACTGTCTGTCTGTCCGTCTGTTTGTCTGTCACCAGGCTGTATCTCATGAACCGTAATAGCTAAAAGGTTGACATTTTTAAAGAAGTTTAATTTCGGTACCCGCTCTACAACAAAAACTAAAAACAAAATAAAGCAAATATTTACATATTTTATTTATTAAATTTGAGGATGATTCCGACATCTGAAACAAATAGAAACAATGAGGTACTTACTATTTACCTTTGTTAGGTTGTTTGAGGTAGGTTAGGTAGGTAGGTACGTAGTAGGCTAGTTATCGTTCGAGTGTTTTCCTCCACTTCACGTTGATTATTTTCTTCCGTTTAAATGCTGCCCCCAAACGGAGTTTATTTACCTACATAATTTTTAGGTATATGCTTACAAAGGAAATTAATAAGCCAGTTCTATTTTATTTTTCATTCAAGCTTATAGAGAGAGTTCATTGAAGGTAAAATGTTGTTCCCATTGTACTCATTATTGATGTACTACTTACCTATTATTATAAACTTACTCACCTCAACGAGGCCAATGAAGCGACGACGCTTCAATCGCTCTGCATGTGGCGTAGTTTTGGACTATGTAATGAATATGTTATAAACTATATTATGTAATGAAATGACTGACCCCCAAAAAAGAAGAAAACTTACGGCTGAATACAGAAACGCTACTCAAAATTTGAGCGATACTTAAACAATACTCTTAAATGCTCTTAAACTTAAAACTTTCAATACTAATTTTAAATTTAGAAGCTGCTCAATTATTTAAGCAAAAATAGTACCTACAATTCAAACTAAATAAATCGAGGGCGTCCTCTTGAGGCATCGTCACCAGAACGCTGGCAACGTTCTATCTCTGAATGGCAAAACTGACCCTTTGAGCGAAAAAGCTACCAGCCCTCCGGTCGCCAGAAACCTCATTCAGACGCCCCCGAGATCCTTGAAAAAGTTGAGGTTTCAGGACCTGAAGGACCCAAAGTCTCCACCCATTATTTAAGTAGGTATCCCTCAAATTTTAAGTAGCGTTTCTGTATTCGGCTGTTAGATACCTACTTATATTTACTTTAATAATGTATACAATTAGGACATTACCATATATAATGTAAAACACTTCCATTTACTAATATTAGGTATATTTATGCGCGCTGTACTTAGCTCTGGCTATAGCTATGGTGAGATACCTAAGTGATTGTTTCATATCTCCAGGGTGATCACGTTCAAATAACGCTATCGGCCCGTCTTCGATTGGAGCAGTACATGGCGTTCGGAATCTCCGGAGCTGAAGGCAGACCTGCCATGCTTGACGCTGATGTCGTCGTCGCGTATTGGGATACCAGGTCAGTCAACGTCCCAGTAACCAGTAATCTGCTACCACTTGTCGGTTTTTAAAGTTCCGTACCCATAGGGTAAAAATATACCCTATTGCTGAGAGTCAAGCTGTCCGTCACCCACTGGCTGCATGTCATGAAACGTTAGCAAAGACAGTTGAAATTTTCACAGATTATGTATTTCTGTAGCCGATAGAGAGGGAGGTCCCATACAATAAACGTGAGTTTTAACTATCAAACACAACGTTATCGCGATGGTGGTGCCAATCTTAATGTTGTCAAGGATTTTTCTGTATAGATAGTACGGAACCTGTCGTGCACAAATCCCACTCGCACTTGACCAGTTTTTATTAAATGTTCGCTAAAGTTGCTCATTCACCCCATATTCCATTTCAACATATTATTTGTACGCCGTAACTCCTCTCCGTCTCTGTTCATCAATTCTGTATAATTCTTTGTTTCCATCGTATTTCACTCCCCTTTTTTCATAGGTCTCTCCTTAACACAGGCCATCTTCTATACCATTCTAAACCACTCGTAAAGGAGGAGTTTTAAATGTCCTGCAACTCGGTGCAACACATCATATCTAAGCCTCACCGTGTAGTTTAGATAGCTAGAAAATTAAATCTAACGTTACAACAAATACCAACGATTGTCAAAATTGCAGAGTGAACCAACCACGTGTAGCAGACTACAGTATCACGCACCTAGCGCAGTGCGACGGTGAACGTGGCGTGTGTCCCGATGCGAGGGTGGGAGGCTCTAACGACGCTGTTTTAGGTAGGTAACAATAGCTGCTGAATAGCTACTGAATAACTATATTCATTATTCAATAATCCAATATATTAATGTTTTCATTCAAATCTTTGTTCTTCTTTGTTAACTTGACTGCATTTATAGCATATTTTTTGCATCTAAAATTTTCCAGTATCCGGTAATCAGAAAGATGGTGTGACGACTATCGCTTATCGTCGACCGCTCGCTGCAACTGAAACAAATCGAGATAGAGAAGTACTTACATCCAGGTAAACATCTTTTTCGGGGATTATTTTCCAGCTCCTTCTAATATTTCGATTTCTGAACCCACCCCAAAAAGTTTAATAACGGCTGATCTATAATGTTAAAATGTAAATTGCAGGTCTCAATCAGTAATCGCTGCGTTTGGTCCATTGAATTCTCGACACGAAGCGAATGCACATTCTTTCATGGATACCACTAGGAACGATGTACAACTCGATTTCGGAGCTATGGTTTGTTCTATAATTTTAACTTTTAAACTACTATAGGTTCCATAATACCATTAAAACTAAAAAAAAACTACTAAAAATACTGTTAATAATAAATAATTTATGTTGTGTTGTATAATAAAATTATAAGAAATACATTGGAATCGGTAAAAAAAACGACTAGGAATAGACATTTTTTGATAGAAGGACCATGAGGAATTTAAATTCCGCAAGGTCCGGTGTATGTATGTGATGTTTATCTAGGAACTCCCCGAATTTGTACACTAGTAGATGAACCAAAATAAGTGTAGATAAGTACACACTAGCAGAAGTATAAAACTGTTCGCCGAACAGGGTAACTCCACAAATCCACCCTCTGACATCTAGTGAGTGGATTTTCGGAATACATAAACATTGACTTGTCTTTTTTCTCTCTATTTATTTGTAATTTGTTATGTTACTATGTAGAACGAGAACACCTGTGTGGGTCTAGCAACCCTCGACGCTGGAGTGTCTCCGTGGCCGGGCCGCGTCGTGTTCGGCGTACAGAACTTCACAGCCAGAATCGGCCCCGCAGGCGGCACCAGGGGTTACACACCTATTACTGGTCAGTATACAAGGCAGCCCGACACAATAACTTTCATCTCAAGTGGCAAATAAAACTCATTTGTATTTCTTTTGCACGCACTCAGACAATGATATAAGCAATGGAGTATTTAGATCTGGTAAGAACTTTTTTCTAAAAGAATCGATAATTTGACCACTGTCTGATAGTAGGTAGGTAGGTGATATTATGATCTTAGGTGTAGCACGCTCATCTGGAAGGTAGGAAGACGGCAGTGGAACAAGATCCGAGCTGTATTCCTTATTAGCTAGACCGGTCTACGTATCGAAACGCAGACGATTCCTTTTGGTACTACGACTTAGGCCGGCGGGTGGAAACAAGCCAAGGCCGAAGCCTTTTAAATTAAAACCTATTTAACCTTTTATGACGGGCTGATGATACAGTAGCGAGCTACAGGGTGCCCTTTTCATATTTTATAGCAATTTACTATTCCTTTTAAATATTCCAAAATTATGCCTACCAATCTGAACTCGAGGCCTTATTCTGCTGATTACTTCTCGTTAATTCATCTCAGGTAAGTCTCATGAAAGGTCATTGGACAGGTTTCATTGGGTACCTATGTACAATCGTTGGTTATTTTGCGAGAATTCTTCGAAAGTTTAGTAAAATTTTGCAAAAATATAGCACTTCAATTCTATAGTTGAACTTAAACATTTCAGAGACTTGCCTAAAACTATCGCTACGAACGAACGACTGCAAGTTATCAGCAGAATAAGGCACCAAGCAAACTATTACATATTTTTGAATTACTTAGGGCAATTTAAATATCTCGATTTCTGCTGACTTTCTTTCGATGTCGGGCCCTGTCGGATGTGAGCGAGGTTGACACCACTCGTTGCAGTCGTGCGATTCGCATAGAAAAATCAAACGTTAATCCTTCGTTAATCAGTAGAAATAAAGCTATTAAAATCGCTCGAAGTGGCACAACTCGGTACAAGCGTTTCAAAAATAGAGCCCCAGAGCGCGCAGTGGCTTAGGATGTGCGTTGATATATAGTTCAGTCAGTGAATGAGTCAATCAGTAAAGACTTTGTATCAATCAGTAAATTATAATTGTGTAGGTCACCCATCATGGGGCATAGCCTGGTACATCAACGATCTGCTTATCCCGGAAGTCTACGTGGAGCGAGGAAAGACTTACAACTTCATTGTGGAGGGAGGCAATGACGACACCAACCCTGCAAAGTAAGTGACAAATCTTCTACGCTGTAGGTAGACCTAGGTACCTACGGAATTTCAGGTAGGTTGTTTCTACGTTAGGGTCCCTATTTCAAAACGAAGTCTAACCCCCGAATTTAAATAGACAAGTCGATAAAATATTTTAGCTAAGTAATGCATTTGTCTCGGACTTGTTAGTGGTTTTCAACGTCTGCGAAAATGTGACAGAGATTTTGCTTAGCCAGAGTACCTTCATTACTCGATGTATAGGTAATCCTAGTTTAAGGTCAGATTCCGGAAGGCTTCCGATAGAAAAAAAAATAGGTCTGTCGGTCTTTTTGGGGTCGGACAGTAGGCCTGTCATCATCATCATCAATGAACACAATCTACTGCAAAGATTTGGCAATGTTTAACCACCAGCCGCCTGCCTTACACCAACCCTCCTTGAGAATAAGCAGTAATCTAGCCTCCCCCAGATCCCCTATTGTCGTATTTTACGACACCCACGGGAAGAGATGGGGTAACTTATTTCACGCCATGGTGGCACGGCCGTACCGAAATAGGTACTTAGTAAAATGTGGTAAACACTCAGCTAAGGTTAAGGTTAAAGAAATCTTTATTTACTCAAAAAGAACAGAGTTCGCTTACATTGAGCTTAAATCTAATTTGCTTAAATTAAACAAAATAAGCTATACTTACAATTAATTCTGGTAGCCAGACGGATTTCGCTATAAATTATATTATATCTATAAGCTTTTAAATTTGTTTTTAATTCACACACTTTGTTAAAAAAGTCAAGTTACATAGAACCATCACAGCTGTACTGACACAGTTATCATTGTTAACATGGTTGAAGGTAGGTTGAACAAACATGGCTTCGAAATAAGAGAACAAATAAATATACGCGATCAATTCTCGGTAAAATGCAAACATACTTGTAAATACCTATATTATGTTATAACTTAATCTTCTAATATATAAAATTTCCATGTCACAGTGTTAGTTACCGTACTCCTCCGAAACGGCTTGACCGATTTATGAAATTTTGTATAGTAGGTCTGAGAATCGGCTACTATCTATAATTTATAAGGCAAAACAACGTTTGCTGGGTCAGCTAGTAATTTAATAAAATATAGTTGAACAATTTCTTTTTAAATACCTTAATAGGTTTACACATTTTTATATCGTTAGGTAAGTTGTTATATAGGTGTACACCTTCAAACATGATACTTCTTTGGCCATAATTTGTTCTAGGAGCTCTTCTTTTTATTTTGTTAGTATTGCGAAGATTGTGTTTGAATGACCTTTTCGTAAATTTTATTTGCGTATGAATCTCCGCAGCCAGAATTTTTCTAATTAAGATACAGGTAGTGTAAGTATATAATTGTTTTACATTTAGTATTTTGGTTTCTTTATAAATTAAATCTGTGCTAGTAAAAAAGTTAAACCTAAATAGAACCTTAATCACTCTATTTTGGGCAATTTGTACAGTTTCAAGATTTGTACTAGCTACTACCCCCATACTTCTATTAGGTACTGCAGATGTGACCTCGCTAATGAATTGTAAATTGTCATATAGAGTTTACGAGGTATGCAGCCTGCTGCCCTACGCAAAGATCCAGACAGGGATGACAATTTAGATTTTACATGCTCAATATGTGGTTGCCAGATCAACTTATCATCTAACAGCAGTCCTAAATACTTTTCTTGGTGTGATTGATGTATTACTGTACCATTTACTGATAAAGGTGTACAAGGTGGTATTTTTTTGTTTTTTGCACAGAAAATCATGTATGATGTCTTTTTTGTGTTTATTGTTAGTAAATTGTTTTGACACCAGATGTTAAAACTAACCAGATCAGTCTGAGCCTGCTTAAAAAGGTCAGGGAGGCTACGTCCAAAATAGAAAAGGCATGTATCATCAGCGTATAGTGTGACAAGTCCATTAAGCTCCATTTTACTAATATTGTTGACATAAATAAGGAATAATAATGGTCCTAATACGGATCCTTGTGGTATTCCACAGGTCAAATTTTGGGGGTTACTCACATTTTGGCCAATTTTCACGACTTGACGTCTGTCCGTTAGGTAAGATTCAAATATTTTGAGTGCCATACCCGTTATACCTATGTCATACAGTTTATTCATTAGTATTTTATGACTGACAGTATCAAATGCTTTTTTAAAATCGATAAATACTCCTAAACAATAACATTTTTCGTCTATGTTAATTCCAATTTTAGTAATTAAATCGATGGTTGCGGATAATGTATTTGATTTGGGTCGAAAACCATATTGATATTCATATAAGCTAGAACACTTTGGTATTAGAGGTAAAAGCCTTTCACTACTGACGGATTATCTGAGTAATAGGTCACAAATCGTAAAAATTGGAAAACATATAAGTAGGGAATCTCCTGTCAAATATGGAGTGCCCCAAGGAAGTGTACTGGGTCCGACTCTGTTTTTGGTTTATATTAATGGTTTGTGTAATATAAAAATCGAAAACGCCAAAGTTCTAGCTTATGCTGACGATACTGCTGTGGTTTTTTCTGACACAAGTTGGGAAAAACTTCGCGACAGAGCTGAAATAGGTCTAGCTAAAATAGCGAGATGGCTCAGAGTGAATCTATTAACCATCAATATTCAAAAAACAAACTTTACCTGTTTTACAATCAATGCCACAACCCAACCAGAAAAAGACTTTACTGTAAGATTGCATGACTCAGATAGCCCTCACGACATTACATGTGACTGTGCTGCTATTAGTAGAGTTTCCTCAACAAAGTATCTTGGGTTGCAAATAGATCAACATATGTCATGGCATCAGCAAATTGACGCTATTTGCAATAGAATTCGAAAACTGATATGGATCTTTAAGACACTGAGGTTCATTGCTACATTAGAACTGCTTAATAAGATTTATATAGCTCTTGCACAATCTGTGCAGGGGTACTGCATAGGTGTTTGGGGAGGGGCTTCTAAAACTAGGTTTCTACAGGTAGAGCGCGCTCAGAGAGCGCTGCTTAAAGTTATGTACTTTAAATCCTACAGATTCTCTACGGATGCTTTGTATACCTTGAGCGAAGTCCTTTCAGTAAGAAAACTTTATGTGCTACTATTAGTACTAAAAACACATAGGAGAATTGGTTTCGACCCGAGTATGCAACTCAAAAGACGGTCTGATATAATACTTTCTAGACCAATAATTAAAACGGTATTTGCTAGACGACAAATTACTACACAGACAGTTCACATTTATAACAGCATAAACAGAGCCTTGAATATCTACCCTATGAACTACCACACATGTAAAAGGGAATTGACGAAATGGCTTCTTGCGCGGAATTACGCTGAGGTTGAGCGGCTACTGGAATACATGAAATAAGATCATCATTCAATCATACATTCACAAATCAAGCACACATCACCTAAAATGAAGATTTTGCGCGATCCTAAATCTTTAGAGGATAGCGCACTCGCGCAAAGTCACTACATACATTAGAAATACCACTACATAAACATAACAAAAACATTCGCACATACACACACACAAACTATTCATATGTAACTTTACTTTTCTGTTTCTTGTAAGCTTAAAACCAAATAAAAAAAATCATAATAATAATAGTATATAATAATTTGAAAATACCTAATATGTAATTTGGATAAATAATTGTAATTTAATAATTTGAATTATATTTAATGATTTACCAAATAATTAAATTTGCAAAGTAATATCTCAAATATTATAAATGTTTAGATGTAATGTCAGGAATTTCTGTTTTCTAATTATTTTTTTGTATTTTGATTTCGTAATTAATTAATAGACGATGGTAACTAAATTTAAGTTTAAAATAATGATATTGGAAGAGTGGGGCTTTCTGACACAAGCGTTATTCGCTTAAAAGAAAGCCTCAAACCGGAAAAAATGTAATGTATATTTTGGTTACTGAAATAAACAATTTATTTATTTATTTATTTATATATAAAGTTCAAATTATTCAAATGATATTCTAATCTATTATATAATATTTTTTCAAAGACTTTAGATATTACGGGTAGAACAGATATAGGCCGATAATTTCCCGGTTCCGTCTTACTGCCTGACTTATATATGGGTGTAACCTTTGCCAGTTTTAAACTGACGGGGAAAATACCTTCACCTATGCATTTGTTAATGCAATTTGTGAGATCTTGGATGATAGTGATATCTAAGCTTTTTAATATTTTCGTACTTATATCATCCAGTCCTGTGCTAGTGTTTGAGTCAAGTCCTTTTATAATTCTAATCACCTCCTGCACAGTGCAAGGGCGTAATTCACTAATTTCGGGCGTTGGCCTGTTGTTCATATATGTCATAGTGTAAAAAGAATTGTTGCAGTAAGTTTTGGGTATAGTTTTAGCCAACTCCATCCCTACAGATGAGAAAAAACTGTTAAAAACCTCACAAATCTGGGCAGGATCGTCAACAACGCTTGAATCACTGAGAGTTAGTTTAGAAGGTGTAGGGTTATTTTTAATTTTATTAGTTGCTAAGGAATTAATAAGCTTCCACATCGATTTTGAACTCCTACACAAACCAAATTCTCTTAAATAGTAGCATTTTTTAGTTTTTTTTATTAATGTACCTACCTTGTTTCGTTCTAAAACAAAGTCATTTTTAAGCTTTTCGTTATTAGGTTCCCTTTTAAGTAACTTCCATAATAAATTTCGCCTATTGATACCGTCTATAATTAATTTATTTATCCAATCATTTCGAGGCCCATTCAACACCTTAGTTTTAGTTATTTTGCTTTTACCTATGTTTTGTTTAATAAACGATTCTAACAAAGAATATGATGAATTTATATTTTCATATTTTGAGACTGAGATATTGTTACAAAAGCTTTTATAATCAATTGCTTGGTACTGTACTTTATTTCTAAACGCAGCATTGTATTGCAGTAGTTCTAAAAACAGCTGTTTGTGGTCAGACAAAGGTGAATCAACGATAGTTAAATTACATGATAGGTCGCGAATATCCGAACAGATGTGGTCGAGCAATGTCTTGGTGGTACTTGTTTCTCGAGTGCAGTAATCATCCTGTATTTGATTTATTATGTCATATCCATTTACTTGTAACATGTTCATGTATAGCTTAGTGTCGCTTGCTTTTGTAGATAGTAGATCGATGTTAAAATCACCCATAACTATGGATCTTTTTCGTTTCTCTAATTGTAGTGAGTAAGTTTCGAGAAATTTCTTTGTTTTCGATTTATCAGGCTTATAAATAACTCCAAGATGTAAAGCGTAGCGATGTATATAAATCCATAAATAGTGAATACCTTCTGTGTATAATTCCTCAGACAGATCATATTTTAAGCTATTGTGGACGTGAATAGAAACACCTCCGCCTCCTTTTTTCGTCCTGTAGTTGCAAACATGATTATATTGTGGCAGACTATAAAGCTTTTCTTCGGCTTCCGTCGCAATCCACGTCTCGGTTAAAACTATTAAGTGCGTTGTATGTTTTATCGCCTTGACAATACATTTTAACTCATCAAACCTTCCTTTTTTGCGGATACTACGTAAGTTAGCATAAAGGATCTTAAGGGAAGAGTTGTTATGGGAAATATTTTCATAAGTGGATTTAATGAAATATGTAATTTTATTCTCAGTTCGATTAACCGATGAACTTGAATCTATTACTCGGGGTTTTTTGACTCCTTCTTTACAATTTTAGGAAACCCTTTTATATATTTTATAGTTAGATCCAATTCACCATCACGTACACGGCGAGATAATTCCTTGCTTAACTCATTTAAATAGTTTTTTGTAAAGGTGTTTGGTCCGCGTAAACACGGTAGATGCCGGTAAGTTTGGACTTAGAACGCAAAAGTTGTTTGGCGACATCAGCTGTTTCGAAACAAGCTCGTAACGGGCGATTCTTTCCGTAGGTATATTTACCTAATCTAATTAGTTTTATAGGCATTGGGCATTCAACCCATAGGGATTTCAGTAGATTTGTAGACTCTTTTGAATCATGTTCTTGTCTAGTTTTAAAGTTTTTTTCGGTTAGTTCGGGTATACCCACAATAATTATGTTGTTAGCTCGGCGTTGACGCTCATCGATCTCAAAGAATATCGCTTCTTGTGTAGTATAAGGGGCGTTACACACTAAGGACATTTGAGCATTGTTTAGTTGCGTTCCGGTTCCAATTTCGCTTGACCCATTGGGGTTATTATTATCGGTCATTGCCAATGACTGTATTTTTGTCTCTAAAGCACCAATTTTGTCTTGAATATTTTTATTTTCTGTTTTTATATTCGTTACATCTGTGGACAAACTATTGTACTGTTGTGATAATTTTTCAGTTACAATTTTTATTCCCTTAAATTCATTCTTGATTTCTGCTAAATCTTTCTTTAAATCGGCCAGATCAGCCTTTTGTGTCGCAGCAAATTCGGAGAAAAAACTCATCAATTCGGTTCTAAATGACTTGAAATCTTCTTTCCATTCCATCTCGCAGTCTGGTGTCTTTCTTTTCAATGCAGAGGAGTTGACATTACCCAAAAACTTGCGGAGGTCCGGTTGTGATCCGCTTCCAGGCAATGCTTTATTAGGTGACCGATGTGCGCTCATCTTTATCTGCAGCGATCGTTACGCTAGTGTGACGCAGGCCGATGCAAGCGCATATGCACAGGGCTGAATGAGATGGACTATCTCACCTGTCCCGTTTACGCTCCGCTGGTTGCGTTCACGCAAACCTCGCGGCCACGACTACTATGCACTAATCTGTTGCACTGCTGTACTTCACTCAATCGAACAAGGTCGCAACTGCAGTAATTGATACACTCGGAAATATAACTTTCGCACTTGTGACTGGATTTTGTTTTGACTGACTAAGTTAAATTAAATTTAATAAAAAATGTGTACACGTCCGCTCTGTACGGCTACCTACTTGAGCTAAATGAATCGAATTCGCAAACTTGTGCGTTGCAGCCGGGGCGAATCGCTAGTAATTGGGCTCCTAACCTTTACCACCTGTGTTTATTTCAACCACTTTCCCAGATACCACCCGTTTTACATCAGCGATTCGTCGGAAGGTGGATTCAGCCAGAAGCGCGAGGAAGAACGGAGGAAGCAACGTGTCTTCGCTGGAGTTGCTTATGACAATGAAGGATACCCCTATCCTACTGCAGGTTCGTTGATTAACACCCAGGTGTTAACTCGCCGCGTCGTGCCAAGTACTAAATACTAATGTAAAATGTCCCCAGCTGGTCGTTACTGCGAATGGACCCACAAGACAATCGACCAGGCGGCAGTGACCGACACCTTCGAGCAGTACATGAAGACTTTACAGCTGAACTGTTCGGAGGGAGACCCAGCTGTGCTCACCTGGACCGTAGCTCACGAGACACCGGACCTCGTTTATTACCAGGTGACAACACTCTGTCGAAATTAATCTATCATGCTTATATTACCTAGATGGTAGTTATTCTAACCACGACGTTCGAATTTTGATGTGTGTGAGTAATTTCTCGAACAATAAAATTGGACTTTGGAACTGATGAAGCTCGTCCGTTAGAGACGAGTTTGTAATGAATCACTATCACTAACCTTTATTTTTCTAGTCTTAAATAGAGACCAGTCCAGTTCTATGCTTGAAGGTATCAAGCTTATGATATAGCGTCCCCTCTTAGGCCGGTCGCATTTAGGATACCTAGGTTTTTTAACCCCCGACGGAAAAAGAGGGGTGTTATAAGTTTGACGTGTCTGTCTGTCTGTGTGTGTAGGTATCTGTCTGTGGCATCGTAGCTCACGAACGGATGAACCGATTTCTATGTAGTTTTTTTTGGTTGATAGGTGACTTTAGCGCAAGTGTTCTTAAGTATGTTTGATCAAAATCGGCTCAGCCGTTCATAATATATGCGGGTTGAAGCTCGGAAATAAAAACCGAATGTTTTCAAATATGCCCGAGTGGGGTATCAAATGAAAGGACGTAACTTTTGTGACAACAATATGCAGCGTTTTATCAAAATCTCTCTTACAAAAAGGTGTAAATAAAAAAAAAACATATTTAAAAAACCCCCGACTTAAAAAATCTTCCAAGTTAAAACAAAACTAAACTTAAAAAAAAATTTATTAGGTATAGGTATATGTCTTTATTATTTATGTCTTCCATAATATGATGAAATTCCCCAAATTCGTGTCATTTTAAATAAATTTCTCGCACCCATTCGGTTTTGCGACAGCGAAGACGCCCGCCGCCGCGCCGCCCGCCGCATTCTTCGAGTTAGAAGAGAATTATCTTGAAATGAAAATACAGATTATTCATTGCGCTCGAGCGCTCCAACAAAGATGACCTTACGAACACACGAATGTGAGACTAGATTTGAAGACAAAGTCGCTAAATTGCCAACACTGCCAAATTTGACGGATAAAAATGTATTCAGTGTGCGCGCTTATAGTTTGTCAGAAGATCGGCGTTTTTCCTTAGGGATTTTACCTGGGGGTTAGAGGTACCTTAATTTTATTTTATGTGCCTACGAGACATGGATTATTCATTTGATTTATGCGAACTTAGTATTTTCGTCCTACTCTTGATAAGTTAAAAGATATTGGATGTTGAAGTTTCACATTTGGGAGTCAAGTGTTAACACAAAACACCACAAGATGTCGTTACTTGTCTTGAATATCCATAAATCTGAATTCAGATTTATGGATATTCGAGACAAGTAACGACATCTGGTGAAATAAGTTCGTGTAACAAATTGATTGAAGTGCCGAATATGATATCTGTGGAACATAGCTGGTCTATTTTGAACGGTCAAGTCTATGAACCGTCTTTTGGCAGGTGTTTTCTTTTGTCTTTTTTCTTTTCTGTATATGTCAGATATGTATAAGTTACTCTATGGATCAGGTTTAAAAAGTTTTTAAGAAAGAAGTTTCTATTACTATACTGTATTAACTTCTTTGTCTAGCGTAAAGTAATTTATTTTGGATACCATTCAATCCTCTTTGATTTCTTTCATTGTTTGCTAGTTTGTCATATTCTATCAACGAACTCAGAATATACCTATATGGAACTCGCATTTGTTTCAAAACATGTTCCACGGATATTGCAGACTTTTGAAAATTGACGACTTGATCGCCAAACCACAGTACAAATAAGGAACAGTATGGAAACTAAGCCTAGTTGAAGAAAATATGACTTACGAAAAAGGGTTGTCACTTTTAATGTTTTGGATATTGTTTCCAGCACCGACCAGAACAATAAACATGTTTTCTGTTTCCATGAACACCCTCAGATTTTTTAAATTAATATTTGCCTAGACGAAGTTAAAACCCAACTATTAAGTTCACATTAAATTACTGATCCCCCACTGTTTAACACTATCCACTATGTCCGTACTTATTGTCAGTTATGTCATCAATAATACAATCCAGTGCGCGGAATGTCTGCGCGATGGTTGACTTTGGAACACATTTTTACCGGGTTTACTATGAGAGTTAGATCTCCATTTCTATTTGTTACTCGTAGTATTCTATCAAAATTCGAAAAACGAAAGTTTTTTATTTTTTTTACAGACATATTTTTTTAGTGGTTTGCGTTTTTTTGTTTCTTTCCGTTTAAGAATTTCGATAAATATTTTTGCGATAAATATTTATTTTTTGCTAGAATATAGGTACATTTTTGTAACAAACAATATCAATTTTAATCTGAAAGACGAAAAAAGCTTTTTATTAGGAAGTACCTGAAATCCTTGTCGATGGAGAGCAAACAAGACGAACAGCCAAATTGCAGTAAGAGCGCTAGCACGACCAGCAATAGAGACAAAAATGATGACAAAGAAGACGGGCGAATAGACGATGACCGTTCCGAATCATCGGCCTCTACCTCTGCACACCGTGAGTTGGGGATGCCGACCCAGAGGCCTAAGTCGCCACTCGAGAGAAAAGAACTAAGGATGCAGAAAGGGCATGACGGGAAGAAGAAAAGCGTGAGGAGTGGACGCGTGACCAAACGTGGTCCACCAAAAAGGCGTCAACCCAAGCGAGCGTGTAAGCGCAAGCCGGTGTACCGGACACAAGAGACCAGATGAACCAGAACATATTGAAGACAAAACACCAGACCAAGAGCAGACAGAAGAAGACGCGAGCCCTCTGTCTTCACCAGGAAATCATCATCTGACGGTTCATATACATCTGATGCTGACTTGTGCAAATACTGTAGAAGGTGATTTTCTGTATAATTTATATTTTTTCAAAATGTTTAGCTGTTGTTGGAATAAATATTGCTTCTTATTTTGTTGTTTTCTTTTTAAAGAAAGAAGTAGGTACTCACCAGTTAGAAAGAGGAAGATGGTGAAAAGAAGGAGAATGGGTGAGCGCTTTCCCATTCAAACGTATCTCCTTGTTTCTATTTCGTATCTCTTCCTGAAAATTATAGACAAAATATAATTCGTACGACCTCGATCGTAGGTTTACGTACGATACAAATTCTATCCAAAGTGCGACCGGCCTTAGCCACCTGAGTTCCGTCCAGTGCCGTCCAAAGGTGCCGTCTGGGATCTTACAGGTGTCAAAAAAATTCAAAAGATTCTGCGGTTTCAATAACGTAAATCCCGATCCCGCGATAATACACACTTAAGGCTCCGTGTTAGCACTGGTTTTTATTTTTTCTACACTCATACACTTTTTCGAAACTATGGATTAAAGTGCCACCGAAATGAAACAATTTACACGCACTGTAGAGGTATATCCATCTATCTAAGTTTTACGAAATAAAAAGACAACAGAACATTTCCTCGCTCGTTCCCGCCAAAACTTCCAAATTTATTCTGTGTAACTGTTTGACACTGGGTCTGTAACGTCGCTATTTGACACTGACTGTTGTAAAAAAATAGGACGCTGACTTTCTTTTTTACAGTTGCCAGAGTAAAAAAATGTCGCGTTTGGTAGAAATAAATCCACTATTTTTCGAATGTCCTTCATTAATTTAATTTCCATTACATGTAAATATTTTTTTGTTCTCAGTGTTACACCCACAACAATCTTGGTTGGAAGATCCACGTGGTGGAGCCCGGGACGCCGG
Organism: Idaea biselata; assembly: GCA_958496205.1. NCBI lineage: Eukaryota > Metazoa > Arthropoda > Insecta > Lepidoptera > Geometridae > Idaea > Idaea biselata. The sequence continues at coordinate 11,871,105 of OY292394.1, forward strand.
TTCCCTTCCCACGAGGAGCAGGAATTTCCTCCCTCTCCGCTTTATCTTCCTCGCTCGTTCTGATACCGTTCTACAATGCCCTAATTAGATAGATGAATAAAGAAAATCTTCTGGGGATCGATGGATTTTAAAGGACCTACATAAAATTTTTATTCATAATAATAATAACTAAGTCATATTTGAGATAGATTACCGTCACTTTATGAAACATTCAAGGAAATTAGACAGATGCTAAGTAGATCAAAGAGATTATTTCAATTATTTATTATACTGTTATGTAAAGCGTAAAATAAGGTTTTTTCACTGGAAAGTACCTTTTTTACAAAATCCATTTCTGCAAATGGACCGTAACATTGCAAGCATAGCATAATACATTGTCGTTTATTACCAATTTATATCTTAGCTCTAAATCGTTTCCCCTCCTAGCTCAGATGTGGGTTTTCATCTTAGCTCCAAGAGGTCTTGACCATCCTAACTCCAAGATGGTTTTCCATCTTACCTGTATGATCGTTCTTGAGATCGTATAGTTACGTAGGTAATAATTACAAAATAACTTAGGTATAAAAATTAATTAATTTATTAATAAGTGAAACCATTGACAATATCAATTTACTTTGTAGTGAACTTATATGTGTTTTTACATAACACTAATTAATGTGTTTATTTAGTACGAAACATGAAAATAATATTGTAAGTACTTGTATTTAGACAATAATTTTATTGAAATAATCAATAAGGTATTTTATTTAGGAAATCTAATAAAAAGGTTCCCTGATTTATTAATTATCTTGTGTAGGACTTTTATTAGTTTTATTTTATGAAGCTCTACTAGTTTAACATAAAGAGAAGATAAAGAAATGATGAATGAGAAATGAATCAGACACTCACATTTTGTTCTAAAAAATATATAGGTATATATATCTAAATCTACAAAATAAATTGAATCTACACAATATACCTACAAACTAAAATAATCAATTTCATATCAGGGAAGTGTTTGCCATCTTGTTAAAAACAAAATAAATGACTTTATTGAATAAATCACGATAGAGCACCTTATTTACAAAAAATGGTAAAAATACCGCAAAGAATGAAATAATCGTTCGAGCTAGTGATTCGGGGTCTCATAAGTATGAATTCAATTCTGTTCAAATTTATTTTAGTAGTTAATTAAATAGGAAAGTCTTCACGATTGACAATAATAATACCTTATTTAGTAGATAGGTAAGATAAATTTAACAAAATGACAATGAAAGAATAATTTTAATCAATATAAAAATCTATTTATTGTGCTTTTCGTAACTTTGACAATACATGTTTGAATTTTATATACTCTTTTGGGGCTGTTAACCTCAGTATTTATAGTCTGTAAGTAGTTTTGTAAGTTAGTAAGTGAGTGGTAACGATTGACAATAATGTTTGTCTATTTGATGGCCTAGCGACCAACGCGACGCGAAACGGGCGGCCTGTCGTTGTTTGCGATGGGCCTTAAATATCATAAATATATAACAGATACAGTACAATAATTATACATTTCAATAATTTATAAGGATGATTTTGTCATAAGACACTTGTAGAATAATTACTTCATTTCATCTTATAGATAGTGTATATTTAAACAAAAACGTATCTTTGAACGTATCGAATAGTGTCTGACGAGCAGACGCCATATAAACGCAGTTTAAATTTGTAATCACGGCCATGTATTTCTGCAGGCCAAAGTTGAAAATTGATTTTAAGTACCTATGTAAAAAAAGATAATTATGCTTAGGTTGTATGCGACTGTAATTAAAAAATCGGATGGAATCGTACAGATTTATATTTTACATATCTACCTAAAACATAAGTACCTATTGATATAAATTATACATTACACATTTTAAAAAATTGCAATGTAGAGTTTATACGGCCGCGCCGCCGTTTATTCTGGCTACGCGTCGCCAGAATAAACTTAAATAAAACAAACTGTCAACAAAAATCTTTATATTTATTTTAATCGTAAGTGTTTAATAGCTTTTGTACCTTTAAAAGGCCGCTTTGCGTTACATAATACACCTAACAATAATTAAAAGGTGTGCATTTTGTAACAGACATAAAAACTTAAAAAAATGACAATAAATATCAAAATACTTTGCAGAATTATTGCTTTAGTAGTTATTTTTTATTGCTAAAAATCAAAGACAACCTATGTCATTTAAAAATAAACCTGTTGAGCCCGAGACTCGGAAGATTGCTGTTTTTGTAACTGTTATCCAAAATACATACCTAGTGTAGTGCGAGGTCCGCGAATCTACCCCCTAAAGCGCTAAAGCGCTTTGGGACTGGCACCGCGTTTTTACCGCGAACCAAAGGGGCTAGCGGACACGTATACACTATAGTATCGTTAATGTATCACGGATACAATGACGAAGTAACGGTTACAGATTGCTAGTGAGTACTCAACTCCCGAGAATCTTATTATTAGAATATTATTATTATGGATGTATTTGGACATATTAACACGTTTTGTAGGTAGTAGTTGTTGGTGCACTTTATGTTAATTTTAAGAGGTTTATTATAGTGGTTAATATTAATTATTGTGGTTAACTAACTATACAATTTTTTACAGTGCAATTAATATCATAGGCCTACGCTAAAATTATGTATCTATTAAATATTTGGAATGACTATTGTTGTGTGAAACTCTTTGTAACGTAACGTTAATTAGAAAAAAATTAAATATTCTTTGTTATTTCGCTTTTAATGTATCGAAATTTATAGCAATTAAGTACCTACCTACATTTTGTTGTACCTATTAGTGTAGTGCTTTTACTCAAATCAGCTATTTAGTTTTGTTAGCAATATTATTCTGTTTATCTGAATAAAAATGAACCATTAAAGACAGCAACATTAAAAGTAACTTAAATCTATACTAATATTATAAAGAGGTAACGTTGGTAACATGTATGTATGTATGTATGTATATTGGGGGTAATCTCCGAAACTACTGGACCGATTTCAATAAGTTATAAAAGGTAAAAATAAAATGATAGGTTTTTGAAATAGCACTAATAATGATTTAGGTACAAACTATTAAATGAAGACTCTGTTAATCTTAATTTAGTGTTTACTCATTTTTATACATTTTCATATAAGTAATAAATAAAAATAAACCACATAAATGTGGAAAAGTTTAGGTATTATGCATTTTGAAAATGTTTGTTACTGTTGTTTACATAAATTTGTTTGTAAAATAAACTACGTACTTTATTTTGATAGAGTCAAATTACAATAATAATTATGGCTAGGTAATGCTGTCGACATTAGATGTACCTATTTACTTTATTACAACGATCATTAAGTATTATACTAAAAATGCATATTTCAAGGAGAAATTTTGTTTACTAAATAGTAACAGTCGATCAATGTCTTTCATAAAAATAATATTAATACTTAAAGTATTTCTATATTGTATTATATTAATTCAATCAATAAATATAAAAACAATGTCCATACTGTCAATCACATTACCTATAAATTATGTCGAATAAATCTTTTAAAAACTTCCCATTATTGAAATATTGTATTTATATGTTGTATTTAATACACAATATTGCCCCATTTAAGCAATTTCATTCACATTATTTTAAGAAAGTCATCATGATTCTTAACGCTTTTATAAACATTCCTTTGTATCTAGAGTAATTTTCGCATAAAATTATTAACTACTTACCTATATAAAGTTACCTACATAAAGAAACATGTTTAAATTTTTTGTTATATTTCTATAACTTATGACAATAAAGCCTCTTCCTAAATTACATGCCTTTTATTGCACTTAAGCTGTTGTTTTACTTAACCTTTTTATTAGGTAACTAGCTGCGTCAAGCGGTTTCAACCGTGGTAGTCCCGATCCCGTGGGAATATCAGGACTTACGCGAGTTTTAGTTTTTTTTTTTTTTTTTTTTTAGTTTTTAGTTTTTTTTTTTTTAGTGCAAGTATTTATGCTTATAAAATAAATATTTGTGTCTGGTCTGGGTTTCCCTCTATGTATAATATGTATGTATTTACAAAAGATAATATATATAAATATATATGCAATATAAATATTTATTTTGAGTTTATTCACTTCAAACATACGACACACTCACAAAAATACAAATCTTTCCTCGTTATAGATGTATAGATTTTGATACCAAAGAAGATCGGCGTTTTTCCTTAGGGATTTTACCTGGGGGTTGGAGGTACCTTAATTTTATTTTATGTGCCATCGCAAATTACGAGACACCCATGTCTCGTAATTTGCGAGACATGGGTGTCTCGTAATTTTATGTATTCAATTCAATTCAATCAATATTTAAATATTCAATTGATTTATGCGAGTTAAAGCCATGGTGTTAGTATTTTCGTCCTACTCTTGATAAGTTAAAAGAAATTGGATGTTAAAGTTTCCCATTTGTGAGTTTCACACAAAACACCACAAGATGTCGTTATTTGTCTTGAATATCCATAAACTGAATTGGTATACCAATATGGCAGTTAGTCAAGTCATCTTTCAGTCAATAAATCTTTTAAGTTAAAAATAATTCTTTTCTTTATAAATTCTGGACCGATACGTAGAATTCTGTAGCCATTTATTGGATTTACAAATTCAGATTTATGGATATTCGAGACAAGTAACGACATCTGGTGGTGTTTTGTGTGAAAACTCCCAGATGTGAAACTTTAACATTCAATATCTTTTAATTTATCAAAAGTACGACGAAAATACTAACACCATGGCTTTAAGTTTACTTAATCAATCCAATAATCCATATTTCATAATTTGCGATTGAAACGATTTGTTACAACAAATTGTTTGAAGTGCCGAATATGATATCTGTGGAACAAAGCTGGTCCATTTTGAACGGTCTTCTTTTAAAACTAAATTTAAATGGTAGGTATAACTTAGATTAAAAATAATACCTACTAGACTTTCATGCTTGCTTTTACAAAAGAAAAATAAATATATGTATTATATCCGTTGTCTAGTCACCGTAATATAGCTTAGTCGCTTAACACTGGTTGTTTTCATGTTTTATTTAATTTATTTATTTTATTCCAATTCTGTCAATATTAAGCAAGGTTTGCTTTGAACATAAATTGCAGGCAATTTGCATGATTATGTGGTTTCCATAGCGCGTGTCGTTGATATTATGAAGGTTACTAGCCACAGACAACTTCTCAGTAGTCTGTGGCTAGATCTCCCCAGTGCGTATAATCCACCTGCAACTGAGAGATGTGCTTAAAAATCGCGCGTGTGTGGTGTGTGGTGTGCAGTGGTGCCACTTATTTGTTATAAATACTTACCCCGGCTTGAGAAATTACTAGTGTTACCTGTTCTAAAAACCTACATCACTTATAATACTACAATAATAGTTCAGTTCGGTTCTTTATTTATGGCCTTTCTGCCAGCATTTAAGGGCAATTTGAGCCAATTTCACGTGCTAAGTGGTATTTTTTGTAGAATGTGGGTAGGCGAGTACAACAAAAATGGTGGCGAATATTATTGCAACTGCACGTGAGCATCTGTTTGTAACGCGATAATTCCGTGTTCGGCACTGTTTTTTTATTTTCTCTAAACTCGTTATCCTTCACGAAATAAATTGATAAATATGCCACCAAAATTCAACAATTTACACGCAATATAACTGGGTTTCACGAAAATAAAAAACAGGACCTCGCGTCCACCATGGGGCGTCTCAAACAGAACTCACTACAATAATAGATTTAAATTTAATTAAATACATCATATTTGACATGTCAGTCTCTCTGTACTCTTTCATTTATATTAGGCTTTTTTTTTACGTTTTAACCATTTCTACCAAACGTCATGGGAAATTTTAGTAGAATTTATTTTCGTGCACCTGTCGCACTTGATGCGGTCAGTGACTCACGCTCGCTCAATTTTTGTTTGTTTTTTTTTGATAACATTTTGGAAAATTATGCATTTACGTTAATCTAAGTGTACAGTGTGAATCCCCATTTTGTGTTTAATTATAAATGTTGTCAAGAATACAGCGTTGCTGAGCCGAAAAATAAGTTTTTTTGGTGTTCATGCGTGTTTGAAACAAAAGCTAACAAACAATGGCCGAAAAAGTAAGTTGTAAAATTGTGGTATTTTCTAATATTCCTTGTGGTTGGAGAAATTTAGTGTGGGTTATTTTTTTGATATTGAATCCGGGATAAATAAAAATGATTTCTGATCATAGTAGTAGGTACCACAGAATAGAACAATAATTTTCAATATGAACTCCTTGTATGACGCCAAAAAGTTCGAACACAAAAAACGCAACTCCTGTCGTGTCGTTTATAGGGTTTTCAATCATTCATTCATTTTGGCTTGATCTTTGAAAAATTAAAAGTGATAAACTAACAAAGTTGTATGAATTTATGTAAATTGTTGTGAAAATATGTCGAAATTATTTTAGGTTAATGCACAATATTGCACAACTATGTTTCCTTGGCTAGGTAGTTTACTGAAAAAAAGTTTTGTGTGGTTATATAACAGATCCCTGATTTATGCAAAGACCTATGAGTTATTTCAGGAATAAGGAAAAAGGACAGCCCTAAAGAGCTGTGCATGAAAACTAATCTTACGAGGTGTAGGTAAGCCTATACTTTTCACTGAATGAGGTGGAACACGCAAAGCTGTGAACAGATGACGCTCCAGTCGACTGAGCTTTTTTTTTAATTTTGTGGCTTTGCCTGTTCTGTGAAGTCAAGTTGGAGTCTTTGTGTTAAAATTATCTAAAAATAATCCATCCATGTCGGTGTCTTGTTTAGTCTCAAAGAAAAACATCGTAGGAAAAATGCTCCTACTACATTGAGGCATTTTATTGAAATATAAACTTAAGAGGATAGTCTCCATTCTCTTTCTCTATACAAACGTAGTTTAAATTTTCCTCCCTGGATAAAGACATTAGAGCATATATGTTTATGCCATAAAACCTATAGGTATCTGTCATGACAATGCATCTACCTTTTCATTTTTTTTTATTTTCTAATTAAAATAATAATAAAAAATAATAAAATGAAAAAATAAAAAGGTAGATGCATAGTCATGACAGATATAAGTTTTATGGTATAAACATATTTGCTCTAATGTCTTTATCCAGGGAGGAAAATTTAAACTATGTTTGTATGGAGAAAGAGAATGAAGACTATCCTCTTAAACATAAATGAAACCGGCGAGAGTTGTGAAAATACTACTATTTTACAGTTCTTATTTCAAACTTAGATTAGTCGACTTGCACCCTCTGCCGGGATAAAAAGTTAGTGCTCCCCCCCATTGGGTCTTCGTTTTGTGCGAATTATAAAAAAGTTTGGATTTCTGCTGTTTGCTAAGTCTCCCTACACAATGATTTACTTACAGTGTCCTAAAACGGCTTGGTAAATTTTGCAACAAGTTTTGACTTTAAAGAAGTAAAAAGTTTTTACAATGTATTTCTGCAACTAGCCCTATAACTGGGCCTTTTTCAGTGACGAAGCCAAGGGTTTTCTCATGATGGATTTCCTTTATTGTACAATACATAACTTTTTCTTAGAGAAAAAACATTGGTGCTATTCATAGGTCCTATTGTGTGACATGAGCTTTGAATAAATTGAGATCAGCCAGATTAGTGATATTGATATGATAAGAGATGACAATGCTAATACATTCAATAGCAATACCTATCCTTTCATATTATTTTTCGACTGAAAATATTGCTGTACATTGTACTGTATGAACACCAGTCTTATTTTCATTTGAGCAAATATAAAATGACTATATAAGTAGGTAGGTCCTCTAAAGAATATTGTAGTTATTGTGTTTCATTCATAATACTAACATTGCATGGTTACAAATACACTTACATACCTTGCACCATTCATAACTTCACATTAGGTTGCAACATATTGAAAGAATTTAATGTTGGTCTAGCTAGTATCTAGTAATTTTGTACTCAACAGAAAATTCAAGAAAGCCCTTTACCACAAGAATCCCTGCCAGAAACAGACAAAACTAAAGATACAATGACAATCAAAACACCTGAAACACAACCTGAGAAGTCGAAAGATGCTGTGAAAATGCCTGAAGTTGGACCTAAAACACTGGATTCTACACTAATAGGCCTGAAAGCCCCAGAACCATCTGTGCCTGCCACAGCCCCATCACCTCGTTGGTCCTTTCCAAGTTTTACTAAGACTCCACCGAATGAGCTGTACCGAAGACTGTTGCCTGCTGTACTGTTTGTGCTAACCTTTGTGACTGTTATGACCATGCTGTTGATTTATATGGATACTGTTGGTAAGATTTTCTCTTGTAATCTATATGAATAGAATGCTTTGTGCTGACTGACTGACTGAATAATGCACAGCCAAAACCGCTGATAGAAGAGAGCTAAAATTTGGAGAATATGTTCTTTATGTTTAGTTTAGTTTCGCTGGGCTTTTCCGCACTTTGCCGCATGTTCTTTATGTAGGCATCCAATAAGAAAAGATTTTTCGAAATACCTACGGGATCAGTATGCATGCAGCTGAAACTGTGGGACTCAGCTAGTAGCTAGCTCCTACGACTCACCATGGGACTTAGGCATGGGACATTCGCCAATCCGGAATAGCCTCCCGTGGCGTCTTACTGCCTAACCCCTCTAAGACGAGACCCTTGCCCTTCAGTGGGGCAAAAACACAGTTAATAGAATAGTAATAATAGTCATATTCAACATGGATTTGACACATTTAACCACATTTGTCTACCAAATGTATCAAATACACGCCAAATATGACAATTATTATTCTATCAACACTATTGTAACACGAGTATGAGAACAGTCTTGGGAACCAGCTCCTAAACACAAAAATTACTAATTTTGAATTTAAATGCCTAGTTATTTTCGTAGCCCTCAAATTTAAAGTGGAGTTTCAGTATTCAGCCTATCTCTCTCATCTATTGAACTCTCTGTATCTCTGATTCCAGCATTAGGAGGTCAACAGTTTCGTGTGAACATGTCCCGGGACTATGAGCTGGCTAGAATCCCTCAGGGCTCCGCCCCACTGGTGGCCTACGTTCGTGAGCTACACTTTGCCCCACCTGTGACCAAGCTGCCCCCTCCTCCAGCTGAACCAACTGACAGTGTCAGAGTTTTGGATCGACTTTATGGCGAAATTGTAAGTATAAACATTAATGGTTTGGATAGCTAGCTGACTGATCGGCTCAGTTCTGCTGATGATATGGTGGCTACATGGGAACTATCAGCATCATTTGCCACACCCAGACCCACACAGCATCAGCAGAGCCATCAGGATCATCAGATCAACTTAGATCTTTGTAACTAGATCTAAGTTAGTCCTCTGTGGTGGCAAATAATGCTGATGGTGATAGTCGAATAATTTGTTACCAAGATAAAATATTGTCCTCTGTACCTGTCCCATCACCAGCTACATTTAGTCAACAGTGTGGTCCAAGTCGATTTCGTCACACAATCTAAGGGTCCTATCAGACGTAGAGTGGTTCTTTATGTACAAGTATGTGTTCTGTGTATGTTACTATGTAAAGTAATACAACATACCAAACGCAGAAAGCGAGTAAGGACTGCTTGAGCGATATTCTATTAAACTTAGACTACAGGGCCGTACTTGGTATTAAGTACTATTAATCAACCTTATTCCCGCGTTCAGTACAACGGCACATTCGTGGAGGTGGTCCCTTCAGGGCCTCGGTCTCCGGCCACGGTTTACCTTGAGACGGCGCGTGGTTGGCGCGGCGTGGCGGCTCGGGCGGCTGCGAGGGATTACTTGGCGTTGCGGTGCTGCGCTCGACGGGCTCATGCTGGGCTATCGCCGGCGCCGCATCCCCGTGAAGTGCCCTACAGGTTAGTACTATTTAGGGATCTTCAAATCGCGAATGAACTGTATCTTCTGGGCCAACGTGCTTTTCAACATACTCCACTTACCATCAGGAGGAATAGTGGTCAAATTCTGACCTTTATCCTGATAGATACTTACCTACCTATAAAAGGTTTTGTCCTGAGTGACTGACTGATCATCGCACAGCCTAAACCGCTGATAGCAGAGGGCTGGAAGGTTTGCGTGGAACCGAAGCCATCACATAGAAGGCCAATACAATAACATATACTATGATCACAAAGCATGATGTGGACTCGAAACTGGCGACTGTCCATTATATCCATATCCTGGCTCACATTAAGATACCAATTTAGTAATGGTCACATTAACATATGAGTCTGTGTCACTTTAATGATACAAAGCGCGAACATGTCAAAAATAAACCGCCTCCCGGCGTCTAACATCTATCTATTACTATTATAAAGCGGAAGAGTTTGTTTGTTTTTTTGTTTGTTTGTTTGAACGCGCTAATCTCAGGAACCACTGGTCCGATTTGAAAAATTCTTTCGGTGTTGGATAGTCCATTTATTGAGGAAGGCTATAGGCTACTTTTGATCCCGATATTCCCACGGGATCGGGACTTATTACTATTATAAAGCGGAAGAGTTTGTTTGTTTGTTTGAACGCGCTAATCTCAGGAACCACTGGTCCGATTTAAAAAAATCTTTCGGTGTTGGATAGTCCATTTATTGAGGAAGGCTATAGACTTTTGATCCCTATATTCCCACGGGATCGGGACTTATGCGAGTGAAACCGCGGGGAGCTGCTAGTAAGGTATATAATGGTGTTTGTTCAGGGAACCAGGTGCAGGGTCGACATTCCACGCGCGCGTGCTGTGCCTGCCTCTATACACTCTGTTGCTCGCTGCGGAGGCTACGGAGGCTGATTACGTGATCCTTGGCGGGGAGGCCGCCTTCCCGGCTCTCACTCACGTGCCCTACGGCGACGTCAATCTTAGAGTAAGTCCTCTTATTTTTTTCTAACCATAGAACAGACAAGACACCACATTCAAAGACCTGTAATTGAATATATTCCCACTTATCTAATATATAAAATTTCCATGTCACAGTGTTAGTTACCGTACTCCTCCGAAACGGCTTGACCGATTTTTATGAGATTTTGTATACGTATTCAGTAGGTCTGAGAATCGGCTACTATCTATAATTTATAAGGCAAAACAACGTTTGCCGGGTCAGCTAGTCTTATATATACCTAGAGTAGAGATGCAACGGATATCCGGTTGCTATCCGGTATCCGGCCTATCCGGCCATTATTTTACTATCCGGCTGAATACCGGATAGTTGCGCACTATCCGGCCGGATACCGAATAGTGATTCTGTTTGGTATTTAACTTTGAAAAATGGTTAGTTGCCATTATTTTAGACAAAAATAAACACAGAATGAAGTACAAGTTCACAATCACGTATACACTACTATACACATTAAACAAAAAAAAACTTATCTATTCAGCAAAATAGGCGGGTGCACGTGTACTGCATACGAAATAGTTTCGTACGTACTGACCTAATAAAACTCGTTTCTTGCCAAGAAAACGGTCCGCGCGAACCTACAATTAGGGCATGCAATATCGGAAGGTTTTCAATCCCGGGGTGATATCGATATTAAGAGCTCAATCCCGGGATCCCGGGATTGATACTGGAATTTTAGATATCGTTAAAAAGGCGAATTTAATACAATAAAAATGTGTTAAATCTAAAATATTTAATATATTTAAGACTCTAGTGGTTTCATTACGTAAATAAGTTACTCCGAAGGCCGTCACCCTATCATTATGGAAATATGGCGGACAAATAGCCTAAACCCGAAAGTGTCTAAACTTTCGCGCCAAATTCTAGGCGCACCACTAAAATGATGTTAGCAGATTTTTTTTGTATAAAAAATACTTTTCTTAAAAATTGCAATGAATCACGTTACTTTTATTGTTTTTAACATTTTACCAATTCCCTACGCTTCTAAATCTTTACAGATCTCTTCCTCAGGGGTAGACTAATTTGGGTTTAATTTTAATAGTTCTATTCAATCTTTCCACGAGGAAAAATATAACTTAAAACCTTAATTTATACCTAAATAGTAAATTGCTCAAATCTCGATATCGGATCACTCAATCCCGGGATTATAATATCGAACTTTTGCGTCCGAGATCCCGGGATTACGATATCCCGGGATCCCGGGATTCATGCCCTACCTACAATACGTAACAAAAACTAAAATGTAGGCATCGTTTGGCCGGCCGAATATTCGGCGGCCGGATACCGGATATTCGGCGGCCGGATACCGGATATTCGGCGGCCGGATACCGGATATTCGGCCGGTGATGAGGCCGAATATCCGGTATCCGGCCAAACAACTATCCGTTGCATCACTAACCTAGAGAGTGGAGTTGGTTCAGTGGTATTATTAGTAGATTCCTCGACTTAAAGTAGATCGAATCCCGGGCGACCGCACACTAATGTCTTTTTCTTTAAGAAAAAAATTAAGCTCTTATGAGGGTGGTACTGTTACCATTTCCATACTAACATAATACCAAAAAAAATTATGAAAAATTTTGTTTTCTACCTTACTATCGATATTATTCGGATTAAGATTTTATTTTTATAGGGCCCCACCACAAGGTTTTCCAAAATATTAATCTATATATATAAAAATGAAACCCGTTCCGTTGTCACGACATCACGCGTGAACGGCTGGACCGATTTCGATAATTCTTTTTTGTCGTGTTTGCTATTGTCAGGAGAAGGTTCTTATGAAAGAAAAAATGCTAAACCGATTTTGATGAATTTTATTTTTTTATACTAAACGACAGGACAACGTCTGTCGGGTCAGCTAGTTCAAAATAAAATAAAACGGTAAAACATTTTTTTTTTTCATTTTTACAGCGTAAATTACTTTTTATTGGAAATAATATAAAACAAATGAGATGTAAACTGGTAATTTACGCTGGAAAAATGAAAAAAATGTTTCTCCGTTTTATTTCATTTCGAATGAATAATTTGGAAAACCTTGTGGTGAAAACCCTATAAAAATAAAATCTTAATCCGAATAATATCGATATTAAGGTAGAAAACTAAATTTTTCATAATTTATTTTGGTATTGTGTTTGTATGGAAATGGTAACAGTACCCACGCTCTTAAGGTGAAGGAAAACATTGTGAGGAAACTGACATGTCCTAGGACTCACTACGCTCCGAAGGCATGGAACATTCGCCAACCCGGAGTAGGCTCCCGTGGCGTTTTAATGCCTAAGAGGAGGCCTACTAACCCCTATAAGATGAGGCCTACATCTTCATAATATATTATTGTTATTGTCGGGGCTAACTTTATTTTACTCACAAACTATGAAGTACCGGCAATCATCTTGTCTGCACTATTAAATGCAACCATTGTCAAAAACCAAAGTCAACTCCTCACTACTTATGATGGGCATACATCCTTCAAACAAAGAGCAAAATCGACTCATGAAGGCTAGCCAGAAACCGCTTCCTCGTCAGTGTTCACTCCGACCAGCCAACTAAGGCAAGCCGGAGGTGAGAACCGATGACATCCCCTTGGAGCAATGCTGATCAGCATTGTCCCCAGTATGGTAAAGTATGTGAGCTAAAATATTTGTTACCTCTTCACGCAAAATCAACGTACAGAAATTATTGCGAATCAACTTGGGTATAGTCGGAATCCCAAAAAACAACATAGCTTGCCCATTATCCTATAATTGGTTACTCGAAATCCCCCAGGCGGCATCGGTATTTACACGAGTGAAATTGTAAATAAAATTAATTAAGTAAAAAAGTACCTACCCATTTTTTTTATAAATAGAACTGAGTTAAATTAGAAAACCGAGAAGAAACTACACGGTATGTATACTGTATACCTATCGATTATCTTGTGGCATCGCACCGCGAGCGACCAGTCATTGTAAAAGCATGCGCAAAACTAAGTGAAACGAAAAGAGTAAAAGTGACCTTTAATGTATTAAAGGACTAGTAGGTACTTTTTCTCGCGTCACACAGTGGGACGAAAATGGTACTCCCATAGACTTAGGGTTTCTATTTTCTTATTCTACATTTCTTATTGGAAAATGATGTTTAGCTGTTACAGGACCTCCAAAATAACCATTACGATGCAATTCAGTATTTTGAAAAAAATAATGTATGGAAAAATACACATAATACCACTTTTTTTGAGAACCGCAAGATTGCGCAAACTTTTGACTTAGGATAATTAATCTACTTATTTTTACTATCCATCAGCATATTGCACACTCGGCGCACGCGTGCGCTTTCGGGTCAAAAACATCAAAATATGTTTTTTTTTCATTTTTTATTATTTTTATTTACGCAATATCACGGCAAATGATCAAAACGAGTTGTTTATTACCGGACCGTTTGTCTAAAACAACTTATTCATACTTACACAGATTCCCAGTTACACTATTATACTACCTTAGATCAAAAGGTAGGTACACTAATTTATTCATTTAGCAGCTTTGGGGAATACATAATTTCCTATGTTTTTGCAATCCACAGCTGAACCAAGCATCATTTTGTTTAATTATTTCAATAACTTAGTTTAGTTACGAAAAAACTATGAAGTTTGACAAATAGTAGGGATCATCGAATAGTAGCGCCATCTGAAGTGAGCAAATGGCAGTTTTCAACCCCATTGCTTATTGGTTTCGTTAGGTATTAGGATTAGGTTACAGGTAAAAAGTAAAAAGTTTGCATAAAAATGCGGCACCTTGCTTTAGACAATAGGTCCGGTAATAAACAACTCGATTTGATCATTTGCCGTGATAAAAATGAATAAAAAAAGAAAAAAAACATATTTTGATATTTTTGACCCGAAAGCGCACGCGTGCGTGGAGTGTGCAATATGACGATGGATAGTAAAAAATAAGTAGATTAATTATCCTAAGTCAAAAGTTTGCGCAATCTTGCGGTTCTCAAAAAAAGTGGTATTGTGTGTATTTTTCCATACATTATTTTTTTCAAAATACTAACAGCTAAACATTATTTTCCAATAGGAAATGTAGAATAAAAAAATTAAAACCCTAAGTCTACCATCTTCGTCCCACTGTGCGTCACGTTAAATTGTCGTGTGGGTGTAAGACGTATGTAGCTAGGACGGGGGCAATTTTGTTTCTGCCCCCCTACTACAAACTGTTGTTAAGATTATTTATAACATTTGCTAGTTTAAATCTCAAGCCTAGACTTGACTTAGATTGTAGTGTAAGCATGGCTACACTGGTCACAAAATGGTTATACAATCTTTTTCTTTAAGAACTTTACGGATGCCCTGTAATATAAATAATCCTGGGAAAAGTGTAGTCTTTGTGAAGACGAGAAAACACGTTTATTGTATGAGTGTCCCATTTAAATAATAGTTTTATCTGTATTTGTTGTTATAGCGGTACAGAAATACATTACCCATCAAAAACATGCTTGTAAAAAAAGCAAGTCTCACAACTCAGTTCTTCTACCGTAAAAAGTTGTGAGATCCATGTATGTTATTCCAAGTCGGGGACATTCTGTCTTAAGTTATTATTACGTAATTAGCTAATCTAACAACATCTTTTAGAGACCATAATAACAATATTTTAAAAAGTTATGTTTTAAGTAATATGTATTACTTGTGAGACAAATTGTGTAGGTATTCATGCGATTGCCAAGTAAATCAATTTATTTGAAACATAACTTTTTTTTAGATTTTAGATCTCATTTCTTTTTGTTTTAGTTCTTGAATTCCAACATCTCTAAGTATACCTATCTACACCTATTTTTCAATTTAATTAATACTTGAACAGGTATCTTTAAGTATTAATAAAATAGAACAATACTGCAAATATAACTTTGTAATCCTATACAATATATATGGGATTACAAAGTTATTTAGGAAGTTTGTGTTTTTCGGGAAAACGGGACCGATTTTTTTTTGTTTTATAATTTTCCCTTAATGTATACACTAAACACTAATAGTATTCTGAATTAGAAGCTTCTATGTCTGCTAGAAGTGCCTTTTGAATTTTGATGATCGGTCAGTCAGTGAGTGACAAAATTAACAAAATTAAGAAACTTTGACTAGTTATAATTTTTAAACTACTGGTTCAAATTGAATGAAATTTGAAATGTACCGTCTTTATACAATACCTGCTTGGTTACAGAATATTCAGGTTTCTAGTTTTATTCACAACGTAGTTATAGGAGGTCGAAAATGGCCTGAGTTGCTTCGAGAAAAGAATGGTTCGGCCGTGCCGCTTTGTTGCTCGACTTGGCGGGGGCACTGCCGTGCCCCCAGATCTGGGAAAATGTCAACTGTCAAGCTTTCACGGTTCATAAGATACAGCCTGGCGACAGACAAGACAGACGGACACTGGAGTCTTAATAAAAGGGTCTCGTTCTTACCCTTTGGTTACGGGACCTTTAAAAGGTTCAATGATTGACTGTTTTCCACATTTTGACGCCCCCTCACATCAATATCCACTCTGGGCATTTGCCCGTCTGCGCCTTCCTAGATCGGGCTCTGGTTTCCCAATCTATTTGTTAATACGTCTGCTCCCAAGTTTTCCTCTGTTAGCCGTCATGCGTCATCTCATCTCTCAGCCCTTTCAATATTTTATTGATTATTTCCAGGAATTAATAAGCTCTTTCCTCGAATTTCATGTACAAACTTGTGACCAAAACAACAACAACATTAGCGTTTCTATTACGCATTGAGATATTTTGTACCTACAAGTACTTAAATTATTATAAAAAGCCGCTATAACGCTCATAATATTGTTACGAACTTTATCAGAAATTTGGTTTTACCAGCAATTTTGATGTCTTAAGTTTTTGTTCAAAATACGGCAAAACTTTTATCTAAACAGATAACTAGCTGCCCCTCGTGATTTCATCCCCGAAAGTCTCGATCCCGTGAAAGTATCGGGATTAAACATCCCACCCGTGTTACTCCCAAAGCTGCAATGTATGTATATTAAATTTCATCAAAATCGGTCCAGTGGTTTGGTCGATTACCTCCAACATTACCAACGTTACCGCTTTATAATATTAGTACTGAAACCTATATTTATATTTGCAGGTAATAGAAGTGCAATCGTCAGACCAGTTGTACCGCGAGAAAACTACCAAGTTTCTAGAGAGTAAGAACTACACTCTCGCCGCCAGCTTCGACGGTAGTGTGCTTTACGCTCGGAACACCCGCTGATTTCAACCGCTTCACTTCAACCAGGTTGTATGAATCTCACTTTGATATGTACACTTACCAACGATAAATCATACGACATTTCGCTAAATATCTCATATTTAATACTTAGATTGAAAAAAGAATCTCGTTTGAATTCTCTTAATCTTTACCTGTAACATTTTTCCTTAAATATTAAAGAAAATAGGTTTTTTAGACAGGCACATAACTTATACGAATATTATAAAAAACATATATATTATTTTGACAATAGAAATAAAACACATCTTACGGTTTAAATCGCGTAGTGTTTTTTACTTTTAGCATTGTTTTAATGCTCAACGCTTCAATCCTGAAGAAGAGACCTGCCAAGGTCTCGAAACATTGAGCATTAAAACAATGCTTTAAGTAATAAAGACCCCGCGATTAAAATCGAAAAATGAGTTTAATTTAAATCCAACATCGCGAAAACAGAAGAAAAATCAAAATTTTCTTCGAGATAAATCAATAATGCTGTTGCTGGTTACATAATATGTAACATATGTTTGAATGCCGCTTGTCCTTCATTTCATATTATGAAGGACAAGCGCCATTCAAACATATTTTACAACTAGAGGTTTGACTCTTTTGATTTTAAAATTTTAACTCGTACATAAAATAGTGCACAAAATGTGTATTTCTTTATTGTTTTCTTAAGGGTCCTATCACAAAATTTTCTTTAATAATTGTCTTTTTTCACAAGTTACTGAGTATAATCAGTGTTTTTTTACAAAACGTACGTATTTATAGAATTCAGTTGTTGTATTATTTGTGAAACTTTTAATTGGTGTGTGTGAGTATCATTTTTATCTAAAAAGTGTTTTTTTTTACATAACCAACTTACAGTCGAATACTCAAACCATCTTTAAATTTTTAGGGCTACATCAAAAACTAATTTCATAATTAGTAAGTACCTATGCGAAATGTTTAGTTTAGGAGCTGCGTAGTTCCTTAAGTACCCCTTGAATGTTGAGTAGCGGTTCTGTATTTATCCGTTAGTAAGGAGTTTGGGCAGCTATCGTTTGTGAAGAAAATTTTGTAATAGGAGTCTTAAATTGTCGTGATTTAAACTCATAATTAAACAATTGAAGGTTGACTTGCGAAGCTACCGTCATCTGACTTAAGGGGACAGTCTACCTACTCTTTTCTCCATACCTACAAACTTTACAAACGTAGTCAACTGTTTCCTCCCTGGATGAAGATATTAGAAAAAATATGTTTATGGCATAAGTAAGCCCTATATCAGCCATGACTATACATCGAAAATGAAAAAAAAACCGTGCAAGTGCGACACTCGCGCACGAAGGGTTCCGTACCACTATGACATTTGGGTACGGAACCCTAAAATGATTTACATCCAATTTTTAAATTTGATAGGAAAATGTGAAATATTTAGCTTCGATCCTTCCTCCCTTCATACGACCACACAACTCAAAAAAAAAAGAAAAAAAAACTTTGGCACAAAGAAAATCTGAAACTTATAAGAAACTCTTTGGTAAGTGAAGGCAGACTGGTATTATTTGACAGACAGGGCGGCCATTTTGAATTCCACGACCTACTCGATTCCCTTGTAGTTTTTGAAACACGTTTGTTGTATGGGAGCCCCTCTTAAATATTTGTTTTATTTTGTTTTTAGTATTTGTTGTTGTAGCGGCAACCGAAATACATCTTCTGTGAAAATTTCAACCGTCTAGCTATTACGGTTCATGAGATACAGCCTGGTGACAGACGGACAGACGGACGGACGGACGGACGGACGGACGGACGGACGGACGGACGGACGGACAGACAGACAGACAGACAGACAGACAGACAGACAGACAGCGAAGTCTCAGTAATTGGGTCCCGTTTTTACCCTTTGGGTACGGAACCCTAAAAACAAAACGCATGGTCATGGCAGATATAGGTTTTACGGCATAAACATAATATTTACTCTAATGTCTTTATCCAGGGAGGAAACAGTCGACTATGGAGAAAGAGTAGGTAGACTGTCATCTTAAAACCGAAAATAAAAACAGTTTTATTTTAAATCAACATCGCGAAATCCAAAGAAAAATCTAAATTGTTTAATTCTGTGTTTTTTTAGTTTATATAATTATTGTATAAACTCATGTCGAACAAATAATTGAAATATAATAAAAACGAATACATTCGTAAAGAATATACCTAGTGGGTATCAAAGAAGATTCATCTTCAAATAATGTCTCGATTAATTAATTAAATAATAATTGAATTCCAATCGTTAGTAGGATAGTTTAGTTTGTGATTTTAATTTAAGTTTTATTTTTAATTACTAAATGTAAGAACTATTGTAAAAGTTTTAGTTAATGTTTAATGTTAAAGTGCCTTAGAAACCACCAATATTTTTACAAAAAAGAGATGTAAAGTTATTATTTTTTTGAACAGAGGGAACGTTTTATACTAACTTGAAATATTACCACTTTTCACGGTTGTGTATAGTCGCCTATTTTTCATTTGAGCTATGTTAGCTTAGTCGCTTACCACGGAGCTAGATGGCGCTGTGTGTTGTTCACAGAATTTATTTTTTATTTATTTTATTTTATGTTCCTGGTTGAATCCTTTACGGGAGCCCGGGGTCCGCTACAACCTCTTTATAACCTCTACAATTATTTAGGGTAGGCATGGTAAGTAACCATCACCTACCATACCCACTGCAAAAAGATTTGGCAATATTTTTGATACCAACTCTTTTAGGCACCAAGCAGTTTACCCGACACCGGGAGAACTTAAGGTTTGCTAGTCTTCCCGGGATCCCTGAGATGCCTTTTACGACAGGTGGGGTAAGTCTATTCTATGCCGGGGGATACACGACTAATATATCCGACAGATTGCCGAAATATCGAGAGCAACATTTGAAAGTTTTAAATTTATTACTTCTTTACCCAAAAATCTACTAAACCGAATGCGATAAAACTTGGTACCTATGTTAATAGCTGAAAATCTGCATTAAAACATAGACTAAAGAATGATAAATCTGAAGAGTTCTTGGTATAGTGTTAGTGCCACAATATTTTTCAGATTGTAAACTCAAAAGATGGGATCAAAAGTTTTGAAACGTTCTCTCTTCTTTAACCATAATATTGACATCTTTGATAAAAAACTAGTTTTTTAAAAGATAATTTCGGATCCATTGCATCCCTTATTATAATTTGATTTTATTTAATCATTAAAAATGCATAATTACTAAACCTAATACTGTTTTGATAAACTTGTTTAAACTCAATTTGGCACACGGGTGTGTGTATTTGTGGGAACTCTTGGAGTAGATTAGTTAACAGCAGCGTGTTCGTGCGGCACACAAAACGCACACAGAGTGCAGCTCGCCGATATGAGTTAAAACAAGTACTTACTTAAATTTCAAAATAAAAAGACAATTAAAAAAATCAAGCCAGTTATTTTCAAAGTTGATTAGAATTGAACACTTTTTACTGTCTGTTATATTATACCTTCATAGTTTTCGTAAAATATTGGTGAATAAATACGCGATTACGAGTAAATAGATTCAAAATGTAGTTTAGTTAATTTGATATAGTACTAAGCGTTAAAGAACAAATTGCACCAACACTTTAATGTTAGATTGAAGAGTGATTAACGATTCGTGTGTAAGTGAATCTGTACAAATATTATAAACTAGCTTCGCCCCGCGGTTTCGCCCGTTTAAGTCCCGATCCCGTGGGAATATCGGGATCAAAAGTAGCCTATAGCCTTCCTCAATAAATGGACTATCCAACACTGAAATAATTTTTCAAATCGGACCAGTGGTTCCAGAGATTAGCGCGTTCAAACTTACAATCAAACAAACTCTTCCGATTTGTAATAGTAGATAGATAATAGATGCGAACAATGCCTTACTATACTTCGTTTTTTAATGTCAGACGACGATCTGACATTTCGGTTCTATGCATTTGGTATTTTTTCTTCAGCAAGATGTGTCAAATCATAGTCTACAATTAAAAAAACTAATTAAACTAAGTTATGTGAAGCGTTGCGCAGGTTCCATACGAAAACCTGCGCAAGCGACTAACTAAGACCTTATGCTACAGTTAAAACCTGTCACGGATGCCTTAGCTTGTTCGATTTTTCTCAGATCGGTTGAACCATTGTTGAATTTTGTAAGAAATCACTGACTGACCCTTATTTTTAGTCTTATTTATTTATGCCTTGGTGCATAAATCATCCTTTAATTGTAGCATAAGGTCCGAGTTAGTCTCCCGCGCAGCTTTTGTAGGCATAAAGCTCTTAGACCTAGGCTTTTGTATGAAACCAACCAATCTCCACACTTCAAGCAGTTTTAGACCTAAAATCCGTTTCTATTTATAATATTTGTATTGATCATTATCAAACAGCGACACAGAATCCTACGACAATAATCAAAGTTCGTGTTAAAGTTAAGTGGTTAAATACAAAGCTTTATGAAATCTGCGATACACTATGTTAGATAAATAGCTATTACACCGCTTCGCCTAATTGAAATCACAATTTTAAGCCTGAATGATAAAAGCAGTTAAATTACTTACATTTAAGTTTTATTATTTTATCAGACCCTATTGTAATGTAAGAAATTAATCTGAAGATTTTTTTTTCTTTTTGTTACATAAAAATAAACCAATATTTTTTAAATACCTACCTGCAGCGCTATATTCTATGCTTTCATAGAATTTGCCTTTGCTTTCCAATGCAGCTTGTGTTATGGTGACCTGACAAAGGATATAGTAAAATGAAACTTGCAATATCTGCGCTCGACAGACGTAATATCTTGGTCTGTTCTGCGTACTATCAACGTAGATTGTTTGTAAAGCTTAATGTCCACTGGCAAGTAATTTACGCAATTTCTTGCAGAATTTAATTGCCAAGCAGATTCCACTGACTGAAATATTCGTAAGACTTACAACAAGTTCGAATAGTTATTAAGAGGAATTACAACGCCAACGACCTTGAAACTGAAAATCCCTGTCGGGCTCATCGAAAATTGTTGATTATTTCGTGACAGAATGTCGTAGAACTTTATTTGTGTACAGATTGTAGGTGACATTGTTTCCTACATTTTGGTGTAGTTTTAAGACAAGAACTTCCTATTGGTGCAAAGCTTAACCATATTTTAGACAAAAAATGTCTGATTTGGCTAAAATGTCGATAGGCTTCAATACGTTTCGATATATTTGTATGGAAACTGCACTAAAATATCTGAAACAATGTCGCCTACAATCTGTACACAAAAAAAGTTCTATGACATTCCGTCATGAAATAATCAACAATTTTTGATGCGCCCGACATGGATTTTGAGTTTAGCAGGTATAGGGCCCTTAAAACTGGCAGAAGTCGACATGCGCGAGAGTTTATACATGTTGGAAGTCGCTTGCGCAAGTACTTCATTGTTAGTGGACAGTTAGCTTCAGTTAGTGCAGCTGGCAGTTAGTGGTTTGGCTTTAATTTTCTTTATTAATTCATTCTCTATACAGAATTCCAGTAACAATTTATTATTTTAAGACTGAACTTATCGCCGAGTGATTAAATTGATTATTTATTTTTTTAAATGTTTTTCAGTATTAATTAATATGAATCTACTATGAATTGAATGACAATTAATGTGTATAATATTAATTTTATTTTAACGTCTAATTAAGTTTTTTTTGTTTAGGTTAAGTTTTTATGCGCTCAATTTTTCACGAATAAATTATATTGATTGCTTTCATGTTGTAGTTTTATTAATTGTACTAAATATATATTCCTTCTATACTCTATTTCAGACTCTTAGATCAAACATATAAAAAAAACCCGGCAAGTGCGAAACTCGCGCACGAAGGGTTCCGTACCACTATCACAATTGGGTACCGAACCCTAAAATCGTTTACCAATTTTAAAATTTGATAGGTAAATGTGACATTTACCTATCAAATTTCGATTCTTACTTCGATTTCTTACTTAGCTTCGATTCTTACTTCCATCATACGACCACACCACGAAAAAAAAAGAAAAAAAAAAATATTTGGCACAAAGACAATCTGAAACTTATAATTAAGAAACTCTTTGGTAAGAGAAGGCAGGCTGGTATATTTGACAGATAGGGCAGCCATTTTGAATTTCATGACCTACTCGATTCGATGTTTTTGAAACACGTTTGTTGTATGGGAGCCCCCCTTAAATATTTGTTTTAATTTGTTTTTAGTATTTGTTGTTGTAGCGGCAACCGAAATACATACTACATAGAAATACTTCTGTGAAAATTTCAACCGTCTAGCTATTACGGTTCATGAGATACAGCCTGGTGACAGACGGACGGACGGACAGACAGACAGCGAAGTCTCAGTAGGGTGTTTCTTTGAGAATGTGCACATCGCGCGGCGTTACGTGAATAACGTACTTAATTAACATTAATATGATAGCTGTGGTAGTTTATAAATCAATCTAATTGTCTTCTATTTGGCGCAAAAGGTAATTTATAAAAAGAGTTATCATAGTACTAAAGGTTACATGAAATCTGTTCAAATTCTAATTACCAGTAATGTCCCATTTCCCCGATTACAACAAACTTTGTCATAATATTAGGAAATATGTGTGAAGAATTAAATTCTGGTAAAAGATTTTTGAAATAGGATATTTAAGGTTAACTATGAAATTGGTAATATTACATAAAGAACATACTTTCATAATTTTATAATCATTTGTAAAATGTCCCAACATTAACCGCCTAATTACCGTTTATGACGATGGTCACCCTAGTATTTTTGAATGCTTCGTCGTATGCACTGCGCTTGATTGGTCAACACTAAAACGCCAGTGGTCGCTCGAACGTGGGACAGACGGACGTGTGTCACATTGAGTTGGAGTGAAGAAAAATCGGAAATTATTGTTTCGATAGTGTGTTGTTACGGTTTGATCCTCAGTACCGTTTACGCTTTTTAAAGGTAAGTTAATTATTTATTTGAATAAAAACTATATCATACGAGCTCGTCTAAAGGTCTATTTCTGAATTTTAGCTTTAAAAAAGTAGAAACTACCTAATTGCAGAGATTTTAAAACAAATAACCGTTTTTCTAATTACCGTTTGTCTCATTACCTGACTTTACCATTCATTTTATTATAACGGTAATGAGATTTTCGAATGGTAATTATAATATCAGTAAAATAAATCCTTTATTGGGTTATATTCTAGCCACAAGATTGTGGCAATAGGTTTCGCGGATGAGTATGAGTAGTAAGGTAGAGTAGCAGTACTAGGGTAGGGTAGAGTAGTAGGGTAGAGTAGCCATAGTAGGGTAGGGTAACAGTAGTAAGATAGAGTAGTAGTAGGGCACGGTAGTAGTAGTAGAAGGGTAGGGTTACAGTAGTAGGGCACGGTAGTAGTAGTAGAAGGGTAGGGTAGTAGTAGGGCAAGGTAGTAGTAGAGCTAAGTAGTAGGGCTGGGTAGTAGTAGGGCTGGGTAGTAGTAGAGCTAGGTAGTAGTAAGGCTGGGTAGTAGTAGGGCTGGGTAGTAGTAGAGCTAGGTAGTAGTAGGGCTGGGTAGTAGTAGGGCTGGGTAGTAGTAGAGCTAGGTAGTAGTAGGGCTGGGTAGTAGTAGAGCTAGGTAGTAGTAGGGCTGGGTAGTAGTAGGGCAGGGTAGTAGTAGAGCTAGGTAGTAGTAGGGCTGGGTAGCAGTAGGGCTGGGTAGTAGTAGTAGTACAGGAATGGTCAAGGAGAAATTCGCTTTTGCTGAATCCTTCTAAGACTAGCTTTATTGTGTTTGGCACAGAAAATCAAATTGGTAAAATTGTTGCAAATAATCCTGAAATCAATATTGATGGCGTTTATATAGAACGGGTAGATGAAGCTAAAAATTTAGGTATCGTTTTCGATAGTTGCCTTAGATTTGAA
This sequence comes from Idaea biselata, assembly GCA_958496205.1. Taxonomy (NCBI): domain Eukaryota; kingdom Metazoa; phylum Arthropoda; class Insecta; order Lepidoptera; family Geometridae; genus Idaea; species Idaea biselata. Next base: position 11,896,116 of record OY292394.1, read on the forward strand.
ACACACGTACAGAATATCGTACGAAATTGTTTCTATCGTCTAAAAATTTTATATAAAATACTGTCATTTTTAAGCGAACAAACACGCATTAGGCTTTGTGAAACCCTCATCCTTTCAAGACTAAACTATGGAGATCTGGTCTATGGTCCCCGTTTGCTGGTTAAAACCAAGAACTTAATTCAAAGAGCACAAAATGCATGCTGTCGTTTTTGCTTCGCTATTCCACCAAGAACGCATATTACTCCCTATATCAACAACGCCAATATGCTAAGTATGGAATCACGACGTAAATTGCATTTAGCCAGTCTCATGTTTGGTATTATGAAAAACCATAGACCGGAATATCTATCTACAAAACTAAAATTTTCAAAGTCAAACGATTTAAGGTTTGTTAAGCCACAATTGTTGCAGCACAAGCATAAATTGGTTGCTTTTGAGGGCAGTTTCCGCTACCATGCTACAAAATGCTGGAACGATATACCGCCTCCTATTAGGCATGCATCGACTATGTTCAAATTCAAAAATATTTTACGTCTACATGTGCTAAGTGAGCAAAAAATCGGTATTACAGAAAGCTATAAAAAGTGGTGGTAGTGGTAACTCGATCTTATCTTTCTTTTACGAGTAGGTACTTCTTATTTAAGTGTATTTTTTATTTTTTCGTATACTATTTTATAATTCATAATACTTATAATTCATTATAGTTTATTTTAATTTATTTTTATACATGTGTAGGTCCTTACTTTATTTATGGATATTGTATTTTTATATGTCATATATGTCATACGTATATGTATCGATTACATTACACTATATTTATATTTATAATTTACTATATTAAATACTGGTCCATGCAAAGCAGCGTCCTTACTTTGGGGTTACTGCTGAAAATCAGTGTTTTGCTTTTTATTAGCAAATACATCACTGAGCAGTATCCCATCTGCACCACTTCAGCACACAACTCACCTCACATCTGTTGTATCTACACCGTTGTACCTACTAGTGTGCTTTTTTGTTGCGGAATAAATGATTATCTATCTAAATGATTATCTATCTATCTAGTAGAGCTAGGTAGTAGTAGGGCTGGGTAGTAGTAGGGCAGGGTAGTAGTAGAGCTGGGTAGTAGTAGGGCTGGGTAGTAGTAGAGCTAGGTAGTAGTAGGGCTGGGTAGTAGTAGAGATAGGTAGTAGTAGGGCTGGGTAGTAGTAGGGCAGGGTAGTAGTAGAGCTAGGTAGTAGTAGGGCTGGGTAGTAGTAGGGCAGGGTAGTAGTAGAGCTAGGTAGTAGTAGGGCTGGGTAGTAGTAGAGCTAGGTAGTAGTAGGGCTGGGTAGTAGTAGGGCTGGGTAGTAGTAGGGCTGGGTAGTAGTAGTTAGGTTAGGTTTGGAATAATATTTTCACCATTAATGGGATTTATTATTAATAAAATATTTAAAAATACTTTGATAGGTAATTTACAAAAGTCCAAGAACAAAATTTTATAAAAGTCTACACCAACCTCCTTTCCATTAAAACTTGCCCTCATCAATAAACATTATACAATATAAATAATTAATTATGTTAATTACTTACTATTATATGTATTTATATATATTTAGTGAAATAATATACAGGGTGTCCCAGAAACGAGTGTCAAGCGAAAGTCCAGAGGTAGAGGACCTTAAGGGGTACCCGAATCACCCCCATGTATGTTCCGCGATTTTTCGTAGTTTAGAAGTTATGGCCTTTTTTCTCATTTTTCTACTAAAATGCGACCACTGATACCTATTTGGTCATACTTACTGCAATAATTGAGATAATTGGCTGATTTCTTTTCAAATGTGGAGCTGAATAATAAGGTCATGTTACCCGTAACAAAGAAAAGGCGTAACACTAACCAAACTGTTACAAATTAAAAACGAATTTCATAAAGTGAGCTTTGACAAAACGCTATAAACACTTTAAAGAGCAATAAAAAGAAAAACTCTCCTATTATTTTTTTTCCAAAACAACTTCAAAAACTTCCTTACTTCATTAGCTATCTACCCTATTTATTTTATTGGTCTATCATTAGAGGATCATATCAAATTTTTTATTTAAAAATTCTTTGGTCGAAAATTCTCTCACTCATCCCTATTACGAAGACTTCGTTGTCTGACCGTCTGTCACCGGGCTGTATCTCAAAAACCGTGATAGCTAGATAGTTGGAATTTTTACAGAGGATGTATTACTGTACCCGCAAATATTTAAGGGAGCTCCCATACAACAAACGTGGTTTTTGACATAAAAACGCAACGATACCACGATGTATTTTACCACTAGCGCCATCTAGTGATGATTTTTGTCTTCCGCAAAAAAAACTTCTGCACAAATCTTAATTAAGATTTGTACAAATAAATGTATTAAATAAAATAAGAACAAATAATATGTTTTTCATGTTATTCGATTAGGTCGGGAGTTTCCCTTCAGGTTTAAGTAAGATGAGTGAGAGAATTTTCGACCAAAGAATTTATAAATAAAATTTTTGATATGATCCTCTAATGATAGACCAATAAAATAAATAGGGTAGATAGCTAATGAAGTAAGGAAGTTTTTGAAGTGGTTTTCGAAAAAAAATAATAGGAGAGTTTTTCTTTTTATTGCTCTTTAAAGTGTTTATAGCGTTTTGTCAAAGCTCACTTTATGAAATTCGTTCTTAATTTGTAACAGTTTGGTTAGTGTTACCCCTTTTCTTTGCTACGGGTAACATGACCTTATTATTCAGCTCCACATTTGAAAAGAAATCAGCCAATTATCTCAATTATTGCAGTAAGTATGACCAAATAGGTATCAGTGGTCGCATTTTAGTAGAAAAATGAGAAAAAAGGCCATAACTTCTAAACTACGAAAAATCGCGGAACATACATGGGGGTGATTCGGGTACCCCTTAAGGTCCTCTACCTCTGGACTTTCGCTTGACACTCGTTTCTGGCACATCCTGTATATATCTATAGTGAAAATAAGTATTAGGCATTTGACTAATACTTGTTAAATCAATAATTGATTCATGTTTTTGTTTTATTTCTAATTCCCATATTAAATTATCTAATTACCTTTCCTTAATAATAATTACCATTCGTCCTTAGATATAATTACCATTTTCAAAAAAATACTTTGCTTTCTAATTATTAAATGAATAATGTTATCATTGTCCCTTCTACATATATTTAAATAGAACTTATTAAACTATATAAAAAGTATATAAAGAACAGTTTATGTGTACATTGTCGCAGCATTATTTGAAATAGCCGAATATGCACATTCTCAAAGAAACACCCAGTAATAGGGCTTAGATGAAAACAATAAATAGGTAGATACGGTATATTCTAACATTGCGTATTCGAAAAATGAGCTAGAAACACCTACATGCATTTTCCTATTTTTTAGGGTTCCGTACCCAAAGGGTAAAAACGGGACCCTATTACTGAGACTTCGCTGTCTGTCTGTCTGTCTGTCCGTCTGTCCGTCTGTCCGTCTGTCCGTCTGTCCGTCTGTCCGTCTGTCCGTCTGTCCGTCTGTCCGTCTGTCCGTTCGTCTGTCCGTCCGTCTGTCCGTCCGTCCGTCCGTCCGTCCGTCCGTCTATCACCAGGCTGTATCTCATGAACCGTAATAGCTAGACGGTTGAAATTTTCACAGAAGATGTACCTATATCGGTTGCCGCTACAACAACAAATACTAAAAACAAAATAAAACAAATATTTAAGAGGGGCTCCCATACAATAAACGTGTTTCAAAAACTACAAGGGAATCGAGTAGGTCGTGGAATTCAAAATGGCCGCCTTGTCTGTCAAATATACCAGTCTGCCTTCACTTACCAAAGAGTTTCCTATAAGTTTCAGATTTTCTTTGTGCCAAAGTTTTTTTTTTTCTTTTTGTTTTGAGTGGTGTGGTCGTATGAAGGGAGTAAGGATCGAAGCTAAATATTTCCTATCAAATTTAAAAATTGGATGTAAATCATTTTAGGGTTCCGTACCCAAATGCCATAGTGGTATGGAACCCTTCGTGCGCGAGTGTCGCACTTGCCCGGTTTTTTTTTGTATTTAAAACATTTGTCTTTAAGAATGATTCAGGCTTTGTAAATAAGCAAGATGGCATTCTGATGGATGTCAAAATGATAATCGCAGTGTGACAGCACGTGCTCACGCGGTAACGGTTTGACATACGACTGAGCCTAGTGCGTCAGCTAGACGCAGTTTTATTGTCTCATTTTCCGAGACTAGGTACCGTATCTTTAGTTTTTTGTTTTAATCTAAGTAATAGGGTCCCGTTTTTACCCTTTTGGAACCCTAAAAAAGTAAATGAAGAACTGTCAGTTTCAAATAAATATATAAGATTTATGTTTACAGTTTTTGATTTAAGATTCTGAAATAGCGCATAGCATAGTTAGCGGGATTATTCGAGTACGTTTCGGTCCGATATCGAAGATTGAAGGCATATCTCTTTGTCGCTCGGCGCGACTCAATAAAGAATATCACGTCGATCACCGATATCGCGACCATATGCCGTAGATAGAGGGGGTCCTGATAACGTTCTAGTATTATTACCTAAATCCATGCCACTGATCAATATATCGAGTTGACCTTTAGGTTACCCGGGGTGTGACGCAAACTATCGCGATTGCGTTAGCGCGAAACTCCTCCATAATTATAAAGTTAAGCTTCACATTATGCACGCTCATTAAATTTCCATGCAATTTAGGCGTTTACCTGAGATGAAAACAAAAATAGTAGATACGGTATATTCTAACATTGCGTATTCGAAAAATGAGCTAGATAGGAACACCTACATGCATTTTCATAAAATTATTGTATTTAAAAACATTTGTCTTCTTTAGGAATGATTCAGGCATTTGTAAATAAGCAAAAAGGCATTCTTTCTTATGGATTTCAAAAAGATAATCGCAGTTTGACAGAACGTGCTCATGCGGCAACGGTTCGACATACGGTACCAAACCGGTATTAATGTTTGTCACGCATCTAAGGAAAGAGTAGTCTGTAGTGGCGTTCCGCAAGGTAGCGTACTTGGACCTCTTTTATTTATCATATATATAAATGATCTGCCTACTATTACTAAACATTACATGACCATATTTGCTGATGATAGTACAATTTTATTCAACTATGACAATTCGAATAACATTCAAGATGACATAAATAATACAGTACACTCCTTAGTCAACTGGTTGACATTAAACAATTTGACAATAAATTTAACAAAAACATATTTAATGAACTTTAAACAAAGAAATAACTTTCCCTTAAAATTTGACATAAATCATTTGGGCAAATCGATAATAGAGGTAGATTCCACAAAGTTCCTAGGATTAACGATAGACAATAGGCTAACATGGAAACCTCACATAGATAATATAGTCAAACGTCTCAACCAATTTTCCTATGCATTGTCCATGTTAAGGAAAGTATCCAATTTAAAAACGGTATTGACAGCGTATCATGGATATGTAGCATCTACGCTTAGATATGGCATTATGTTCTGGGGTAACACCACTGACAAGCTCTTGGTATTTAAAGCCCAAAAAAAATGCATTAGATCAATGTTTGGCCTTAAACAAGATGTTTCATGTATACCATACTTTCGCGAGCATAATATTCTCACACTGCCATCTATGTACATAAGCGAGATTGCAAAATTTGTTAAGGACAACCCACAATACTTTGACGTGTATCCCTCTGGAAGTCGTCATGAAGGCAAACTACGAACCAATCGAAACTACAAAAGTCTTATTAGAAGAATGAGTGTAGATAGTATGGCGCCTCTTATTTACAATAAAATCCCGATTGAAATTCGAAGTACAAACAACCCTCGATTTAAGTCTGCACTCAATGGCTTTCTTGCTGAAAAAGCGTACCGCGATATTAGAGATTTTTTGAATGACAGATTAAAGTGATGTTATGGGGTGTTTTAGTCTCAGTATTGACATTGTCTTATATTTTAGTGGTGAATTATTAATTATAACAATTGACATTTTCTATTATACCAAATTTCAATATTTAAATTCTACTAATACTGACATCTATTTTATTTTATTATTTTCTATTTGATATTAACACATTATTAACTACTAATTCTATTTATAATTTGATTAATTGCGATGTATAATTTAATAAGAACACGTTCATATGCCGACAGGCGAAACATAGCTGTACTATATTTTAATTTATCAACACCATTTGTATAATAAACCTATGTTTATGGACAATAAATGAATATGAATATGAATATGAATATGAATATGAATACGTAGTGCGTCAGCTAGACGCAGTTTTATCGACTCATTTTCCGAGACTATTTAACGTATTTGCTGTTTTTTGTTTTCATCTAAAGCGTTTACCCAAACGTAATCTCCTTCTCATCCGAGCGATGTTCCCGGTTGCATCCCTCTCGGGAGCCCGGGGTCCGCTAAACCCCAAATATTTTTTTTATATTTGGGATCGACGCAGTCGGTAAGTCATCATTAACCATGCCTTCTGAAATTAGATTTGGCAATCTTTTCACGGCCGGCCGCCTACCTGACACCAAACCTCTTAGGGATCAAGCAGTTTATCCGCCACTGCGCGGGGAGAACTTAAGGTTTGCTAATCTCCCACATATCCCTTAGTCGCCTTTTACGACACCCACGGGAAGAGATTGGGTGACCCTATTCTATGCTGGGGCTACAAGGCAAACGTAACGTAAAGTAACAGTAAAGTTTTAAAGGAAAAAAAAAGAGGGTCTAAAAAATAAAGTTTGAAAAACTAAAACTCGACTTCGTAAATAAATAAAAAATGGGGGTCTAAAAAGGGCAAAACAAGAAGATAATTATTTAGATTGAAATCCAGAAATGCATAGGTACAAAAACTTATAACACCCCTCTTTTTCCCTCGGGGGTTAAAAATGGTCAAGGTACAGCCGTGGTCGTACCTACTGTATACCAACTATCATTATGTGGGTGATAGGAATACCTCTATAAATACAGACATAGTAGGCACTAGATATATACACTAGCAGTGCAATATATACCTCGTCGCATTTTAAGAAAGGATCAAGACCACGGTACCAATAGCCACACATAAGATCCTGCACAGGGAACTGGCTTATTATTGAGCAGAGTCGAGACTTCTAAGCCTCTCCAATTCCGTTAAAGATGCGGCATCGTGGGGGTGTCAGTAATAGGGTCCCGTTTTTATTATTACCCTTTGGGTACGGAACCCTGATTAACTACCTTTACCATCTAATACCTACTCAAACGTAATGTTGGTTTGTTATTAACTTATTGTGCAACTTTATTACGGACTACGCGAGCTGTACGACCGCAATATTATACATATTTTGACTTAAACAAAACGATATATATATATTTAAAATGTGCTCGACAAGACCTTTCTTTTGATACCTAACATGCGGTGATTATATTAATTTTATTTTTTTCGAGGGTAGAATCTGAGGTTTAAATTCCGTCATATAATATTTTGATAAAATGTATATACCCTACGACATCCGGCCTATTATTACGAATCTATTGACCCCTCATTCATTAAAATCGGTTCAGTAGTTTAGGCGCTACGGTGGAACATACAAACATACGTACATACATACATAGACTGCCAAAAACATTACCCTTCCTTTTGGCTTCGCCGTAGTCGGGTAAAAAGGCACTAGGCTTTCTAAAACCGTAGTGGAAGTTTTCAAAAACTCACGTTTGCATAACGCGAGACTTTTAAACAGATAGTTGAAGCTTTACATACGTTCACTAAAGGCCCTATTCCATACGATACCGTTTACGCAAACGTTTGCTATACGAAAAAACCCTATTTCAGAAACTTAGATCAAAAATGTAAACAAAGACATTCCAATTTTAAAGGAAAAAGTACAAATAAAGAGCTGTCACTTTCAATAAACGGATTTTATTTTTACATTTTTTAATCCAAGTTTGATATAGGGCCTCTGGTCATCGTACGGGCAGTATCCGTCCGTACAACTTACGCATGTGAGACCTAGCCGATTAACGTAAAGCTAATTCGCAGGTATACAGTTTATAGTTGATACAGAGATCGATGGAATGCACTAAGCTCGGAATATCTTTACGTGACAAAGTACGGAATACCATCCGCGAACACACCAAAATGCAATGGTAGACGTAAAGTAGCGCGTCGCAAAACTGACATGGGCGTGGCCGGAGATGTCGTGTGCCGTAGGGGAGACGGAAGGTGGACCGTGGAGTTGTCCTGTCCTGGATATGGCGACCCAGAGTTGGAAGGAGTGTGGGCAAAGCACCTGTCAGATGGTACGACGATGTTAAAGCCCACGCGGATTTAGTGTGGTCTTCGAAGACCAGAGAACAAAATGAGTGGCGTACAATTGGGCAAAGCACCTGTCAGATGGTACGACGATGTTAAAGCCCACGCGGATTTAGTGTGGTCTTCGAAGACCAGAGAACAAAATGAGTGGCGTACAATTGGGGACGCATTATGCTTGCAGCTAAATAAGAATAAAGGTTAAACCAAAATACAAACCCAATTGAAAATATTAGGCGTGTTCTCTTAAAGGTGGAAGAAGAGTTTCTACTTTCTAAAGTGTCTTTTACACTAATATTATAAAGAGGAAAGATTTGTAATTTATGTGTGTGTGTGTCTGTCTGTATGTTTGTTATGAATAAACTCAAAAACTACTGAGCCGATTTCAAAAAATATTTCTGCGCAACTCGCGGCGCCTATGTTCACAGGGGTCATCAAGATTTGTGCGAACTATAACATAGGCTACTTTTAATCCCGATATTCGCGGGATCGGGACTTACAGGGTTGAAACCACGGGGCGCAGATAGAGTACTCTCCATAGAGGTAAAGCACATCATGACAACACGGCGCTCTCTTTAAGGTAAAGCAGCGAATTTTACGTGAAATTCGCTAGCGCTATCCCTGTCACGCAATGCTGAAAATTGGTGGGGAGGTAGCTTAGAACCAGGAGAAAGACAGGATACTTTTGATCCCGTAAATCCCACGGGATTGGGACTTCCGCCGTACGCGGGTGAAACCGCGGGGCGCAGCTAGTTATAAATAAAACGATAACATTAAATTACAAGTATATTTATTACACCTTTCCATTAACTTACATAATCATACATTTTCTGTTTCTAAACACAAAAACGGAAACTGTGTAAGTATGTATCTAAACTAACATTCACTTAAATCGTGTTACAATAAAAACTGTGCGAAATTATCGTATATAAAGCAATTCGAATAACGATAGGATCGACCTGGTGCCATCTTGTGATGTCATAGTTAGAAACTAACTTCATTTCAGTCGGATTTGGCAACGCATCGCAGAATTTTCGCTCAGCTGTGTGGTTCAATTTACTTGTTTACCTATTCGTCCAAGTAACTTTATATCATTAAAATTATAGCATTTTTAGGGTTAGTTACGTACCTAACTAAAAAGGAAATAAAACCTACTTTTCCCTTATAAAATCACTCGCTTATCGCACCACATGGTGACATGGTGTGAACATCGCCGCATAAGATTGATGACGGCTGAGCGATACTCGCTAAACTCTCTTAATCGGAGGGCTGACAAAATGGCGTTAGATCTATCGCATCGTAATCGTTAACTAAAATATATTATGTAATATTATATAAATTAAACCTTTATATTATTGCTTTCAAATATCCTAAATTAATGGAAGAACGAAATTAAAGTTAAAAAGTACAATTTCATAATTGGTAAACTAGGGCACTCGAAAATGCGTTACGACCGAAAATTTGTATAGAAAACTACCTGCCCCGATGCACTTATCGCCATAGGCAAAGCTCCTTAAGATCAATTTGAATTTAAGGATTTCGACTTTAGTGGACGCATTGCGGTAGTGGGATGCGGGTGCGGATATCGATAGGGATGCAGATACTAGTGTGGATGCGGATACGGTGCGTGTAAAAACGTGTGTTATTGCGGGTTGTAGGGTGTGGGTATGAGCGCGTGTGCGGGTATCAGTGCGGGAGTGGGTGACGCCAGATATTATACAGATCCGATATTATGACCGATGACTTAGTGCACCGGGTCGGATAGTTTTCTATACAAATTTTCGTAAGCAACGATATTTACCCAAAAATGTTAAAACATTTACTTTACCTATATACGTACGCACCACGTAATAGTTAGGTACCAAAGTAGACTCAAATTTATAACAGTTGACTTTGGTGCTAGCCAAAAGTTTATTCAAATCTACATTGTTATGGCCTGAAAGCTGCATTATACCAATGCAGTATATTCGTTTTGGACTGGGTAGATTCAAGTGTCTCTACGTTCTCCCGAACCTGGTATTAAACCAGCGCTGGTGTCCGCGTATTAAGCAGCTGGTATTGTAACCGTCGTTAAACGAATAATTAAAATATGTCGTATCCTTTTCGCACTATCACAAATGACCTAAGTACGACTGAAACACAACATATTTTAATTTAAAGTTGGAAGTTTTCATACCATTTATTTCAAAATTGTATTATAACAATATACAATTATTAACAAATAACTACGCACCAAAATTACAGAAAGCACTCTAAAATAATTCTAAATTCATTTAAATTGTTTATAGTTTATAATGCTTTCGCAATCTTGTTCAACAAGCCGTGGAAAATAATTTTGAAACACTGAGCGTTGGTCCCGATTACTGGTTTAACATATTTAAGTTCCAAAAGCATTATAAACTATTTTCAGTCTTAAAGTTACCTAGATATTCTTTTAGGTACGTTCTCGATGATGTAAAACTCGCAATTAATTTAATAATTCATTGCTAGGTAACTTTAAGAAAGAGTATACTGATATAAAATATACATAGGTAAATTGATTAATTAAAATTATACATAATTAATTAAAATTGAGCTGCCCGCTTCACAACTTAAAGAAAACCATTAAAAGGAATGAAATAATGTAAATGCAATTTTACAATCAAATACTTCCATTTATTTACGGATAAAAATTAAGTAAATAAATTGTAATAACAGTTAGTAAAGTTTAATATAAGTAAATAGTAAATTATTAAGTACTTACAGTAATTTTATTTTCCAAAAAATAACGGAAATTTACTATTTTAGTTCTTGAAATAGTGATTATTGTCAATTTTAAGTTCTTGTTTTAAGCATGATCCTATTTAATTTTAAATGCTCTCAGATGTATTTCCACAAAGTGCAATTAAAAGAAAAAGTCGGAAACATTTATGTCTGAAGAATAGAAACATATCATATTCTTTATTCTAGTTCTTCCCGAGTTAAAATAGACTCAGGTAAAATAGACTCTTTTTTTTAATTTGCGTTCAAGTATTGACTTTCTGTCGCATCTTGCTTTATTATAAGTATAGAATACGCATAATTTTAGTGAATGCATTGGTCGCTAAGCTGTTAAATAAATTGGGATTGGTGTTTGTATTTTAACGAATTCAACAACAAACACGTAAGCCCGCCATTGATCGTCCGAAACAAAGTTATATTAGGACACGTAAATTGAAATAAGATGTAGTGAAAAAACATAACGCGCCCTATCTACCATACTTCGCTTTGACTCTACAATGGGAATAAACCCAATACAAAACAATATGAAGGAAGGTTTCGGCCTAGGTTCATAGCATAAAACATAATGTTCCGTCTTTTTCTTACTTTGTCCATTCTTCCTGCGTGGGTAAACGACAGAAAATAGAATCTCGGTTTACAGTATTTTAATTGAGGCCAATTTTTACAAATTATATTAGAAATGCCCGTAAATATATTGAAATTTCCTACTTACATTACATAAAAATTTGAAATAAAATGTGAAACAAAAAATAACCACAGATTACGATCATATTGCCCAATGATTATTTATTTTTAACGTTAATCCGAATAACAATACACCGTGAACGATATTCCGAAGATAAATAGTGTGATAAGAGAACAACATATAAATAGTATAAAGTAAAACTTAATAATATGTAGATATTAATAACTTTCTATACCCTATTTTAGAAACTTAGATCATAAATGTAAACAAAGAACTGTCAATTTCACAGAAAAAAGTAAATAAAGAACTGTCACTTGCAAATAAATGTATGACATTTTTGTTTACTATTTTGATCTAAGTTTGTGAAATAGGGTATAGAGGAGAGTACAAAACTTGATAGTGTGTCTACGATGAAAAGATAGTGAAACTAGTAGATTGAGTAAAAAATATTACTTAATTCTTTGGAATAAGACAGACTGCTTGTTTTACCCCAGGCTACGCAGATTTAAAAACTAGTATCCATCTTGTGCCTAATTATCTTTATTTTTTTTTCGGATCATCGCTCATTCAAGTATCACAATTCGGTTAAACAGATAATCTCATATCGAATGCCATTCAAATTATCCCAACACAGTAACACTTATACAAATAACAACATGTTTCTATTATACCTACTGTTTTGACACTACTTAGTGATATATTCAATGTGGGTGACCTTATCAAGTGATTACAGGTGAATAATATTGTGATGCTTTAGTAGGATTATTTAATAGAAATGCGGACAAGAATGATCAACGATCATAGAAAAACAATTGCAGCTTTGGAATAAAAAAAAAGAAAACAGTTGAATGGTCAAAATAAGTTGAATTTCGGAAAATATAAATTGGAAATCTGAAAAAAAAGGTGGAATTTCGAAACAAACGTAAATTTAGGACTTACAGTTTAGGCATGTGATAGTGAATGTGTGTTATACTATACATGTGTAAAATACTTAGAAAGATCACCCTTCTACATTATTATTATACGTAGGTGTGTATACATACATCTATTTACAATACAGAGTGGCCGATTTAAGCATAAAGTAAATAAGAATTACCATACAATCAACTAATTGGATTTTTTTTTTCTTTCTTAAACTCGTTCCCTTTTTGGGAAACGAGTTTAAGAATTTCTATATCTCGGCAGTATCCGAACCAGAAACTGATTATGCACAACAAAACATTTAACACCTTCCCCATATTTTTTACATGTTCATTTTCTCAAAAGTACAAGCCATCGAAATAAGTTCTTGAATTCTCTCATAGATCGTTGCATTTTATCAAAGACCACCCAGTAGGTACACACACTCTACAGAAGCGGGTATAAAAATACTCTATGATAATGATAAATTAGCTAGTTAAGATCTATAGCTACAACCTGAATTGTTTTCATTATCGATCACTGAAGGTTTACGCTGGATTTACACGGCTATGACAGTTACGAGATAAATTGCGCTGTGTGCAACGTCGTGCAATAATTATTATTTAAAAAAAATGCCCGGCTGCAACGCAAAAGGTTACGGGTTTGATACCCGCTAGGGACAAATATTTATGCCGCACATATTTGTTTTTCGTTCTGTCTGTTTTTTTTATGTTTCATACACATGTATTTTACAAAAAAAAATACAATTGAGTGTTAAGTCTGGCATATCTACTAGGATAAAGTAGAAAAGCTTAAAAATGGGAATGTTTTACATTATTTGGGAATGAATCTAGATTAATTTGAAAACTCCTTTTCCCGAAATATTTTCAACATTGATGCTTTAACAAAAAAATAGTTATATCACGACGCAGGCCCCAGGCCTGCATGTAGTTTAACAAACCAGTTGGAAAACCACTGCTTTTTGCTTTATGTATATAATACTTGTAAATAGTTATAAGTATCTTAGATAGTAAAAAGTATACCTATATTTCAGCATGTTGTCCATTGCTCTGCTCGAGAATAATTATTTTTTTTGTTTGCGTAATAGGCTATAATTTGACCTCACCACATAACAATAATTATTTCTAGAAATAATAATCCTATCGTATTCGACCCGTCTTCAATTGGACGTGTAAACGCAGCGTTACGCAATTTTATATTTTTATTGTTACCCGCCTTTTACACTAGTTTATTTACAGGTAAGAATTTTAACACGATTTTAAGGTAAGAAACGCTTTAAAGATTAGACAGAATAGATACAACGAGTAAGAGATTAAGGTCTCTACCATCAAACACATTGGATATCGCTATAAATTAAAGAAGATCGGTCAATCGCCAAAGAACTCTAACTAAGGGGTCACAAAATCCATGACCCTTTTTAAAGGGCATGTCAAAACATAGATTACTCAATTGTTTTACGCAAACTATAGCCATTTTATTATTTTCGCACAACACTGTCACATTTTTTCAGATATTGCGTTTGAAATTTTAAAGAAAAAAAACGATTTGGGTTATTATTAAAAATTGTGGCGTTTTTATACGCCAGTGATACATTTTAATGGACAAATATGTTTTATCTGGAGATTTAAAAATCAGCCCTTAGTTATACAAGTGTGCATTGGATAGATATATTTTAGCTAGAGATTCAAACATTACCCCTTATATATACAAATGCTCCTTGCTTACTTTGCTTTTTTCGTGGTTCTAGGTCTTCCGTGAGACATGTGGAAGCCAATTTGACCGGTCTTCTTTACGTTACGAATACATAGAGTCGACAGTCTATTCGTTAGTTAAATGAAAACTGCAGCTAAATTAATCTATATTAGTAATAAGTCGATAGAGACCCATATTCAATCAATTTGATCAAATTCGAATTTTGATCATTATTTTGAGCGAAAACACAGTAGGCGAAGAGAAAGGAATGTGAGAATGAGCTTTTAAATCTATTTTCTTTATATAATATAAAACTTATACAATAATTTTAATAATTAATGTAGGTATAATAATGTAAATGTATATAACATAGTAAACTACGCATCTAAATGAAGACTTTTGTCTCTTTGAAACTGATAATATGTAAGTAAAAGCCACGTTGTCTCGTCGGGCGTTTTAATGTTGTATTATTTTTGCGCATATTTGTTTTTATTTTCAAAGACTTAGCACTCTCAATATAAGAGTACCAATGACTAAAGACATCTGTGTAGCCTGATCGTTTGCCAGTAGTTACAATTTGGTTGATGGCAATATTTACGTGGATGTATTCGTATTACTACCTTTTTCAGAAATATAAATTCTAAGGTCTCCAGCGACCTTAATATTTTTACACATAATTCTTTAAGAAATGATAGTATTATAGTGGCGCCATAATGCATCGATTACAGTTGCTTGCGCTCTATATCTCATCTAAAATTAGATGAACATTGAACAATTATATATTTCAATTAGTTGGATACATTTTATTGACCAAATATTTAACTCTAATTCTACACGAACAAACGTTAATATCAATATGTTTAAATATGTATTAGTGATGATATGCGACTGTACACAGTGGGTTTGGGGCCTGTCCAATATCCATAACCCGAAGGAACTCGGACTTATACCGTGAAACGATGTTCTACTGCTTTCAAAGAAATCTTAGATTATGGGATCTAGAATCTAGTAATCTAGAACGTAATATTAGGATCAAATGTCGAAGATTCGGAATTTCGTTTATCAATCATAAATTGCTTTGAAAGTGGTAGAAACAGCGTTATGCGGTATTGTGGGGGTTTAACAATGTTTTAATATCAAAATTACAAAAAGGACCCACTTTGTATTCAACTATTTTTTCAATTATAAATAGTTTTGGAGCAATGAATTACCAATTAAATTTAACGAAATTTGAGAACGTTCCAATTGTTTTGAATAGGTAAAAATTAAATTTTCTTTTATAAAGTACTAGGTACTTTATAAAAAAACGTACGTTTACTCACATTTTAGTAATTTTGGAAAATATCGCCTTTCGTATGTACGATTTATAGAAAGTGCTCCAAAACTAACATTTCTGGCAGTTAGCCAAGTACAGATATCATTGCATGAAAGAATTTTGATTAACAAACGGTCTATTGTTGTTTAGATTTTGAAAATTGCCCGTCATATTCATATTGGCGTTGGGGGGCATGTAGTTGTAGCCGCCCATCATCATGTTGGGGTGAGCTTGGGTCGCGTGTGCTGGACTGTTCGGGGTGGACTTTAGCTGATTGATTGACGGTGCGGTACCGGCCTTAGGAGACCGGGGCGCCAGGAGATTATCAACATTGATGTTGATAGCGCCCGTCGTGTCGGCCCAGGTTGCCCCTAACTTGGTCGCAGGTACGGTTTTCGTATTTAATTCCGGCTGAATCTGTTGACTTACCGGTGGCATTGGAGTCAAGAGGTTAACCGGGGTCGGTTGAATACCTGTAAAAAGAATTGTATTGTTTTAACCCACGGAAAACAAAAAAAGTGTAATAGAAACTGATTTTGATGCTATTTCCATTATAATTTCGAGAAATTCTCCCGGAAGAATTGATACATAGAGAGTACATATTGCAGGTGATTGTATGTATAGCCCCATGCAAAGCAAAGCGGGTGCCAGGAAATGAATGTACAATACTTGTTTTTGTTTTAAGAACATATTTCCTTAGGCCCACTCTAGTGCAGTGGGTCTATGGTAAAAGAAAATTAACTGTACGTAAACCCATCATTGGGGTAAAGTCGTGAAACTACGGTTAAGGTGCGTTATTTATTTTGTTATACACACCGGAAACCAATATTTGGACATCACCTTTACATTATATAGTGGTATAGTTTAAAAAACCGTGCAAGTGCGACACTCGCGCACAAAGGGTTCCGTACCACTATCACAATTGGATACGAAACCCTAAAATGGTTTACAACAACCAATTTTTAAATTTTATAGGAAAATATGAAATATTTATCTTCCATTCTTACTCCCATCAAACGACCGATTCACTCAAAAAAAAAAAAAAAAATAACCTTGGCACAAAGAAAATCTGAAACTTTTAAGAAACTCTTTGGTAAGTAAGGCAGACTGGTATATTTGACAGAAAGGACAGCCATTTTGAATTCCATGACCAACTCGATTTGTCCTGACCAATCAGAAGCGACCTCACATTGTAGGTACTAAACTCCTTGTTATTTTTGAAACACGTTTGTTGTATGGGAGCCCCTCTTTAATATTTGTTTTATTTTGTTTTTAGTCACAACACATCTTCTGTGAAAATTTCAACCGTCTAGCTATTACGGTTCATGAGATACAGCCTGGTGACAGACAGACGGACAGACGGACAGACAGACAGCGAAGTCTCAGTAATAGGGTCCCGTTTTTACCCTTTGGGTACGGAACCCTAAAAATTCTCCTTTTCCTCTGCCCGTCTCTGTGTGTAAGTGGAATCGTAGTCACGAAACCAAAGAAACATTTCCCATCCGAAGTCCACCTGGTTGTACCTGGGGTATATATTTTTCTTCCCGTGGTTCAACTCAGATTTGAGCGCGCTACGAGTTTTTATTTATATCCATAGATTACCTTTATCCACTTGGATGCAATTTGCAGAATGCAGTTTTTATCTGTAAGATTTATTTCCAACGAGTGTTGTCCAAACTCGAAACGAAAGATCGACGTTTTTCGTCTGATTTCGACCATGTCAAAACCATTAATATAGCTTAGTGTTATCTAGCGAATCGATTAATAAAATTAGGCAACCGCCCGCTAGCCTTGCGCCTCGGCCACGTTCGGTTTCTTTAACAGTTCCTCAAATTAATTAGTTGGTAAATTATTTATGCATAACAATTTGATAAAATCATGAATTTCAATAAGTAATAATTGTACTTATGTTCAGTAAGTATAAAATAAGTAACGGTACTTATGTACCTACAGACAGTAAGATTAAATAAGTAATCATGCTTATGTATTTTTAATGAAATGTTTTCAAATATTATTACTCTTTACTTCTTGTACTCATTAATTTGAAAATACCATTTAGTTGATGATTAGCTGTAATAATATATTATGTCGTAGGATGAGTAACAAAGCGACAGTAAGATTGAGAAATGTTTTAGCTATTGTCTAATTATCCGTGTTTTCGCGATATTCATAGAATATTCGCAATAAAAAAGTTAGAAATACTAAAACAAACCCGACTGCAAATAGTAGGCTACTAAAAAGCATATAAAAAAGATTTAAAAAAAATCATACGACTTAAATACGCATGCAAAGCTAAGTCCCGGACAAACGGCAATGACGAAAATATTATGGTTTTTTGTTGATTAAAAATGACCGCTTACCCAAAAAATGATTATGATCAAAGTATATAGGTAATTAACGAATAAATACATTATTATATGTGGCTGGCGGGCATTCTACCATTACATACATACATACATGTGACTGCTATTACTTACCTATATTCTGTTTGTATTGTAAAATGAAGTGGTTTGAAGTTGATTATTAGCTCAAAATTTATTAATAAGAATGCTCCTACTTTTTACCCGACTCCCCAAAAACCACAGAGGGGATTCGTCACTATATATATATATACAGGGTGTCCGGAGACCAGTGGATATCCCTGAACGGGCGGCTGGCGGGGAAGGGTTGGCCGCCCAGAATACGTTTTTTTTTCTATCTCAAACGGTTCGAGCTGTACGACACTTTTTAGTAAAAATTGAAAAATGTCTACTTTTTTGCACATTTCGGGGCATCACGTCCACAGATTAAGGGATAGCATTGTTTTTTTTTCGCCATGTGTTCACTAATATTGATGTTTGAAAATCACCTTAATTTTTTTTTAATACTATAGTTAGTAACTTACAGGATGTCCCCAAAGATAGATTTAGTTTTATAAACTTTACTTTCTGCTAAGTTTGAGCATCTGTGGTGTAAAAAAAATGTATGAAACCTGTCTGGCCGACTATTGAAAAAAATTGCCTATTTCATTATATTTCATTATACTAATAACTTTTTGTCATAAGTTACTAAGCTAGTGCTATGAATGCATCGAAGGTACTATCTTTCATGAAAAAATTGAAACAAGTATTGTACAAAAAAGGAAACTTATTAAGATTTAATATGTCATAATGTTACAGCAAATGCTCAAATTGTCCTCCTCTTGCCCTTATACAGGCC
Source organism: Idaea biselata (assembly GCA_958496205.1). Classification (NCBI taxonomy): domain Eukaryota; kingdom Metazoa; phylum Arthropoda; class Insecta; order Lepidoptera; family Geometridae; genus Idaea; species Idaea biselata. The sequence continues at coordinate 11,914,996 of OY292394.1, forward strand.
CTTAACCTTTTTATAAACGATCTCTTAAGGACACGATTATAATTTTTTTCTCCTATTTGTTGTGCCGCTTCGTGGATCTGAATCCGCTTGATTTTTTCGACGCGTCCACGAAGCGGCACAACAAATAGGAGAAAAAAATACATTCAAAGCACTAGCTTAGTAACTTATGACAAAAAGTTATTAGTATAATACTGTTTTAGAATCCTTATGAAATAGGCAATTTTTTTCAATAGTCGTCCAGACAGGTTTCATACATTTTTTTTACACCACAGATGCTCAAACTTAGCAGAAAGTAAAGTTTATAAAACTAAATCTATCTTTGGGGACATCCTGTAAGTTACTAACTATAGTATTAAAAAAAAAATTAAGGTGTTTTTCAAACATCAATATTAGTGAACACATGGCGAAAAAAAAACAATGCTATCGCTTAATCTGTGGACGTGATGCCCCGAAATGTGCAAAAAAGTAGACATTTTTCAATTTTTACTAAAAAGTGTCGTACAGCTCGAACCGTTTGAGATAGAAAAAAAAAAACGTATTCTGGGCGGCAAACCCTTCCCCGCCAGCCGCCCGTTCAGGGATATCCACTGGTCTCCGGACACCCTGTATATTTATAGGTAATTTGGTAATCAAATTCAAACGATACTTCTTAACAACATGAAAAAAAAAGTCATATACAACTAAAATATGCTTTATTGAACGGTGCGGTGGGGTTACATTTAAAAACTTATAAAATAAAGTCATGAGCTAAGGCCTTCTGTAAAATACTGAGCACTTGCCCAGCAAACACGCCTAACTCAGCCTTCGGACCCTCCAGAGACATCGCCAAATCGATATACGACAAACAGTCGATGAGCCACGACCGGATCGACATCATTGTATCAAAAAAATCAGTTTTGAGAATCGATGCAGGCAAAACTAGAATCACGGACGCTACTATAGATATTGCACACATTTCTAACTTTGGATCTGCATTGTATCTCAAATGTTCGATCATTTGCAAGACTTCACGGCAATATTGACTGCATTTTAGACAATTCTTCGTTGCTAAAATCACGTTGCCTATAACACTTAAATATTTATAAAGTAAAATGCTTTCTACGTCTTGCTTTTTGTTTTGGCGAGTGAGGACCAGTTGGCGGTATCCGAAGCCACCGATGAGGGGGTAGAAAAATGAATCGGCTAATGCAGAAAACTCGTTCTTTCTAGCTCTGGAGAAAGGATGAGGGCGTATGCTGTGATAGTATTTAGTTTTATTGATCAAACGACGTCTAATAATCTCTTCTGCTGGTATTGAATCGTTGGCATCAATCTTAAAAACTATAGGAACACTTTGAGGTGGCTCAGGTTTAGTATTTAAACCAGAAATTCTATTTACAGCCTCTGACATGATGTCGAGCATAAATATCTTGGTGGCGATGGAATATCTCCCGATATCTGCGTGAATCTCCCTACAGATATGTTCCGCTGAGCATTTTGGTCGATGACAAACAATGGCAACGCACACATTGAACTTTAAGGTTTCAAAATCATCCATATGGTATTTTTTATCTAAATGTATGAATAAATCGAGGAGTTCTAAGGCAAATGTCTCGTCTTCTTGCTTAATTTGCCTGTTGACCAGATCTTCGGCAGTCTGCAAGCAGATATCAAAGTCAACAGCGTCTTTCACCTCAACGATTCTTGTGAATAAATCCCTCACATACATTGGCTTCGTTTTCGAAGCAGTAGATACATCATTGCTCATGTCGTACGGTACTAAATCATCATCAGAATCTAATTCTTCGGGCTTAGTTTTGTTGTCTTGCTCAAACGCGTCTAATTTGACAGATATAATAGTTTTCACAATCTCTTTCGTCTGATCGGGGCTTTTCACGGCACAAGTTACCATAACGTTTTGAAGGTCGCGTTCCATGTCTGTAATTTTGTCCGCAAAATCGTCGAGTAATTGTGTCACATTGACTTTCACATCTATAGCATCTATTTTTGAGGCGTCTCTATGCTCCGTTATTAGACAGTTTTGAGATAGTGTTTGAAGTGTTTTGTATATCGCGAGACACACGTCCGACATGCCTGTGTATTCAAAATTAAGCTCTTTAACAGCTTCTTGGTCTTTTTTATCAATATCTGCGAGGATTTTTAAACAAATTTCAACAGTTGCCATTCCAATACATCTGTATTCTTCAATAAACATATCCAAATGCTTGCTCATTCCTTTGAAAAGTAAATGCTTGAGGTCATTGATCTGCCAATCGATTTTCCGCCTTAAAGTCAATACTGTACGATATCTTATTGCGAGAACAAGCAATTCTGATATATAAACATGTTGGAGTATGTTTGACACATGGCTTATTTTGACATCAGACCAGATCCGAGCGAGTTGCAAAGTCAAATCGGTTAAATTATTAACATTGTTTGATACAGCAACGTAGTATATTAGATTTTCTACTATAGTTGTATCTTTAAAGTCTTTCGGTTTAAAATAAAATGGTATATTATAAGTTATTATCTCTAACCAATCTCTACTCTCATTCTGATTGTTACCCAGTACATTTAAAATAGCCTGTTCATTATGGGCACGATTAATAGGACATTTATTCAATAGAATTATTGCTAGGCGTTCTATAGCATTACGACTCAGGTGTTTTAGAAGCGTCTGTATTAATTTTCTTTTGATAAATATTGTGTTGTGATCGCTTTCGTCGTCTGTCCACGCTATTAGGACCTGGGCAAATTTTCCCAATGCTACGGAATTACCGTCCATACTATAATTTGTTATAGTTTTAGACAGCAAATGCGAAAGGTACGCCATGTCAAAGTTCATACCTATGTGTAAATTACATTCTGCAATAAAATCTATGCATCTAATGATATGAAAAAAGAGGTAATATGAAAAATTCTCATGAGATAGTTCTCTTGGTGTTTTCATTTGCAACTTATTGGCAATTCTTTCAGGCAGAGTAACCAATTTTTGAACAAAAATCTCCCATTCCTCTTGAAATTGGTACTTTTTATTCATATCAACCTCTAAAGTACTTATATCTATTATTGCTGCGAATATTGCGTCACTTATAATAAATGTATGTAAAATATCTGTAAAGGCTTTAGCTATAAACAAATCTGTTTCATTTCTAAGATAATAGCACAAAATTAACAACGATTCCTTAGTTAAGGTAAAACTTTCTTCTAATGTAAATAATGAGGTAATATCAGCTTGCAATGAAGGCCACTGTGGTATGACATTTCGCAAAACGGCATTTAAAAGTTTCAAATATGGAAGGATTGATTCATCTTCGAATATTTTAGAGTCAACTCTCGTCAGTTTCTGTACGGTGATTGGCCCGGGGAACTGCTCGATAACATTTTTAAAACATTTTCTCAAAATGTTATCTTCGTTTTCTGACTGTATTTGTTGGATATTTAGTATGGTATCGACGCAGTTCTTTATAGTTCGATGAAGTGTTTTCTGTTCGCTTGTCTTCATTTCTGAAAAATAAAAAATACCTGAATGTGCCCAAAACATATTTTTTACAGTTAATTTCACATAAAACAGAGAGAAAGTTCACATGTTTTTACAATTTTTTTTACGACCAAAGCCGACGGGTGGCAACGAGCTGCGGCCGAAGGCTTCTACAAATTGATTGCTCCTTTAGCATTAGCTAGTGGTTACGTAAGGGGCAAATATAACGAAATCCCTTTGACGCGAGCAATATGAACCAATAGAGTAGGTATTGCTGACAGATGGTTATATATAAGTATCAAACAGCAAACCAAGGCCTGAAATTGCGTGAAGCATGATTATTTTCGCGAAACGGCAGTGATTGGCAGTTTTGTATCGCGTACATACCCCCACCACCGAGTATTAATCCTACAGAGAAACAGCTTCATACAAGCCCGCGGCGTAGGTACTCCACTAATACTGCGCTATGCGTGTGAAACCTCTCTAACCGACAGTGTGCCGGGTTCACGTACGTTAGCCGAGTAGGCGCTTCGGGCAGCCTCGGCAAACCCGAATGGAAAGCGGTGTGAAGTCACGCACACATAGCTGCGCATGTAGTGGAGTACCTACGCCGCGGCCGGGCATGTATGAAGCTGTTGCTCTGTAGGATTAATACTCGGTGCCTCCACGAAAGAGGAGTTTTGTATGTCTTCGCGCAATTTCAGGCCTTACATTAGGGACACAACGTACCTGTAGGTCTGAGTGTGGTAGCAGCCAGCGAACCGGTCAGTGCGTCCATGGCAGCCAGATCGTGAAGAGCAGAGCTAGAGGGGGTCACACCTGACAGCAAGTCTATGTTCGACTCCTCACCACCAACCACTGTAAATAAACAATACTCAATACAAGAGTCTGTATTGCACCATTTACCTTTCTAACCAGTCTAGTAATACAATGAAAATGCCTACATTTATGATGGTTGTCTTCCATTTACGAACCATTCTTTTATCTGGTCACCATAATAACAGATGTGTAAATGTTTTTTACACCTTCATGCAAAATCTACTAAAATAATGTAGACAGTAGAAAAAGCTGAAGTTCTGCAAATAACAAGCAAGGCTACTTTTATCCTGAAATTCCCAAAATTGATGCTTGTTCGAAATAGTTCGAAGTAAACTCACAGTTACAACTTACAACAATGTTCAATTAATATTTCACGCCCGAACCGGCGTTTTCAGTATTAGGAAGCGGTTGCCTCAAGGTTACCCGGTGGAGACCGCTCAGCGGTAAGGCCGCCTATTGTACCACTTTAAATATAACGTTTTATTTTGTTCCATTCATAGATATACTTACGTAAATTTAAATGATTGCTTGAGTTCTGTTGTGCGTCGAAGGCGCTCGTGAAGTCAGCGAAATCGTTATTGTTATCTGAGGAAGGAGCGGGCGGGGGCACGGAGAATGCGGCGCTGAAATCGCCGAACTCAGCTTCTTTCGGAATCGGGACCGACTTTGGTTCTTCAGCTCTATAACAAACAATAAATAAATAAATAAATTCTGTGAACAACACACCGCGCCATCTAGCCCCGTGGTAAGCGACTAAGCTTGTGTTACGGTGAATAGACAACGGATATACTATATATATTTATTTTTCTTTTGTAAATACATACATATTATACATAGAGTGACACCCACACCAGACACAAATATTTATTTTTAAGCATAAATACTTGCACCCGGCGGGAATCGAACCCGCAACCTTCTGCATTGCAGCCGTGCTTTCGCACGACGCGCCACTGAGGTCGACAATAAAAAAAGATTGACTTGAAGAATTTGTAGAATAGATGTCAATTTATCTTAGTAATTAATTACAGAACATACGGAAACCATATTTTGATATTGCATTAACCTTCTTTTGCCTTAATTTCGGTAGTTTAGTTAACTTTTGCAACACAAAATAATTAAAAAAACTTGTTAAAATAGATTTTTATTTTGCAACTATGTTTTTGAATATTGGTTTTTCCTGTATTGATTAGTAGTTATCTGCACAGTTTTACCTAATTAGCAATATAAACAATATTAAATGAATTTTCCGTACGAAGTCTATGTTCAGCAGTGGACTGATAAATGTCGAGATTTAGCTTTGTTCATTTTTTTTAATAAAACGCTAATGCCTTTGAAGTGTTACTGATTTCTGGCAAAATTACCAACAATGGCTAAACCATTTTCTAATTAAGAGGATAGTCTCCATTCTCTTTCTCCATAAAAACGTAGTTTAAATTTTCCTCCCTGGATAAAGACATTAGAGCAAATATGTTTATGCCATAAAACTTATATCTGTCATGACTATGCATCTACCTTTTTTTATTTTCGAATTAAAATAATAATAAAAAATAATAAAATGAAAAAAAAAAAGGTAGATGCATAGTCATGACAGATTTAAGTTTTATGGCATAAACATATTTGCTGTAATGTCTTTATCCAGGGAGGAAAATTTAAACTACGTTTGTATGGAGAAAGAGAATGGAGACTATCCTCTTAAATTAAACAGAGCTGTATGCCTCAGCTTTAAATCGTTTTAATTAATTAATACTGGTCTTGATCGATACGCTCACCGACACAATGCTTCATAGAAATTTCTCCCCGTGCCTTCACGGGGAAATTCATGTGTTACTTCTTTTATAGTTATAGTTTCTCAATATGTGTAATTGTGTAAGTAAAATTAAGAAGTAGGTAAGTAGAATGGACCAGTACAACATGTACTAAATCCAAATCCTCCTTTATTTACGGTTCATATAATCTAACTCTAGCTACCACCAGCTTACCAGCTCGTTTTTCCGCAAATAGACATCTTTCCATCAAATTGGGTCCTTTTGCGTGTTTTTAAATTTGTGGGTGGCTTTTTACATCACCAATAGTTCCTAGTCCAATCTCCGCCAATGCAGAACATTCCAAAAGAACATGCGCGGCCGTTTCCTCTACCTCCACGCAGGCTCTGCACAGCGGGCTGTCTGTTAAGGCTTAGGATAAGTCTACTAACCTAGGATCGAAGTCATCTTCGAGCAACATGTTGGCTTTGACGGGTGTGGCCGGACATGTCTTGAACAGATCATCGAGCAGCTCATTCGACTGCTGTTGTTGTAACTGCTGCTGTTGTATGGAAGACTCGCTGCGGCCGTACGTTGCCGCCGCACCTATATTATAACGATATTATTTGAGACAGGACTTTGAATTATATAATACTAGCTGCGTCCCGATCCCGTGGGGAATATAGGGATCAAAAGTAGCTTATGTTACTCGGGGTGAATATAGCTTTGTAATGGTAAAAGAATTTTTGAAATCGGCACAGTAGTTGTTGAGTTTATTCATTACAAACATATAGACACACATACAAAAAATACAAATCTTTCCTCTTTATAAAATTAGTGTCTAGATTTGATAAACAGGATTTCGCAAAATCATAGATGTCTAGATTTGAAAAACAGGATTTCGCAAAATCACGGATACCTTGATAATAATCGTTAGCTGGTATGCGCACGCGCACGGTTTGGTCAATCCGAACCACCAATACAACATCTTCTTTGATTTGTTGGTGAGTTGATGTCTCTTTGTGCTTGTGAGGTGAACCGAGAAAGCTTTTCTGTCACAGAAACTACATCAGGGTGATAGGTTCGTGACATTGCATTATCTGTATCCCGAAGTTTTACCCGCAAATGTCCCGATCCTATGGGAATTTTCAAAAATCCTTTCTTATCGGATGCCAACATCACATAAAGAACATACTCTCTAAGTTTCGGCTCTCTATGTTACCGGTTCAGGCTGCGCGTTGATCAGTCAGTCAGGACAAACCATTTTATAGATATAGAAGATAAAAGCTCAAACATTACAAGAATCCTCCTCACTTTTCCGGTATGTATTCTGCAATTCATTCATTAAACTTACCCAGATCGATCTTTTTAGTAGGGGTGCCGGTTCCTTTAGCCGGGGAACTTTTCAGGGTTATGTTGAGGGGTTTCTTGGAGCTGGTGGTATCCTTAGAGGGGGCTGCCGAGGAGATCCCACGAACCGCCGAGATGGGGGGAGAGGAGCGCCGTGGAGGGGATGACGATATCGTCTCACTGTCGCGGTATACATTCTCCCTGTATAACAAAGGTTTGGTTCAAATTATACCATTGTTGCCGGCCTATGTGACGTCGGATATTTGTTTCTGGTGTGGGTGTTTTTTTATATAATAATGTACCTATTTACAAAGAAAAGTATAATATGTAGTAATATCCGTTGTCTAGTAGCGATAGTACAAGCCTAGTGTTTAGTTTGGGACTAGATTGCACTGTGTATTACGTATAATTTCGGCCACACAAAACTACTCTTCCCCCCTCATCCCATGAGTCCCCGTTTATCAGAGACCCATCCCAGCAATGACCGCTCCATAGGTTGCTTAACTCAGCTACACAACAACGTATAAATATAAGACGAAGTCTCACTTAATTTAATAATCAAAATGAATACTACTTGTTACTTACTTCTGCGGTTTCTTGTATCCATAATCGCCATCAGAATCCTCCTTCTCATAATCGTCTTCGTCGTTTCTCTCTTTTGGTTCGTCTGAAATATAGATAAATAATCTGTTAAGTAAATTCTGTTGTCTGCCACTACTTCCAAAAATCTAATTGATTTAACATTTTGTCGAAGACAAAACGCCTTTAAGGCCTTAGGCCACCCTAGAATTTTCGAAAAATCAAGTCGCTCCAAGATCAAGCAGAAAAGAAATGCAAGAGCAGGAAGATAATCTGGAAGGACAATTGTATGGTGCAGGCATCGCAGATTAAAGGTATTGTAAAATTATTCATGATTTTCTACTACTCAAAACTTCAAACGCGTTTATCTCAATACTGCATTTTTCAAGTTGGCCGGACTCATAACTCAGGCAATTTTCAACCGACTAACTTGAAATTTTAAAAAAATATCTTGTAAAATACATTGTCTATGGAAGTACGTAGGATTTTTTTTTTGTTATTGCGTAGTTCGTTCGTTATTAACAATTATCTGACAATTTTTTAGGCAAGTTCTTCACTTTTCACTTTAGAAGGGCGCCATTTGGCCAAAAATCAATATATGGCAAAAATCCTACGTACTTCTATAGCAGTTATTATATATAATAAAAAAAATTCATTGGCTCATTATGATTTAAAAAATTACAGGAGCCCGGCCGTGGACCCCGAAAAAAAAGAGACGTCATCGCAAAAACGCTGCACAGCCGCCATTTTGCACTAAATCGTTTTAAAAAATATATTGTAAGCGGTCACTGATATGAATAATAAAATCACGTTTCTGTTATCTCGATTTAATGTGTAGTATTTCTGAAAAAAAAATCCCAAAAAGCCTATTTTTTTCGGCCTCTAGAGTGGCCTAAGGCCTTAAAACAGTAGATTAGGCACATGCTATGATTTTGTATGTAGACTTTAATATAGTCACTATTTTGTTCTTTTGTTTTACCTAATTATTATTTTTACCTATTATTTTTATTTGCGGAACTGGTGGTAGTTGTTGAATTACACATTCAACGGAAAAGGAAGCTCGCCACTCCAGTCTGGTCGAGACCACGGCCGGCATAACCCGTGCCCAACCGGTAATTTCAATCAATAATAATATCTAAGTACAACGCGATTTAGACCTATGCTTCAAATAATAATAATAATGTAGAAATATTTTACAAGGAGAAATCCATCATCAAAAAATACGTCCAGTAGAATGCCTCGAGCAATAACCCGGCGAACTTTGTTCCGCCTTTGAGGCAAAAAAAAAACATGATCGTCTCCTGGTTCTAAACCTCCCCACCAATTTTCAGCAAAGTTCGGGTCAGCCGTTCTAGAGTTATAAATAGTGACTTTCTTTTATAAATATAGATAACTAAATCCAGATTTAAGTAGTTGGCAACTTACCCCAGGTGGTGCCTCGATCACTATACTCTCCCCACCCTCCGGAGCTTCCCCTCACGCCCATCACCGTGGCTTCCGACGACATACCTGTATACACAAATGAGAGAGTACAGTTAGCAAATGCCTAATAAAACTATCCAACTGCTTAAAAAATATAAAACAAGGCCAGTATTGACGGAACATAACGGAGCGGAAAGGAACGACTACAAAAGTCCATTGGAAAGGTTTATGATGATCAAAAATGTACATGTTTAATAGGTTGCGACTGATAAAGTTGCTATGTTCTGTGACTATTGGACTTGTTTCATTTTATTTTCAGTTTTAATTACCTTACGTTTTTAAGCAGTCGTGTATTTTTGTAATTTTTATTATTTTACACTTGTTAGTCAGCATTATAACACGGATTTTTATTATAATAATTATATTTCAATCGCAATAAGCGTGTCATTTCATAGAGGGAGTTACTAAGTTTAGGATTATTATACGGTAGTCAAAGGTTGCTAAACAACTTCAAATCATTGTAGGCAGATCCTAAATGGTTAGTTAAATTAAATGAAAAATGATTAAAGAAGCCTATAAATGAGTTTCAAATAGGTACCTATTAATTAAACGATACCATAATTGACATAGTTTGTCAACTTCCGTTTTTTTATATGGTATCTGATGGTCGCCATTTAGAATTTTAATAACTGTCATGTCTTTAGCAACACTCACACATCATAATCGCTCTGTACGAACTGTTTGGGCATCGCCCAGACATGCCCAAACTGTTAAAGTTTAAATGCACGTATTAAAGTATCAACTCATGTTAGGGGTACAGAACTAGTAACCAGTAAGTATAACATTATGCCATGCAGTTTTATTCGCAAGAGCCTCGATCCCGCCGGAATGTCGGGGGGAAGTAATTATGTTAGTTCAGAATTTCATCAGTATTCCATTCAGTAGTTTTCGGTGTACATTTAACAAATATTCTCAAGTACATTCTCACATCATCATCATAAACTTTCGCAGATGCAAAATCATACTTATACTATACAATTATTATTTAATAAAAATGGTTAGCTCGATGTTTATTTGAGATAAACAAACTAAAATCAACTATATTTTAAACCTATTTTACACATCATAACATAATGTTAATGATTCATACATTATCAAAAATACATGCTATGTTCTAAAACAAATAATGTTTAAAAACTTGGTGATTATAAAACATAACGACAAATATAGTACATCTCAGTCAACGGATAACATTTATATAGGGAAACAGTCTAAATATTAGGTAACTTCGTGGTATAAATCTACCATAAAAATAGAAGTTAGGAACAAAGAAAACAGTTAAGCAATGAGGTTATATTGCAACATTCAAATCGGACCAGCGGTTCCTGAGATTAGCGCGTTCAAACAAACAATCTCTTCAGCTTCATAAAATTAGAAGTTTCAAGTATTTTTGAAACTCGTGCGTGGAAAATAAAAAAAGTATGATATCATTTAAGCATCAATTGAAATCGGAAATCGCAAACGCCATTACGTACTAACATATGAAATTTCACAGCTTTACATAGTATAAAACAAGGTCGCTTTCCGCGGTACTTTTTATCGGATCCTCTTCAACGCTATGGTTATTATGGGGTCCCCCATAATTTGTAGGATTAAGCTTTGCGTATCTTAAAGTAGTAAGATTTTACAAGCATAAAGTAGCCTTGTTTACAATGATTTGAAATATGTCTTACCAATATATTTGTCCTTATTTTTCTTAGCTTTTTTCCTCTCCTCCCTAAGTTTCTCATCATCTTGTATGAAGTCGATCAGCTCACGAACTTTGTGACGAACGTTTATGCCCTGGAAATTATATATCCTATTAATATTATAAACGAAAATGTTTGCAGGTATATATGTGACTTTGTTAATTATTTAAAAGGCTAAATTTCCAGAGTCCAGAAAGGATAAGCCAATGTTCATAAAAAAGTTTGTTAAATTCTAAAGTTTTGACAACACAAATGTCGGGCACGTTCTTGGAACACAAGAAGGGTTTAGTGTGTCTCTCTGTGGAAGTTAAATATTTTCGAGTTTAACTTACTTGATCCTTCCCCACATCGTCAACGTAGGTGTAATTCTCCAAGGAGCGAAGATCGTATATGTGTTCCCGGGCCGATGTTACCACACGTTCCGATCCGTTGCGGACCAGGTAAGACAGCAGGAGCAGACACTGTCCATATTATTGAATATATTAGGACATTTTTAAATATTTTAGCAAATATGATTGTCATATATGGAAACACAGGATTGGTATGCTCTGACCCGCGGTTTTACACGCTTATGTTCAGATCCCGTCGAAATTTTCAAACATTCTTTCTTATCCTTTCTTACATCACATAAAGAACATTCTCTCCAAATGTCAGCTTTCTACTGTCAGTGGTTTATGCTGTGCGTTGATCAGTCAATTAGGACAAATCTGTTTGTTAATATTGTTTGACTAGTTATTAATGTGGCAATAATCATAATTAGGTACTTAATTCATTTTCTGTTTTTTTACCTCACTTAATGGCAAATTATTCCAAAAACAGTGATGTATTATTATTTATTATCATGAATACCAACTATAGTTAAGTATAAATTACAAAGTACGTGTTATTACAAAGTACTATGTATTATTTAAGAATACCTAACTTGTAAGTAAGAAGAATCAGCTAGACAAATGAAATCTAAATGTACCTTGTAGGTCCTTCTCCAGTGCGCCCTGTTGTCATGGAGCATGCGTCTCCACAGCATGGACATGACTTCAGGGAAGTGTTCGTAAGTGAAGGTAGCTAGCGCCAGCTCCTGCATCTGCTGCCCCGTAGGCCCCCACGCCTCGTCAGACGTAGCCTCGCGGACCTTCCCTTCCACCTCCGTGTAGTTCATTACTACGTTTGTTCTGTACAACAAAGTAATAAAGAATTCGTAAGGTGAACACAGCGCCATCTAGCCTCAAACTAAGTTTGTAAGCTTGTGTTATAGTGACCAGGTAATAGATTGAATCCTACTATCCTACTAAATATAATAAACGCGAAAGTTTGCAAGTATGTATGTATGTTTGTGACTTTGTTATTCCTTTACGCAAAAAACTACTGAACCGATTGCGATGAAACTTGTAATATAGATAGCTGGAGACCTAAAATAACACATAGGCTTTTTTATCCCGATATTCCAGCGGGATCGGGACTTACGCGGGTGAAACCGCGCGGGGCGCAACTAGTAATTATTAGAGATGGGCCGACTAGTCGGCAACTAACAATTATACAATAAAACCAATATTTATTCAATTAGTAGTAGAGTTTAGAAAGTGGGTAGACAGAAAATCGTAAACAAAACACGTCATAGCTTACATACATCATCTAAACATCTAAAATGTCATAACTATGCCTCAGATCCATTTTTTTTTTCAAACTTTTATTTTTATTTCAACCATTTTTACGAAGTTTCGCTAGGTACAGCTTTCGAAGTACAAACTTATCCAAAAATAGCAACAATCGTCGAGTGATCATGAGTAACCCAAATATCTTGACCTTGTGTACAGCGGGCCATGCGCTACTCGTTCATGATGCACCGGATAGGATAAAGGAGACCCTATATTTTGCGTTGCGATGCGAACTTGTTGAACCCAAATAGTTAACGTTGTAGTGCACTTACTTAGTTATCAACTCATGGTAGGGGCACTTTTTGAATTGCTAATTTGGTTACGTAACGTTACGTAAGTGATTCCAAGGTGTTATCGTTTTATTTCAACTGAAACATTTAATATTGAGTGTCAATATTTCAGTAGGAAGTTATTATAATTAACTAGATTCTACCCGAGGTTGCCTTCAGAACACCCCTAGAATACTTCTTATTTTTTTTAATGAGGCCTTTTGAATTTTGAGAATTTTTTAAATGACATGGGTATTAAACAGTATTAAATGAGACTTGCGAATCTTGCAAAGGGGATTATTTAGAGATAGAGGTTAGAATTTTAATACGAATTGGCCGTTTGGCCGTGAAAAGCACTTAAACGAATAAAGTTTTCGTAATACTACACTAGTGTTACGAAAACCAAGTTGTAGCAAAAGTCTCCTGCCGAATTCACTTTCAGTTTTATAATAATGAATTCGCCAATACCTGACTAGCTAACAACACATATAAATGAGAATACTATAAACATTAAACGCAAGGTAGACTCGTTTGTCTGCCAGTTAAGTGATCCAAGAGAAAGGTTGCCGCAAGGTCTCGAGATGCTATTACCTAATATTGAAATCCTTGCCTTTAATAAAAATAAGGCAATGGCTACATTTTAATTAATTTTATTTTACAAGCTGTGCCCCGCAGTTTCCTTTGAATGACGACCTCCGTGGCGCGTCGGGCGAATACCCCACTGCAATGCAGATGGTAGCGGGTACTACTTCCGCCGGGAGCAAGTATTTATGCTTATGGAGTAGAACTCATCTGAACACAACATAACCCCAAGGCCCAAGGTCATGAATAAATACTGAATGAAGTTTCATGACTTTTAGTTTTAATACTTTTTAGTACGAAATACCTCATTTCTGGAGTTACAATTAAACTTAGTGTAAATATACAAAAGTAGAAAGTAAACAACCAAACCAATTTTGTTGAAATTTACCATGAGAATTCATTATCATCGAGAGGGGGGGGGGGATGTAACTAACTTGCAGAGCCAAAGCCAAAATATTGAAATTTTTAATAATTTTATTTGGCTTATGTAAGCATTTTCCAGCGGTTCCCTAAGTGGGGGGAGTACTTACTACCCATAATGACTAATTGTTATTTGGTAACTTTTCTACTCTCTCTGTCTTGTGGGGATGAGGATGGTTATGGTTTTGATTTTGTTTCAACTTGATAGTCAACACACTGCCTGAACTGCTTGATTATCTACATCCTTTACATTTTAGTATTTAAAATAATTAGTATTTGGATCCGGATTGAAATGAACCAGCCAAAACCTGAGGGGTTTTTGTCAAGCAAAAGCTTTGTTTGTGTATATTTAGGTCACTTTGCTTAACAGACATTTAGATACCAATTTCTTTTTTAGGGTTCCGTACCCAAAGGGTAAAAACGGGACCCTATTACCGAGACTTCGCTGTCTGTCCGTCCGTCTGTCTGTCTGTCTGTCACCAGGCTGTATCTTGTGAACCGTAATAGCTAGAAGGTTGAAATTTTCACAGAAGATGTATTTCGGTAGCCGCTACAACAACAAATACTAAAAACAAAACAAAAAAATATTTAAGAGGGGCTCCCATACAACAAACGTGTTTCTAAACCTACAAGGGAATTTCAGTACAATGTGAGGTCGCTTCTGATTGATCAGGACAAATCGAGTAGGTCATGGAATTCAAAATGGCTGCCCTGTCTGTCAAATATACCAGTCTGCCTTCACTTACCAAAGAGTTTCTTATAAGTTTTGGATTTGCTTTGTGCCAAAGCTTGTTAAACCTTTTTTTTTCTGGCAATATACCAACAGCTAAAGTAATTTGCTGAGTAGTCAATCATTTTGGGCATTTTATTTTATTGATATTAAGGTTACACACTCTGATCATAAACCCTAATTTGCTGCTCATAAGAAAGTATTCATTTGGTTATAAGTAGGTACTTTATTGTTATGTTGTGATGTTATGTTGAGAAAGCAGTAATTAATCAATTTAAAAATAATTGTAAATGAAAAAGTTCTTATCAGATAGCATATCAAAGGAGATAAAAAGGTGTGTCATTTAATCAATTACATATTTCTTATCATTAGATTATGTACATGTTTTGGTGCAATATTTATACTACATAACCATTCATGTATTAAGGACAAGAAGTCAGTTCTAGAGGAACAAGTTTTAGGGAAACCATTTGAAAAAGCCTCACCAAATGCAAAAAACAGGGCTGTTATTAGTTACGTGTCTATTAAACTTATTTAAACTAGCCATGCCCTGCGGTATAGTAAGTCCTGAATGTGCAGGAATATCAGGATAAAGAGTAGTTAGTTAGTTAGTTAGTTTCGCTGAGCCCTGAGATGAAAGACGCGGTATCTACCACTAGACCAACACCGCTCTGCAATACAGAGTTACCCTTATAGCCATTGGTATCGGACCAAAAAGCTGTGAAAACAGACAGATTTTTTTTCGAATTGTGTCTAGTTTGACTTATAAAGGTAAAACCCGAGGCTCAGTCAAAAATGTGGCCAGTTTTTTTTTTTTTTTTTTTCGCCTTTGTTAGGGTTTGATTCACGGCAATTTGTCTTTACAACAATAAGCCCTTCGTTTGTATGTGCTTGGGTTTATGTGGTAGTTTCTGGTGAAGAGTCCATTGACTCTTCATTCTCCTGCTGATCAGACAAAAATCTGTCCATGAGTGTAGGAATGCTGTGTCTTTTCAGGCGTCGGTACTCCGTGCTCCCTGAACCACACAGCTGAGCGGCCAGTTCATTCACGTGGCTTGACAGTCTGGCTTGGTATTTTTTGCTATACATTGCAATTTCTTGACCTACGGTGTTCATATTCAGGTCCGCGTGAATGTATTTATTGCTGATGTAATAGGGAATACCAAACATGGTTCTTAAAGTTTTGTTTTGGAACCTCTGCAGGATCTCGATATTACTATTGCTGGCCGTGCCCCACAGCTGTATACCATATGTCCAGATTGGTTTTAGGATGGATTTGTAGATGGTCATTTTGCTTGTGAACGAGAGCTGTGATTTGCAATTAACCAGCCAGTACATGTTGCGCATTATTGTGTCCAGTTGTCTGCGTTTGGTCCAAATATGTTTTTGCCATGTCAGTCTTCTGTCAAGATGCATACCCAGGTATTTGGCATCCTCTGCCTGGGGAATGTCTCTGCCATAGAGCTTAACTGGGGGACATGTGTTTTTCCTCAGTGTGTATGTAACGTGAGTAGATTTGTTCTGGTTAGCCCTAATTCTCCACCTGTTTAGCCATATCTCCACCTCCTCCAGATGCGCTTGAAGGAACGAAGAGGCTAGGTGGGGGTCTTCGTGGACTGACAGGAGAGCAGTGTCATCAGCGTAAGTTGCTGTTGTAGTCTGGGCATCAGTTGGTAAGTCCGCAGTAAATATCACATATAGTACTGGCCCCAAGATACTTCCCTGTGGCACTCCTGAGAGTATTTCAACCATTTGTGAAGTTTCGTCATTTACTTTCACCTCAAAGCATCTGTTGCTGAGATATGAGGAGAGAATCCCATAGAATGAGTGTGGTAGAAACTTTTTCAGTTTATAGAGTAGTCCCTCATGCCACACTTTGTCAAAAGCCTGTCCTATATCAAGGAAAACAGCTGAGCAGTATTGTTTGTTTTCAAGTGTCTGGCTAATTGTTTGCACCAAACGGTGCACTTGTTCAACTGTTCCATGTTGCTAACGGAAACCGAATTGATGCGATGGAGTTATATCCTGCAGGTGTGTTTTCATCCTATTTAATATCAATTTCTCCAGCAGTTTTCCCAAAACCGATAGTAGGCTAATAGGTCTGTAAGAACTAACTTCTTGTGGTGGCTTCCCTGGCTTGAGTATCATAATAACTTGGGCTATTTTCCATTGGGAAGGATAGAAACCGGATCTGAGGCATGCGTTGAAAATGTTGGCAAGAAGGACCACTCCTTTTACAGGAAGTTGTTTTAGAAGGGTAGCGTCTATCATGTCGTATCCTGGTGTTTTTTTCTCTTTTAGACCTCTTATTTCCCTTCTAATCTCTGCCGGAGAGGTACTGCTTAATGGTAAGCACATTTGCATCGGCGACCCCAAGTACGCAGAAACATCCATGTCGTGTTCATGGCTTTCACTAGGATGTGGTTTGAAGACCAGTTTTAGATGTTCTGCGTAGACTGAAGCTTTTTCCGCATCCGACCTAGCCCAACTGCCTGCCTGAGTTTTGATTGGAGGTATTTGTTTTTTAGGTCGTTTTATATTCTTTGTGACCTTCCAAAGGGAGTAGTTGGAGTCTTTGTAAGGGGTTAGATCGGCTAGACGTTTTTGGAGATTTTCATTTGCAATCTCATTGAGCTTATCTTTCAGATATTTGGATGCTTTATTGAAAGCGGTTTTGTCTGAAGGGTAACCTGTTTGATGCCAAACCCTGCTTAATCTACGTCGCTCCCTGACCATATCTCTTTTGTGTTGCACATTTGTCCTCCAGGTTTACTTCTAGTAAGAGGTGTAGCTACTGCAGCTGCGTGATGGATTAGTTTATTTAGGTCTTCAATAGCCTGTTCAATCTTTTCAATGCATTTGAGGTTTATTTTGAGATCCAATTGATCAGTGATAATGTTTTTAAACTTATCCCAGTCAGTTTTACGATTGTACAATTTCAATGGTACCTCTTTTGTCGGAATTTTTGTATCCAGGTTTAGGAGAACAGGTGTGTGGTCAGACGATAAGTCAACACACTCCTCTACTGTCATGTAGCCTGTTGAGAGGTTTTTTATGATGTAGAAGTCCAAGAGATCCGGCTTTTTCGTTTTATCCACAGGCCAATGTGTGGGTTTTCCATGTGACATCCAACACAAGTTAAGCTCACCAGTAGCTTGATGTAGCTGTCTTCCACGTGGCGTAGTCGTGCGTGAGCCCCATGATATATTTTTGGAGTTCCAGTCTCCACCGCATATAAATCTATTTCCCAGAGTTAACAAAAAGTCTATGAAATCAGCTTTTTTCGTGTATTGTTTCTTTTTTTCCGGAGGGCAATATACCGCTGAGAAAGTGGTTTCAGTCTTGTTATCTTGGACTTTGACAGAAGTTGCCTGGATTTTTTCAGTACAATATTCCTCCATCTGGTAATGCTTAATATTTTCTTTTATAATTAATGCTGTACCCCCATGGCTATTACCAGAAGGATGGTTTGTAAGGTACACATTGTAACTCTTGATGTGTAGGAAGCTCTTTGGGGTGAATCGAGTTTCAGTTATCATTGCAATGTCGATATTCTCTTCCCATAGAAAAGCTTCTAGTTCTTGTTTACGTCCCTGCGTGTTAAGTCCATTGGCATTCCAGAGAACAGCTCTAAGTCTTACGGGCATTTTGGAATAATGTGGGTGATCAGCTGGATTATGCGATCCATCATGTTGTCTATCATGTTAGTCATGAAAGTTTGTAATTTAGTAAACATGTTGTCTAGTAGATCTACTAAGTTATTAGGGTCTTTAAAGTTTGTTTGGATGTCAGGTGGATTAGTCAGGAGGTTGGTCTTAGTAATCGACGCATACGTGTCTAGCTTAGTATCTGGTTTTCTCAAAGGTGGTAGACTTTGGTCTTTTTCATTGGGTCGTGGAATGTTCTGTGTAGATTTGTTGGCTTGTGTTGATTTGTTAGGTTGTGTTGGTATGTTGAGTTGTGTTGGTTTCTTGGATGGTTTAATTTTGAATATAAGTTCTCTGTATTCTTTGTATTTTTTGCAAACTTTATAGCTTGCTGGGTGTTTTTCTTGGCAGTTAGCACACGTTGCTTCGTGGCCAGTAAGCATGACTAGCATTTGAATATTAGCCTGCTCAAAGCATGTATACCTGTTACTGCAACTTACTTACCTTTTTATCATCAGCACCACACAGAATAATGACATTGTTTAGTTTAATTTATGTTGACATTTGTTAACTATTTGTATTTTTTGCTTTATTGTAATTTATTTTACCTGTTTATTATTCTATTTATGTCCTGTTTTTTAATTTTTGGCACCAGACCCTAAGAAAGAGACCTCTTGTCCTTATTGCATTTCTCATTGGTATTTAGAATAGGGGTACTTGTGTATTAGCTGCACATTAGCTATACAGGTAAGTACAGTAGATAGGTACCCACTTGTTCCAAATAATATAACTTTCAGCTAACCATGTCTAATTGCATCTGTTTATCTCCATGTTAATTGTTGATAAAGATAATAGGTTTACAATCCACCTACATTAGGGTACACCGATAGTCAACGACTTATTTACTTCGTACAAACCAGTATACGCACACGGAAAAAATTTAACGAACCATATTCGTGTTTCCGTCTAACTATAACAAAATTTTCGCTATTACTTCTTAAACAATACACAATTTAAATTGAGTAGGTATATCTGAATAGTAAATGGGGATTTTAATCACTGTAGTAAACGGCTTTAGATGCGACTAATTTACATAAAAATGAGGAAAATGATTAGTCCACTCACACTTTGTCCGCCAACTCCCGAACCTTCCACATGCTTATGAAACGATCCATTTTCAATGTTTATTGATAAAAATATAAATAAAACACAAATTTCACTGATTATTTCGGGGTTTCGACAGAAAATTAAATAAAATCTTGTTCTGATGATTTGGCTGACATTCTTGCAAAATGGCGAGGTGATGGCGAGAAAAATGTTACCAGGATAAATAATTTGTTTTCTTTTTTAAAATGTATGTTTTGTTTGTATGACTTCGCACGCTTTGTTGTATATAGCCGACTTTATTATTATGATTTTATTAAAAGTAAGCGGCGATATAAGCTCATATTCGGTACATACTATATTAGTGGTATTTCGATGGTATACCTAATGCCAAGAAACTTGGAAGAGTCATTGAAATTTCTTTGCCCAATTCTACATAATTCTTCTAAATACTCATAGTCGTTCCCACTGCCGCATGCCGCCGCCCGCACCGCGCGCCGTGGCCATTTGTGTGCAAGTTTTAGTTTATATTATTCTTTACACAAAAACGATGAGATTTGGAATGGGATGCCTCTAGCTGGAGACTGGTGTTGGTTAGATAGTTATTTGAATAGGCGCTCACTCAACTTTTTCAGATTTCCAAAGAAAACGAAACGATTGGATACTTAGAGGAGTGGACTTCATTTATGCAGGTGTAACAGCGGGCGTAGCTATCTATTTTATTTAACATGTAGCTTTCTAATGGTGGAAGATTTTTTGAAATCGGTCTACTAGCGGTTTCGGAGATTACCCCCAATATACATACATACATACATGTTACCAAGGTAACCTTTAAAATATTAGTATAGATAGATGGAAACAAAACCCTATATTCTGTTTTATTTACGCTTTATACCATTAATAGCAGCTCCCCGCGGTTTCACCCGCATAAGTCCCGATCCCGTGGGAATATCGGGATCAAAAGTAGCCTATAGCCTTCCTCAATAAATGGACTATCCAACCCCGAAAGAATTTTTCAAATCGGACCAGTGGTTCCTGAGATTAGCGCGTTCAAACAAACAAACAAACTCTTTATAATAGTAATAATAATAATAGATTCCGTCGTTCTCATATTGACGCGATGACGTTTCAGTGATGGTGTGGTGGGGACTAGGGTTGCCAGATTGCCGGGAATTCCGGGAAAGTCCCGGAATTTGACGTGTTGTCCCGTATCCAGTAATTTCACTTACTGTCCCGGAATTCATGAGTTCTATTGACACCATGGTGGAGCGGCGATTTTTAGCAAAAATCACTATTTATGTAATTTTTGTTTCCGACAAACAGTTCGGTCTTAAGTGAGAGTTGAAAATTGGCACATTTCAGCGGTCTCTGGAAAACCCACTTTTTACTTTTCTATTTCTGTATTTTCATGAGAGTGTTGGTTTTTGATAAATTCCTCCTAGTTTACTTCGCTAAAGTAATTAACGGTTTAGCCCGCGTTAGTCCCGATTACGCTCGAATATCGGGATAAAATGAGCATACCTACATATTAATTCAGATCTCTACCTTACTCTATATCAAGTTTCATCGAAATCGGTTTAGTAGTTTGTGTGTGATTTGATTACAATAAATATTCTGCTTGTTCTGGGAAATTATAAGCGAAAGCTTAGATCTTTATTTGGAAGTTTATGTTTCAATCACGCAAAAACTACTAAACTGATTGCAATGAAACTTGGTACGCAGATATCTTAATCAAAATACACGCTAGTTTTATCCCGAAATTCCAGCGGAATTGGGACTTATGAGGGTTTTACGAATTAGTTTTATTGTTAGAGTCATAATACCTTTTTTCGTACTAATTTGTACAATTTCGTCCTTTTCATCTTTTTTTAATTATTTGTGAAGGAAACTAAGACCAATTGATGAAATAACAGCTAGCATTGTAATAAAAATATAGTAATAGTCTGATAAAGTATGTAAAAAGTGAGGTTTGCAGAGACCGCTGTCAATTTTGTAATATTTTTACTATTGCTCGTTCGACATGTTTGCACATTTGTAGTTGGATTTGAACTCCAAAACTCCAACTCCGTTTGTAAAGCCAGAAATGTCTAGGAAATTATAAGCCCGTACCTATCTGGCAACCCTAGTCCAGCTGCCTACCATCTCTTAGCCAGAGGGAGCCCCACATACCCTGGCATCGTTACCTTCCGCAGACAAGACGAGGGGAAATGCTAAAACCTTGATACCTACAATAAAATATTTTCTTAGAACATGGCATCAACCACAGTTTACCTAGTAGTTAGCGCAAAGGGCTATGCTATCCTTAGTTACAGTTTACCTAGAGTAGGTAGTTCTGCGCCTTGGCCCTCTCAGCCGAGAAGGTGAACTAACTGCTAGGTACGTAAATAACTGTGCTACTTACTTTACTTTTGTGAAATAAAGTAATGTACTTTTACTGCGTTTTTCCGCAACTAGCCCTATAACTTGGGCCTTTTTGCGTGACTTTAAGCCGCAGGTTTCCTCGCGATATTTTCCTTCACCGTAAGAGCGATGTTAATAGAGCACTTAAGAACGTGGCGACTGTTACCATTTCCATACAAACTTAGTACAAAAAAAAATATGAAAAATTTAGTTTTCTACCATAGTATCGATATTATTCGGATTAAGATTTTACTTTTTTAGGGTCCCCACCACAAGGTTTTCCAAAATATTCATTCGTAATGAAATTAAACGGAGAAATATTTTTTCATTTTTACAGCATAAATTCCTAGTTTACATCTCATTTTTTTATTTTATATTATATTCCCAATAACAAGTCATTTACGTAAAAATGAAAAAAAAATGTTTCTCCGTTTTATTTCATTTCGAATGAATATTTTGCAAAATCTTGTGGTGGGTGGCCCTAAAAAAGTAAAATCTTAATCCGAATAATATAGAAAACAAATTTTTTCATAATTTATTTTGGTATTAAGTTTGTATGTAAATGGTAACAGTCGCCGCGTTCTTAAAATTTTACCACTAGACCAACACCGCTCTCTGTAATTAATAACTGTGCTAATTCATTACAGTAAAACGTGGCGCACTAATCATTATGAATAGGCAAACTGTGAATATATTTCTGTTTGGGTGTCCTAGGCTGTAATGTTAACGTCACATCGACGGCCTCTATGCAGAAGGTTGCGGGTTTTATTCCCGCCGGGTGCAAGTATTTATGCTTAAAAACGAATATTTGTTTCTGGTCAGAGTGTTTTCTATGTATAATGTGTATGTATTTCCAAATAAATTTTATAATTATGTAGTACTTCCGTTGTCGAGTACTCGTAAAGTATAAGCCTAACCTAGTGCTTAGTTTGGGGCTAGACTGCGCTCTGTGTACAGTGGCCGGCAAATAAGTTGAAATAAATGGCGGATGCGCAGAACTAAGTCGATTTCTCATAGAAGTCGCGTGTAAAATGTACTGCGCGAATTTTCCCCTTCCACGTTCCACGTCACAATTTTACAACTTATTTGCCGGCCACTGTAACGTCGCTCGTGCAATACGTTTTTATTTATTTTGTAGGTAAAACAACACGGGTTTGAAATCAGCTTGTTAAAATAAGGATAGCTGGTTTAGTGATGAGATGAATTTATTAAAGTCAGCAGTTGCAATTTAGATAATATTTATAGTTCGATAGGCGGTGGAACTTGAACATCTCTTTGATGGAAGAATATTTTATTCTGAATACTAGATGTAGTAAACTTTTAAAATGGCTTTAAAAACTCTTTCTTAGCGAATGCCTGTCTACATAACATTATTATCTCCAAATAACTCTCTTCTATAAGCGGTTTAGGGTGTGCATTGACTCATCACATCAGCCAGTCAGTCAGGACAGATATAGGTTGATAGAATAATATTTTCTTATTTATTTTATAGAAAATGATGATTTTATAAGACGAAAATAAATGTTTCTTTTTTTAAAAGCATTTGAAAATAATGTATCAAACCGGCTAAAAATCGAAAATAAATAAGAATAACACGCAATACAGGATGAATCAATTTCACAGTCCTCCAGGGGATACCCTCACTCACTAGCTTCTATGAGATAGTGAAAAATAGAATATGTGTTCCCGATTTTGCCAAAAACTAAAAAGTTGAGATTTTTGAAAAATTCCGTACCCTAACCAGAAATCGAACCTTGCGTTTTAAAAGAAATAAACACCATAATTTCACGACAAAAATAAAGGAATGTTGACTTTGGCTAACACATGATTGTATTGAGAGCACTTTCCTCCTAAGAGATGTTCAAAATTTACACCCTGTATAATTAATAACTCTTAATTATCAATAGTAAGATTATATTCATACTGATTTCTTATTTAAATAACAGAAGTAATTATAAATTACAAAGAGTGCGACTAGACTATTTTTTTTATGTAAACAACATTATTTTTATGTAACTATACATAATATACCAAATTACAATCTTGAAACATTCAATTTCATTATTAATTATGTCGTCTGTATAGCGTATGCTAAAGACAACTGTCAATAGATGCTAGCACTTCATTTTGTCCGGTTTTAAAGTCAGCGTGCAAGCGGCGAAGTGCCAGCTTATAGCTTGTAGGTGCGCAGTTTCCTGCCGTCCGCTCTTTTCGGGACTGGCCACGAAACAGCATGCTAGAAGCGGAGCCGGAGAGGAACTGCGCACCTAAGAGAGAGCACTGATGGTGCCTATTGTTGCCCACTGACTTCGATCATATATAAACTAGAGATACACGGTCCCATACAAAATCGAAATCAAAAATCGGCACTACTTCAACGCTTACTTATACGGACATAGTACAGTTTAATGTAAACCTTAATCACTGGGCAATAAGGTTGTAAAACACTTATACACGACTGACAAGGCATATCGGCTGAAGTATGCCTTGTTTTGACGGCTCCATTTCTAGAGCGGCGACCGTGCATCTATAGTTTATATATGATCGAAGCCCGGTGACTTCAAGACCAAAGCCTTAAGGTCGGTGTTGGAGGCGCAGCGTTGTAAGTTTGCACAATTTTTTAAGCAAAGTACAAATATCACTTAAACTTAATTTCAACGCTTCACGACTTGTAAAACCGTGTGCATCCTACTTATATTATAATGGTGAAAGAATGTGTGGCTATACAAGAACTGCGCAGCTAGTTGTGTAATGTAAAATATTGAACAAGTTTAGCGTAAAACTACATCAATATGATAAACATATAAGAAGCGATACTAATCGGATGGAATGTTAAAAACGCCAACTCGCTACACCAGATGTCGTGCTAGCAATTAATAGTACATTAAAAAACATTGGAATATATACCATGATGAGGATATTATATTGTTTTATATTCAATTAAATTGTTTTGTATGTCTGTATGTATAAATGATAGCTCAATTATGCTAAATAACTATGTAAATGTCAGATATATAATTAAAATTCATTCAATAATGTAGACAGCTTAGCCATGCCTGTCTACCAGTCCTAACAGATATATTACTAGTGCAAGTGTAATATCATAAGTCTATGCTTTCACCAAAATCACATCAATGATTCATTCAAATATTTGCCTTCTAATGAGATGTGCTCATTAGAAGGTCATACATCATTTCTTTATTGCCAGTTGATCGTTTTGGGGCTGAGCGCCGTAGTATTGCCATAAATCAATCGCCTTGTTGGCAACGAGTTCTTCACATTGCTCAGAAATCTGAAATAGAAAAAGAAACTTTTGTTTTTATTGCTCAAAGCATTTTTATTAGAAATAATTTGTAAAAAAGCTTTGAGTAGTGCGCAGTGGTAGCACCGAATATCTAATCCACTAGAACAACAGCTTCATACCAGCGGCGTAGGTTAGGTACTTTACTACATGCCCAGCTATGTGTGCGTCACAGTCACGCATACCTACGCCGCGGGCTTGTAAGAAGCTGTTGTTCAGGTGGATTAGATATTCGGTGGCACTAGTTCAAATCTTGTTATGGGAGATTTTTTGTATATTTTAGATTATTTTTGAACTTGTTTAAGAATTGAAGGTTAAATTAAATAAGTTGCCACTTAATTTATTTTAACCTTCAATCAACAATCTCTAAATATCATCCGATGAATGAAATGGAAATGTGCATTTACAGCTAAAGTCCAAGAAACTTTACTACAGTGTGGTAGTAGTAAAACTTATCTAGCAATATAATATTAAGATTCAATGATTTTAGTAAAGAATATGTAAGTAAAGAGTGTTCGCTTCTCAAAGGTAAATCGTTAAACCTATTTAAAGAAAAATAATTCTAGTAAAGCATCTAACTCTAGACAAATGTTACCTCAGAAACACATTTCAGTATATCTTCTGGTGTTTTTGCCCTCAATATGTTCCTCCGTAACGTAATAATCAACATTACAGCCACAAAGGGCAGTATTTTGGGAGCTCCGCTGCATAATTTGTCCCAAATTCTAAAAAAAATATAGAAAAAATAATTTGATATGATGATAAAAGAAAAAACCACACTTACAGCCGTACTCAAAGACGATTAATGGTAATTAAACTAGCACAAAGAAAAGAAAATCTTTACTAAATGATAGTTTAAGTAACACGTATCTGAGTGCGGCGGTTATTATGGATTGCACAGCTACATCGAACTAACTAATCCAGATAAGCTAAAACGGAATAGCAAATGAATGACAATACAAATAATCCATGAAATACGACATTTATCGGTAGTGGTACCACTGAGTGTTAATTCTACAGAGAAACAGATTCATACAAGCCCGCGGCGTAGGTACTTCACTACATGCGCAGCTATGCGTGCGTGACCTCTCTCACCGACAGTGTGCCGACGGGTTCACGTACGTAAGCCGAGTAGGGTCTTCGGGCGGCCTCGGCAAACCCGAGCGGAAAGCGGTGAGAAGTCACGCACACATAGCTGCGCATGAAGTGGAGTACCTACCGCCGCGCGTCGCGGGCTTGTATGAAGCTGTTGCTCTGTAGGATTAATACTCGGTGTAGGTGAACTTTATGTGAATACGTCACAAAATAGCAATCTACATTAAGTTCAAATTTCTTTTTTTAAATGACTAGCTGCGTCCTGCGGTTTCACCCGTGTAAGTCCCGACGCCGTGGGAATATCGGGATCAAAAGTATGTAGTTTCTAATGGTGAAAGAATTTTTAAAATCGGTCCAGTAGTTCTTGAGTTTATTCATAACAAACATACAGACGCACACACACACACAAAAATACAAATCTTTCTTCTTTATAATATTAGTATAGAAGTATAGATGTACTTATCACCGATTTATGACGTAGATTCTTCATGGATGCTCATGATTAGCTATTCCGTACTAGTTAATTAATTCGATCTAAATAAGTGTGCAAAGTGAGCCTTAGTTTATAGTTATTACAATAATTACTTGGCAATGGAGATCTCGTCAAGTACACCGGCAAAACAGCAGTTGAACCATTTTGTTAGAGGTAGAACTTCTAACGCATTGATGTCCATTAGATGACTGAAAAATAGATAATTACAGAGATAAATAAAGAGTACCCAACCCGCACCATTAACTATCTGTTAAATAGTAATTTTCAATCAATAGAGCTCTATGTTTTCACTGTTTTCAGCTATCTACAAACAAAGTTGAGTAATTGCAAAGAAATGAATTCAATTTAATTGTATTTTTTAAATTAAGAAGAAAAACGTTTAGACCTTAAGTTTTTGTGAGATAATTACACAAAAAACACAGGACATAACATAATGTTAAGGGATTGAAAAAGTGGTTAGTATTATTTTTTGTATTAAGATATAGACCAATAGTCCCTTTAAGAGGATAGTCTCCATTCTCTTTCTCCATACAAACATAGTTTACATTTTCCTCCCTGGATAAAGACATTAGAGCAAATATGTTTATGCCATAAAACCTATATCTGTCATGACAATGCATCTACCTTTTTTTTTTTCTAATTAAAATAATAATAAAAATAAGCCCGCAGGGCACCTTGAGGCGAGGTGTCGGGGAGTAGCGACCCCGCGGCTTCCCGAGTGCTCGAGGGGGAAATCACCGTTCCTCGCCTCCGGCTTGCCTTAGTTGGTTGGTCGGAGTGAACATTGATGAGGAAGCGGTCCCCCGCCTCTGGCTTGCCTTCACCGGCTGGTCAGAGTGGAGTCGCGAGAGCAGAAATGCTCGGAGGATGGACACCTCACGTCAGTGATGAGTTGGCCCGCTCTCTGGCATACCAGTGATGACTTAAAATCCAGGGAGGTATCTCCATCCTTCAGCCTCTCACGTCCCTGTTGCTCCCTTGCTGTAATTTGCTCAGCTGATTAGGGAGCCCAGTTTGTGAGTTGGCGAGTCTCCGTCTGCCATTTTTACGTGTTTATTGGACATTGTTACGGCAGGCGCCATAGCCATAGGAACTATGGTTAGTTCCCCCAGTAGCTAATCCACTACCATCACATCACTATAGCCCATGTTGTTTTCATCCGTATATTTCTCAATAGTTCTATCCGATCCGGTGGTTGTCCTTGGCTGCATTTTATAGTGCAGACAGGGATAATCGCCGGCTTGGTGTCCACTTCATTGTTTGCGAGTAAAATTGTTATTGAAAAGGGCCTCTACGTGTTGGCTTCGGCTCCACGCACGCCTTCCAAAAGTCCGAGGCTCCATAGATAGCCCCGTGATACTGGACGTATAACAGACAAAAATAATAAAATAAAAAGAAATAAAAAGGTAGATGCATAGTCATGACAGATATAAGTTTTATGGCATAAATATATTTGCTCTAATGTCTTTATCCAGAGAGGAAAATTTAAACTACGTTTGTATGGAGAAAGAGAATGGAGACTATCCTCTTAAGGCTTATTCCCATTCGTGCCATTTTTTTTTCCTATTCGGGCCAAAACAAAATTTCGAATACCTAATCTTTTTTCCTCAACGGGCCAAAATGTTTCAAGTACAAACAGCAAGAAAATACTGAGAATTTGTTTTTTTAATTTATTGCATAGCTTTTATCGCGGGCCTTGAGCTTTGATTGAACAAATTTCGTAACGAAAAAACCTAACACCCCCCACTCCGCCTACCATGTTTCCATGGTTACCATGTAGCTATTTAAAATAATAATCGCCCGAGGGTTTACTATTTTACAATTTTTTAAATTAAATTAATAGTTTTTTTTTATGACAGCCAGACAGCCTGTCAAACTTGAACCGATAATATCTCGGAAACTATTGACCCTAGACCACTACTTCCTTAGGATAAGTGATAGTGCTCTTCAAGATCTTCGTTTCGAATGACAGCTGTCAAACTTTAAACGTCAATATCTCGGAAACTATTGACCCTAAACCACAACTTTCTTAGCATAAGTGATAGAGCTCGTCAAGATCTTCATTTTGGATGACAGCTGTCAAACTTAAACCGCCAATATCTCGGAAACTATTGACCCTAGACCACTACTTCCTTACCATAAGTGATAGAGCTCGTCAAGATCTTCGTTTTGGATGACAGCTGTCAAACTTTAAACGTCAATATCTGGAAAACTATTGGCCCTAGACCACTACTACCTTAGCATAAGTGATAGAGCTCTTCAAGATCTTCGTTTTGGATGATATCTGTCAAACTTAAAACGTCAATATTTTGGAAACTATTGACCCTAGACCATTACTACCTTAGCATAAGTGATAGGGCACTTCGATATTGGCATTTTAAGTTTGACAGCTGTCATCCAAAATGAAGATCTTGAAGAGCTCTATCACTTATGCTAAGGTAGTAGTGGTCTAGGGCCAATAGTTTCCGAGATATTGACGTTTTAAGTTTGACAGATATCATCCAAAACGAAGATCTTGAAGAGCTCTATCACTTATGCTAAGAAAGTTGTGGTTTAGGGTCAATAGTTTCAATAGTCAAAACAGTGAAACAATTGAAGGAATGGCACGAATGGGAATAAGCCCTCTTAAGGCTTACCAACAAGTTATGTTAATAAGATTTTTGATATTTCGAACTATTTTTGAAAAATTGTTGACATTGAAATACCAAGAGACAGCTGGTTTTTGAGTAAACATACCTTAAAACAGCTGGCTCATGGAACCCAAACAGGCAATTTGTTTAGCATATATAAACCTACAGTTCTACCTATAGACTTCTCCGTCTTCCTTTTCCAGCATTGTGTTGAAAGCCTCCTTCATCTTGCCCTGGTCCTTCTGCATGTTTCTCACAACATCGGTCAATGATTTGGTGAACCAGTAGACATCTACTTCGTCTGAGTACTGAGAGAGCAGTGACGTGCAGATAGGGAGGAATGTGTCTCCTGACTGAGGGGAATAACGTCATTGTTTTAATAAATAAAAAAATAACAAAAAATAAATTCAATAAAACGATTACAAAATAAACAAGTAAAATAATAAAATAAAATAGTACTGAAACATAACAAAAGAACAATAAATATACATATGCCTGAACTAGATTAAACTTTATAAATTAAATTAAGTTAAATTACATACTCGCAAAAAACTACCTGCATCCCACGGTAACTTCCCTTTGTAACTTCAATTTTAGTTGTTACTTTGAATTGTACATACAATTAAGAAACAAGGCATTATTTGTGACACAGGAGGGTCATATATAGGTATAAATAGGTACCTATGTAAGTATTTTACACTTACATTAGCATTAGTCTCGCTCCAAATGGGCGGCTCACGCTCCTCATCCTCTAACAGCCACATTTCCATCAGGATCTCTGCTCTTGGAGCGTTCATATCAATCATCTCCAGCATCTCGACTGCATACAGCAGGTCATGGTACTGCTCTGTACGTTGCTCCATTACAAATTGATGCGAATCGGGGTAGACAGGGAGAATGTCTATGGTTTTTAACATAACAGATTATAATAATTAATTTACGCAACTATGGGCCTTTCTACTAGTAGATTGGATAGAATATTAAAAACCTGGTCAAGTGCGACACTCGCGCACTAAGGGTTCCGTACCACTATCACACAATGGGGTTATAAACTAAAAGGTCGAGGCAGGTGGCGCTAGTGTGGCTTGACCAGATGTCACCAAACTTCAACTGTGATTGCATGTGTATTTAGGAATTTTGTGAATTAAAATGTATTCAACGTGGAGTATAATCCAATTAAAAGGGGAGCTGAGAGAAAGGAATGCGTCTACTAGCGGAAAAAAAGCTGCTTTGATTGAAAGGTTAGTAAAAAAGTGCATTTTAGTGTTTGTTTGTTATTTTTTACAAAAAGGCTTTGTACTGATTTATATGTTGGAAATATGTAAAAACCCTTTTGTAAAAAGTACCTACATGTTGAGATAAGTATACGTGCTTATTTTCGGGGTCGTACGACTTGTAGTTTTTATGATTTTATTAAAAATAAGTCTGTTTACAAATGGTTGACAAGGGTATTTTTTTCATGGATTTTCTATGTTTTTGTTTTAGGCTAGAGGCGTACGACAGAAACAGTATTATTGGAGTCGAAGAGGAGCTCGATGACGAAATTCCTGAGTTTCCTGATATAAGTCACTTTGGAGATGTTAACGCTAGCACCAATTTACCACTGCTCGGCTGTCCAAACACCACATCCAAGAGTTTGCGGAGAGGTTTCAAGTACCTACCACCCAAAGGTCGTCTGTTATATGAAAGCAGAAGTTTGGTTACTCTTCGTGTTGCCTTTGAAGGAAACTATGCCTACTTTCATGTGCAATGCAAAGCACAAATGAAGAAACTACTTTACATAGTTTTATTGAAAATAGATTGAAATGGCACTATAGAAGTCAGTTATTGTGAATGTGCCGCTGGAAGTGGTTTTTAGGCACATTGTAAGCACATCTGTTTGTGTAAAGTTTGGTGTAAATCTGTTGCCCGGTCCGGCCTAGCTGACGGACACGATCTAAGCATAGTTAATAATAAATATTAGTCTAACTTTGCTATCTAGAGTCTGTGTACACAGGAACGTTTTGATACCTTTTTTAATTTTAGATTTTGATAAGACAGTAGTTTCACAGTAACTTTTTAACACATTAGAATGACAAATCACAAAAACATCTCAGTCAATCCTGAAGAAGAGACATGTAAAGGTCTCAAATCGTTGAGCGTTGAAACAATGCCTTAAGTAATAAAATAAACACCATGTGATTATAACCGAAAAATGTCTTTAATTTATAAGTAAAATTTCCTTCATTTCATAATATTTTCTCTAAAGTTGCAGCATTTATTATTTTCGGTTTGTATTCTGCTAGGTCCAGGTGCTGTATCTAAGCACTGTCTCCTTCTGCTTCTTTCTAGACGTCTGTTTAACCGTTATTGGTCTTCTGGCTTTATTTCGGTAATTACTTTGGTAAAAGAAAATGGAACTGCTGTTTTCCTCAATACTTTTTATTTATTTTCATCACCTGAATGAATGAGAAAATGTGGATAAGGTAAGATAAGGACCCTAATTTACACAAAGCTTGGCATGAGAGAAACGTCTGTGATGATCACTGATCGATGATCATTGATGATAGGTGGAAAATACTGTAAAAACTAAGGAATGGTCTATTCCTAGAATAGGTATACATTCTCATACAGACTATCGTTACAATAGTACACTATTATAACCTTAGATCAATAGGTAGGTACCTACACTAGTAGTTTTAAGAAAGGAAACGTCTTACCTGTGTAGGAATTTCTCTCAAAAAAACCATTAGGTTTAAAATGGACAGCACATAACCTTAAATAGTTACTAGGTCGATTTTTTCTCCTCATAGCTTTTATCCACTGTTTTTTTCTTTTAGCATCTTTGGGGAATAAATGATTTGCTATGTTTTTGCAATCCACAGCTGAACAAAGCGTTATTTTGTAAAATTATCTCAAAATAACCATGTTTGTTTACGAAAAAACTATGAAGGTGTCAAATAAAGTCAGACGTGCTACAGTAGCGCCGTCTGAAGTGAGCAAATGGCAGTTTTTAATCCAATTGAGTAAGTACGGAACCCTAAAATGGTTTACAACAAAAAAAATATTTGATAGGATAGCTTTGATTCTTACTCAAATCATAAGACCGCATCTCTCAAAAAAAAAAGAAAAAAAAAACTTTGGCACAAAGAAAATCTGAATCTTATAAGAAACTCTTTGGCAGACATTTTGAAATCCATGACCTACTCAATTTGACTCGGACCAATCAGAAGCGACCTTGTAATAAAATTCCCTTGTTGTTTTTGAAACACATTTGTGGTTCCTCTTAAATATTTGTTTTATTTTATATTTGTTGTTGTAGCGGCTACCGAAATACATCTTCTGTGAAAATTTCAACTGTCTAGCTATTACGGTTTATGAGATACAGCCTGGTGACAGACGGATAGACAGCAAAGCCTCAGTAATAGGGTCCCGTTTTTACCCTTTGGGTATGGAACCCCAAAAAAGAGTCGGTGATCATCTCACCCCGCATCGATCCACTGCCGAAAATAGGCCTCTCATACGACGACACAAATCGCGATCCCGACCCACCTCCACCTGACAAATCCCCACAACACCTACAACGTCGTTGGTCCACCGAGTAGGTGGTATTCCAACACTCCAAAGAAAGAGTCCGAGTATTTTTTAACCTATAAATGTACAATTCACAACAAAACGATCGATATCTAATCGAAACTTACCTAACAACACTTTCCATACAAGATTCCGATAAGCCGCCGGCACAGTATACCTCAAACAGAACTGTTTTAACTTCAGTTTATCCCAAGGTTTCTCCTTCATCAGTATTTCAAGGGATTTTTTCTCTTCCACACCGCGGCATCCCACTTTTTCGTAATATGACGAACGAAAATTACGTTCGTCCATTACTTTGGTTTTATCAGGCATTTGTGCTGGTTTTAAGCTCACATAAATGTTGAAATACGGATATTAGCTGTTGTTTTAATTAGGTATGTTTTATCAGCGAAAAGTCAATGAAAAACAAAGACATTTTAGAAGAACAAAAAGAATATGTAATTATTCATATTTTCTTTCGATACGGTAGGCAAAACGAAAACCCAAAAGAAAACAACGAGTGCTGCCACAATGAAGATATCGTTTTGGGATAATTAAGAAATTTTGTTTGAAATCTTGAAGAGATGGTCGCGGAAGAAAATGATGATTAAAAATACTTAATCAATATGTTACTACTCACTTAAATGTTTTAAAAGAGTTCTTTATAGTCATTAATATTCTAAATCTAAAATTAAAAGCCGCATAATACATTTATTTTTATCTATGCTACAGTAGGCGGAAGATTAGTTGAAACAAAATGGCGGATGGGCGGAAGTCGATTTTTCATAGAAAGCGAATGAAAAATTACTTCGCGAACTTTCCCCTTCTACGACAAAACTTTTCAACTCATCTGCCGGTCGTTAGACTTATAGGAAAGGCTATAAAAAAGTGCAAATCGTCGTACTCTAGCAACATTTAATGACATTGACAGAAAGAAGACCGTTCAAAATGGACTGCTTTGTTCCACAGATATCATATTCGACACTTCAAACAATTTGTTGTAACAAATTGTTTCAATCGCAAGTTATGAAATATGGATTATTCGATTGATTACGTAAACTTAGAGCCATGGTGTTAGTATTTTCGTCCTATTCTAAATAAGTTTAAAGATATTGGGTGTTAAAGTTTCACATTTTTGGGAGTTTCACACAAAACACCACCAGATGTCGTTACTTGTCTCGAATGTCCATAAATCTGAATTTGTAAAACCATTATATGACTACAGAATTCCACGCATCGGTCCAGAATTAATAAAAAGAAAAGAATTATTTTTAACTAATAAGATTTATTGACTGAAAGATGACTTGATTAACTGCCATATTGGTATACCAATTCAGATTTATAGATATTCAAGACAAATAACGACATCTAGTGGTGTTTTGTGTGAAACTCCCAAATGTGAAACTTTAACACCCAATATCTTTTAGCTTAATAAGAATAGGACCAAAATACTAACACCATGGCTTTAGCTCGCATAAATCAATTGAATAATCCATGTCTCGTAATTTGCGATGGCACATAAAATAAAATTAAGGTACCTCTAACCCCCAGGTAAAATCCCTAAGGAAAAACGCCGATCTTCTTTACAGTGAGACTTTGACAAACATTTCAATTGATGCCTGGGGCTAAATACATTTTTGATACGTATTGGATTTTAAATAATAATGATAATATATTTTGGTAGTTTTAATTCACAGGTTTAAGTACAAGTGCATGAAACATTTGAACCTAATATTAGCTATCTCAACAAAGACAGGTAAAATGGTTAGAATCTCCTTAGTAAATTCTTTATTCGAATATTGATCAAATAAAATGAATAAAAATCTGGCGTTGCTATAGAAATGAGTAAATAGGTTCCCACAAAAGTCAAAAGATATAAAAGTTCTGTTCTGTTTTTATTTTATAAACTAGACAAAAAAAATAATGGACGTTCCAGAAGACTGTTTTAAGGACCCCGAGTTTATAAAAAAGAAAACAGAGGAATTACGTATATTTTTTCAAACTGCAAAATTACCAGATGAAGTGATAGAGCGCGCGATTGAAAATGAACTGCGTCCATTGAAGGAAGGCAAGGGGCCGTACATAGCGGCTTCATGCCCAGGCCAAGTGAAGTCGGAGTACGAAGTTATGACAGGACAACCATTCACAAAAGTAGAACAACACAACGTACCACTTACACTTGAAGAAATAAAAACGATATTAAAAGATAGTCCCATAATACAAGAGAAAGCCAAACAAATTCAAATTCTATCCAAAACAGATGACCGAAAAGAAATAGCTGTTCCTATTAAAGACATCCACCTAGCCGGATACAGTGATATCAGAAAGGAAATAGATTCAGCAAAAGGTGATATGACAGAAGTCAATAAAATAAACTGTAAGCACATGCAGTCTTTAGTAGCTTCACTAAATAATTATAAAACTAGTTGTGTTAGGAAAAACAACGACGAGCAAGTGGTAACTGAAAGTATTGGGGCAGAAAATGTAGACGAAGAATTTGAAGCAATAGAGAAAGAAGTAAGTAAATACACAGATAAATCTTACGAAACCCGGTTCGAGGAAACAAAAGAAATGTTAAAGAAAATGGCTGACACTTTTGACGATCCAAGTCAACCAAATGAAGTGAAAATTATGCCGGATGCAGTTTTAAAAGAGTCGTCCGTTCACTTGATAAGAGGTGAAAAAAGACGCACGGTTATTCAAGAAGTAAAGGAAACATACTCCATAAATAAAGCGATAAATATATCTCTTGTTGATAATCCGGTCAAACCAGATTTTAGTGGAATAGTTAAAAGTGAAATACTTGAAAAAATTAACCGAAAGATCGAAGATGTCGTTAATTTGGATGAAGTATTCCCCAAAAGCATGAAAGCAAAACTAAAAGAGACTGAAAGAGCGCTCAGAGATATTAATTCTGTTTTATCTGTAAGTCAAACTCCCAAAGAGAATGAAACTACGACACGTGAGGTCACGGAAGAAAAAGCTTTGGAAAATTCTAATGAAAATAATGAGAATTTAACAGCACAACAAAATCAACAGATTTTTGACGAAAAAATGGAACAAACCTTACACAGTGCTCTTGAAAACATATTTGAAATAAAGAACAATGAAAATAATAATAACACAGAATTGGAATTCAAAGAAATGAAGAATCTAGCTCAAACTATTGTAGAAGGAGCAGAAAACTTGAGCACTCTTATTAGAGAAGATATAACTAACAAACTAAACAGCATGAACGAGTTACTCAATGATGTGAATACGGCTTTGGAAAATTCGCGAAAGTCTAATGTTGTTTATCAAAAAATGCAACTAGAAGGTCTTAATGGAGAAAACAACTGTGATTCGCTAACTATAATGGAAATAACGGATGAAGAACCTATCAAAGAAAGCGAAGTTCAAGAGCATCGAGTTACCGATAATCAAATCGACGATATTCACACAGCAATAGGCAAACTGAACTCTGAACTAAAATGCCACGAAGAAAGAATAAATGAAAGTAAAGCTAAATACGAAGAAACGAATAAAGAGTGCAAAACTTTCATTCAAGAAGTCGACGAAATCCTACAAAAATCACATGATATATTACATCCAATAAAAGAATCAACCAAAGAACTTTGTGATAGTTTGCATGAAATTACCGTACAAGAAACATCTAAAGAAATAACACCAAAATTAAATGAAAAAGGTGAAAAAGTTCGTAAAGAGCT
The DNA here is from genome assembly GCA_958496205.1 of Idaea biselata. Classification (NCBI taxonomy): domain Eukaryota; kingdom Metazoa; phylum Arthropoda; class Insecta; order Lepidoptera; family Geometridae; genus Idaea; species Idaea biselata. The sequence goes on from OY292394.1 coordinate 11,951,698, forward strand.
ATGGGACATGGATTTAGATGAAGACAAGAAATTAGATGAGTTCAAAGGACAGCAAATAGAACGAAACAAGAGAATCAACAGTCTTCTTCATGACATTAAAGATAAAATGAAGGATAATAAGGATGTTTTGAGATTAGCTAATAATTTGCTACGAAGAGACGAGAGTAGGAAGAAAGTGGATGATAATAGAAAGATCCACGCGATCCTAGATGATAAAGCACAAGGAGACCATGTTACTGCAGGGCAATATGTAGCGAATAATGAGAAATCGCTTTCGGCTGCGTCTGCTGATGGCGAGGGTAAAGGTAAGTAAGCCAACCAAAGGATTTCTCATTTAATTTGCTGTGTTTTACTCTTTTAACTTTGCAGAATTAGAAAAATCTAAAAATTATACAAAAGACTTGAAAAAGAAACAAGAGGACGAAGAATTAGAAAAACGTAAACAGAGAGAATTTCAATTAAAATTAGAAAGAGAATTGGAAGAAATGAGCAAAACCCCACGAATGACAAAAGAATTTATAAAAAATCATTGCAGACAACACAAGTTATATTGCACGCCGTACTTGAATGATATTCTTTATCTTCATTTTAAGGTAAAATTTAGCTTAGTTAGTCGTAGTGTGAGTTTTTACCAGCATCACATCATCTACTGTACATGCATCACATATTATAGGTATGTATTAAATAAAGTTGTTCTGTTAGACTCATGAGAAAGCCAGTTTCAATTACTGGCGAAATATGGAGCTCCTAAAACAAATAAAAACATGGTAATAACCCGTTATGAGGTTTTAATATAGTCATAGGTATTATTTATTTATAACAAAACAACCATTTTAATTTAAAACCGTAGGTATTTACAAAATTGTGTAAGTTCCAAATGCAATAACTCAAGAACGGCTGTACCGATTTTTATCAAATATGATTTGTTATGTTTGTAGGTATCTGTCTAGAATAAGAAGGTACTTAACTGAAAAATAAACAAATATAATCAATTAATCAACGACGAAAAAACAACGGAGGGCTTAATTTTTTTTTTATTTCAATATAGTACTTACAAACGTTGACCGGGCCCAAAGAATAGTTTAACTTTAAAGCATCGTCGTAGTCGTGGCTCATTGTCATCAAACTAGTGTCGGTGTCAAGTTATTTTATCTCCGATATGATCGGTGGAGATACAAAGTGTGCCGGTCAGCTAGAAAATCATTAAGGGCCCTATACTGAAAAACTGAAAATCCATGTCGGGCGCTTCGAAAATTGTTGATTATTTCATGACGGAATGTCGTAGAACTTTTTTTTGTGTACAGATTGTAGGCGACATTGTTTCCGATATTTTAGTACAGTTTCCATACAAATATGTCGAAACGTATTGAAGCCTATCGACATTTTAGCCAAATCAGACATTTTTTGTCTAAAATTTGGTTAGGCTTTGCACCAATAGGAGGTTCTTGTCTCAAAACTACATCAAAATGTAGGAAACAATGTCACCTACAATCTGTGCACAAAAAAAAGTTCTACGACATTCCGTCATGAAATAATCAACAATTTTCGATGAGCCCGACCGGGGATTTTCAGTTTCAAGGTCGTTGGCGTTGATACTCCTCTTAAATCGTACCTATCTACCTAAGTTCCAGAAGTTTAGTGATTTGCAAGGAGCGCTCTGAGAGATTCGTCTGGATTTCTCAAAGAGATTAAACAAACTAGGTACCTATATCCTAATTTAGAAATTAGATCATAAATGTAAACAAAAAAATATTTGAATGTGACGGCTCTTTCGCTCTTTATTTTTTATTTCCTTTAATTTTGTTTTACATACGTTAAAACTAAAAATTGGGCTTCCATGGCAGCCATAAACGAGCGCGTCGTGCGTCGTCGTCGCGGCCACCGTTCACGTTATCGATTTTATTTGAAGCTGAATTTTAATATCTAATCACAAAAAGAAGTGGTATCAAAATCTAGTTCAAAAAGATGATTAACCACTAGCAGAGCGTGGTTTCGATCCACGGACCTCTGGGTTATGGGCCCAGCACGCTTCCACTGCGCCACTCTGCTTATGTTTACGATTGCGAAATTATAGAACAGTGACCACGAGTAGTTATTCTCATTCATTTGGACACATATACATTTCGCACTACCACAACATCGCAGTTCTGTCTGTTCGCGGTATTTACTTTTCGCGGTAACGTGTTTCGCAGTGACATTATTCGCAGTAACGTAATACAGTAATTAGATCATAGATAACTTGGCTAACTAAAGTGGGTGGGTAATGATGTTCTGTTCGAAAAATCTATGAACTTTAATTTGGACACACTGCTAATTAGTAGGTATTTACATAATAATACTACGTAGTAGTAGGTGCCTAATCAACGATTTCCCAACTCATCCACTCTTTCAGGGTTTCTCAAAAATAGAGAATCTAGATGAATACACGGGATTGAAGTGCATTTTCCTTGAGAACAACGGGATACAGAGAATCGAAGGCCTGGACACGCTTGCTAAGCTAAAATGTCTGTATTTACACTACAACGTGGTACGAAAGATTGAGAACTTACAGGGATGCCCACTGTTGGACACTTTGAACTTGGATCATAACTTTGTGACAAAAATTGAGAACCTCGATGTGGTGCCTGATCTGCATACTTTGAGTATGGCTCACAATATGCTGACTAGCGTCGGTAAGACATTTTTTACACTTCCAAAAATGGAAGGTTATCTATTCTGCTGTATTTTTAGTTAGGGTTCCGTATCTCAAAACTTAAAAAAATACTTTGGGAGAGAGATCACTAGCTTTTTTAAATTGACCGCCAATTTTAGGAATGGAAGTCCCGCTTCCATTCCTAAAGCGACTTAGGACTTAGCGAGTTGAATAAATATAAGACCACGTGCTAGATGGCGCTGTGGTGTTGTTCACAAAAAATATTTATTGTCATAATCCCTACTAAACTGTCATCTTTGAAACATAAATATTGAAGGACGTTGCAGACTGCCCCATCTAGCTCTAAATTAATCGACAAGGATTATACCTACTAACGGTTTTTTTAACTTACTAGCTGCGACCCGCGGTTTCACCCGCGGGAATATTGGGATAAAAAGTAGCCTATGTGTTATTCCAGGTCTCCAGCTATCTACATACCGAGTTTCATGGTAATCGGTAATCAGCGGTTATTACGTGATTGGGTAACAAACACACACACATACATACTCACAAATTTTCAGCTTTATAATATTAGTAGGATGACAGTAACACCAAGAAGCATAAACAAACATTTGAAGGCAACCTAAATCGAACCCGCAACGTTCTGTGTCGCAGCCAGGTGCTCTCGTCGTGCTACAGGGGTAGTCAAAATACCTAGTTAGTTAGGTAATACTTACTTACCTTATTTCTAATAGTACTAAACTTGTTTCAAAGATGACCTGTTCCATCTAAAGATGTGCAGGAACCTCTCAGTCCTGGACTTGTCATACAACCGCATTGAGGACCCACTGATCGTTGATGTTTTGGCTGATATGGCTTTGTTGAAAGGTAACCTTGTTGTTATTACTCCCCTAATGATTTTTGTTTCAACACGTGTTCGTACCTACTTCTCATCGTAGTTTCGAAATACACGATTAAGTAGAGATAAGTAAGATATTTTTCACCTTTCAATGGATAGTTGAAAAGGTAACTTGTTCTGATTAAGGTCTAATATAACTTACGTTGTACTTTACAATTCAATCAAAATTAAATCAAGATAATCGAGTCAACCAAAACCAAAACATGAGCACAGTGGCCGGCAGATAAGTTAAAAAAATTTGACGTGGAAGAGGAAAGTTCGCGCAGTACATTTTATTTATTTAAAAAATCTACCCTTTCGGAACGTTCTGTCCGTTTCCCAAAACACCCGTTCCCAAAACATCCGTTCCCGTCACCATCTTTGCCCAATTAATCCGTTTCCCGTTATAAGTGTTTCCCAAAATGTGTTTCACCCAAAAGATACGTTTTTCTTGATATCCGTTTCCCAAAAATATCTAATCCCGAAATGACCGTTCTCATCACCACCTTTTCCTAAATAATCCATTTCCCAAAATGTGCTTCTCCCAAAAGATACGTTTGTCATGATATCCGCTTCCCAAAACATCCGTACCCAACACCAATTTTTCCTAAATAAGTTATCCGTTTCCCGATAAATTTTATAATTTAACACTCTGATGATGCCAACTATTAGGTATTGATAAAAAATTTATATTAAGAGGAGTATATACGCCAACGACCTTGAAACTGAAAATCCCTGTCGGGCTCATCGAAAATTGTTGATTATTTCATGACGGAATGTCGTAGAACTTTTTTTTGTGCACGAATTGTAGGTGACATTGTTTCCTACATTTTGGTGTAGTTTTAAGACAAGAACCTCCTATTGGTGCAAAACCTATCCAAATTTTAGACAAAAAATGTCTGATTTGGCTAAAATGTCGATAGTCTTCAATACGTTTCGATTTATTTGTATGGAAACTGCACTAAAATATCGGAAACAATGTCGCCTACAATCTGTATACAAAAAAAAGTTCTACGACATTCCGTCATGAATTAATCAACAATTTTCGATGCGCCCGACATGGATTTTCAGTTTTTCAGAATAGGGCCCTTAAGTAACTAATGTAATAACATATGAATATGATTAAGTTATACCTGAAGTTATCATCGAGAACTATTAGTTTTTTTTTACACTGAGCGTTATGTTTTAAGCACTGCACTGCATACTATACTGCAAAGTAAATTTCTTGGTTACAATATGGTTTTTAATTTACATTAGAAAATTATCCTTCTGTCTTAATATTCTGTGTTAAATATAGGAGAACATTTATATGGGTTTCTAGGGTGTTTTGACGTATGATAGAAACCCATCAGTATTGACACACACACATCAGTATTGATGTGATGAGAACCGAGTCTTTTGGGAATACGGGTGTCATGAGAGACTGTTATTTTGGCATACGGATGCAATGAGAACCGAGTGTTTTGGGAATACGGGTGTCATGAGAGACTGTTCTTTTGGCATACGGATGCAATGAGAACCGGGTGTTTTGACATACTGATGTGATGGGAAACGGTTATTTTGGCCTACGTTCATTCTAAGAAACTGTTATTTTGGAACGGATGTTTTGGGCACGGGTGTTTTGGGAAACGGACAGAACGTTCTGAAAGGAAATCTACTTCTGCGCATCTCCCATTTTTTTCTAACTTATATGCCGGCCACTGTAGGTACTTGCCTAATAATTAGAGATGAGCCGACTAGTCGGCAGTTTCACCGACTAGTCGTCGACTAACAATTATGCAATAAAACCAATATTTATTGCATTAGTAGTATACAGTTAGAAGGTGGGTAGTCAGAAATACGTAAACAAACTCGTCATAGCTTACAAACATCATACATCTAAAATGTCATAACTATGCCTCAGCTCCATTCATTTTTTTTTAATTCGTATTTTTATTTTAACCGTTTTTTGGAACTTTCGCTATAGCTTTCGAAGTTCAAATTTATCCAAAAATACCAACAATCGCCGAGTGGTCATGATTAACTCAAATATCTCGGAATTAGGTATAACGATCTACTAGTCGGCAATTTCGGAACCGACTAGTCGGCTAGTCTGCTAGTCGGCAGAACCCCTAGTCGGCCCATCTCTACTAATAATATTTACATACTTATTTCTCATTTGTAGCATAAAGATACCTAATATAGTCAAAACCTAGTTCATCTAGGTGTAATTATTTAGACATCGTTTTTTAGTACATACCTACCTAACGTTGCAAAAGTTCTAACATAATTACAATACTAAATACTTACTTCAAAATTTATTGTATTTATGTATTTTGTTTTTAAATACTTCAAAAACAAAATACATGTCCTTTAACAAAACTATTGTCACAAATCCTCCTAGTGACCTATCCGTGGTAGTACACACATCTCTTTGTGGTAATTTTGACGGCTCCTCGGACTGTAACTGTATTGAGTTGGCAAAGGTGACCAGTATTAAATATTTGGGAGTAGTAGTTGATGATAAACTGAGGTGGGAAGAACACATTACCAATGCTGCAAATCGCATAAGAAAACTTATCTTTATATTTAAAAGCCTCAGACAAGTTGCAGATAGAGAACTTTTGCTACAAACATATAAAGCCCTTGGTCAGTGTATCATCAATTACTGCATTAGCTCCTGGGGTGGGGCGGCAAAGACGCTCATGATTGAGGTTGAGCGTGCACAGAGGGCTCTACTAAAGACAATGTGCTTTTTGCCATTTAGATTCCCGACAGTGTCACTCTACGCCCAAACTAAACAATTAAGTGTTCGAAAATTGTACATATATCAGTGTATCCAACGATATCATAGAGAAATCGTTCCCACTGAAGCTAAATTAAAAAAGAGAACGAATCGCTGTCCCACTCCATTTCTTATTAGCTCTACAGCAAAAAGACACTACATTTATATTGCACCTAAATTATATAATGTACTGGACTCTAAATTCAAAATTATAGGTTTAAATAATCATAAGATTAAGATATTACTCATAGATTGGCTAAAAGGCTTTGATTATGATGATGTGGAAAAATTATTTAACTAGGCTATGGAACACTTGCATGCATCTTAGCAATTTAAGCAATATTTAATTGTAAATCTAAGGGGTGAACTGTATTTCCGGGCCACAGCTCACGCTATTCCGGGAAACAGGGCCACATGTAAATGTATTGTTTAATATGTGCTAATAAATCATTTTATTTATTTATTTATTTATTTAAAAAAAATACTGATGCAAATTCTTCTCAAAAATCTGACAGCGTATACACAACTTCTCAAAACATATTTGGTATTCACATCCAGTGACTTCTTCAATTCAGGTGCCCAGATATTTTGACCGTGTTGTATTTGTCTATCCTACAGTATTAGTCTTGACTGGCAACCCAGTAGTCCGCAACATACCTGCTTACCGGAAGACTCTCATCCTTCGCCTACAAGAGCTGCTAAATCTGGACAACTACCCGGTCAATGATCGTGACAGAGCCTGCGCCGTAGCGTGGCAACGAGGAGGCGTGCAGGAAGAAATAGCTGAACGTAAACGGTATGAACTGATTTGAATGAACTGAACCGACTGAGCGAGACAGTTTTTAAGCAGGTGATCGTCATTACATATAATCTGTTAAACGACAGAAAACTGAATGTCGCTTTGAAGTAATTTAATAGGTATATTTGTCGAGGATTTACGGCCATATATTCAGGAACGTTCTTGAAGGTTCAAGCATGGTTTGTCTCGCGTAGAATACCTAAGTTATGTCTGTACGCTCACCGTCGGCGAAAATGTGACAATGCTTTCCTTTCAGCAGCCAACGTACCCAGTTAGAGCTGTCTACTTACAACTTACATGAATTCACATATTTTATGGTGAATTGTTACCGAGGCGATCGCGATGGAGAGATCGCGTGGCAAGTGAGAGTTCGAAGTTCGTCCCGGGCGATTTTTTTTAAATACACCTTTAAAACAAAAATTTAAGATACGGCACCTGGTCACGGAAAATGAGACAATAAAACTGCGTCTAGCTGACGCACTAGCCTCAGTTGTATATCGAACCATTGCCGCGTGAGCACGTGCTGTCACACTGCGATTGTTTTTTTGACATCCATCAGAATGCCTGTTTGCTCATTTTATAAATGCCTAAATCAAATGTTTTTAAATACAATAATTTTATGAAAATTCATGTAGGTGTTTCTAGCTCATTTTTCGAATACGCAATGTTAGAATATACCGTATCTACTATTTTTGTTTTCATTTAAGAAAAACACCTAAAATATTTCCAACCATGCCTCGTGTATAAATTTATTCCTATATATTTCTGAATGGGACTGTCATCAATGATATTAAATAGGTATCGGTACATTTTTTCAAAGTATCACGATCTCTTGAGGACTTTCTAGAACAACGATGTTGTTTCTATTCTTAGTGTACCTATACTAATGTGCCTACATCTGCTTATAAAAAAACCGGGCAAGTGCGACACTCGCGCACTAAGGGTTCCTTACCAGTATGACATTTGGGTACGGAACCCTAAAATGATTTAAAATGTTTGAAATGTGTTTGAAATTTAAATTGTGAAATATTTAGCTTCGATCCTTACTACCTTCATACGACCACCACCACTCAAAAAAAAAAAGAAAAAAAAAACTTTGGCACAAAGAAAATCTGAAACTTATAAGAAACTCTTTGGTAAGTAAAGGCAGACTGGTATAATGGGGTGCCACACGCAAAGCTAAAAGCAGATGGCGCTGGCGTCGGATGATCTTTTTTTTTTTGATGATGGTCCCAGTGATGATGATGATGATGGTACCAATGAAAAAGCAGAGTTTTTTTTTTCTTTCGGTCTGAGACCGATATGGCCAATTTGGCGCCGAGAGTTGTAAAAAACACCTGTTTGACAGTTCTTAATTCAAACCAAAGATCATCCGACTAACGCCCTCTGCCGGGATAAAAAGTTAGTGTTCCTCCTCATTGACAGACAGGGCGGTCATTTTGAATTCCACAACCTACTCGATTTGCCTCTGACCAATCAGAAGCGACCTCAGATTGCAATAAAATTCCCTTGTAGTTTTTGAAACACGTTTGTAGTATGTTTTTAGTATTTGTTGTTATAGCGGCAACCGAAATACATCTTCTGAGAAAATTTCAACCGTCTAGCTATTACGGTTCATGAAATACAGCCTGGTGACAGACGAACGGACAGGCAGACAGCGAAGTCTCAGTAATAGGGTCCCGTTTTTACCCTATGGGTACGGAACCCTAAAAAATGTACTAACACAAAAAAAAATTGTTTTATGAATCAACGCACAAGTAAACCAAGAAATATTTTTATATTTAGATGGATAGATAAGGACCAAGAGAGAGTTCGAGAAAGTGTCAGATATCTGATCCGCATGAGAGACGAGAAAAAAGCTATCAGGGAGGCGAAGGAAAAGGAGGAGAGAGAAAAACTGGGTCTACCACCTAAGGTACAGTACACAGATTTTTACGGTGAGGTCGTTATTTGCGAATAATAGTAACGTAGAATTTTGAACGAAGTAAGGAATTAATAGTATCTTTGTTACCAATAATTTTGCCACCATAAACCTTCCACTGTTTCTATTAGAAAAGTAAAGAAAACAGTATTTTATTCATAAGACTGTACATTCATACTTCTACGTAAACTTAGTATTGTTTTTGAATAGATAGAATGAGAACATCTATATTTGGTGTGTTTCTGTCGTTAAAACTTCTGCTTCACATTTTGGTACACCAAGTGATAATCAGTATAGATAACTTACTCCTTAAACATTTAAATTAGGAAGAAGAAACCAAACCGGAAGAGACGCCTCAACCTGTTGAAGGTCCTTCGAGTTTCGAACTGACGTACGCTAAGGAGGTCGTCACTAAAGGAGGTGTGGCTGTCGATATGCTGTCTGAGGACGACTCTACTAGCGAGGACAGCGGCGAGAGTAGCAGTGAGAATGGTGAGGACTTTCTAGACCATTTTGTTGAATTAGCAAGAAAAAAAAATTGTAGAGTTTTGCGGCTAGATTACCATCCTTAGGCCAGTACGGGAGCCCCACACATCCTCACCGGTCCCCCCATAAGGTAGCATTTCTCCACCATTAAAAAAAAGGTTTTGCGGAATTATTCCTAGCTGTCCCCCCGCTTTGTCCCCATGGGGTGACAGATCGGACAAAAAAGTTTGATCTGTCCCCCTGTTACTGATGAGGGGACAGTTCAAACTTTTTTCACCTCCTTAATGTTTTATCTGTCCCCCTATCAGTATTCTCTTACAAATCTAACTTTTTAATTTTTGTTTGTCCATTAAAGAATTAAATATAGGTATGTACCTACCTATATTCTTAAAATCATAAAAAAAAAAATTATATTTGTATTTTATTATTTTAATTTATGTTCTTAAAAGTAATGCAACCTTTTTAAAGATAAAATGATTTTGGTTTATAATCGCCTTTATTTATATAAGTTATAAATATTTCTATTATGTCTCTAAATGATTATTATCTACATATTACAAAATCAGTCTTATTAAGATACAAATATCTCCATACTTAAACTTACTAACATCACGCATATTTATCTAAAACTTGCTAAAAATATAAATCACAGTAGATATTGTACATAATACAATCAGTCCTCTGATTTGACTTCTTACCTAGTTACTACAAATGAAACCTGGACTAATAAACTAACCGTAAATAATGTAAATAATCTCAGAACTTAAATAAACGAATTCAATAGTCTAACGAATTATAAAACATTTAAAAATTTGTAATAAAATAACTGTTAACTAATTTTAGTTAAATACTAATTTTAACTGTTGGCATTTATTGGAGAAATTGCGATAGATCTATCGCAATTTCTCCAATAAATGACAAACAGTAATTTCACCAGATACAAACTGCATTTGACAAGTATTTATGTATTCGTCTTTTAGAAAATGATTTTGGTTTATAATCGCCTTTATTTATATAAGTTATAAATATTTCTATTATGTCTCTAAATGATTATTATCAGTCTCATAAATCAGGAAAGGTACCTACATATTAAAAATCAGTCTTATTAAGATACAAATATCTCCATACTTAAACTTACTAACATCACGAATATTTATCTAAAACTTGCTAAAAATATAAATCACAGTAGATATTGTACATATTACAATCAGTCCTCTGATTTGACTTCTTACCTAGTTACTGTAAATGAAACCTGGACTAATAAACTAAAAGTAAATAATGTAAATAATCTCAGAATTTAAATAAACGAAATCAATAGTCTAACGAATTATAAAACATTTTGAAATCGGTCCAGTAGTTTCGGAGATTACCCCCAATATACATACATACATACATGTTACCAACGTTACCTCTTTATAATATTAGTTTAGATTTAAAAATTTGTAAGAAATTGCGATTTCTTCAATAAATGCCAACAGTTAAAATTAGTATTTAACTAATTTTAGTTAACAGTTATTTTTTTTACAAATTTTTAATTATACAAATTTTTAAATGTTTTATAATTCGTTAGACTATTGATTTCGTTTATTTAAGTTCTGAGATTATTTACTTTTAGTTTATTAGTCCAGGTTTCATTTGTAGTAACTAGGTAAGAAGTCAAATCAGAGGACTGATTTTATTATGTACAATATCTACTGTTATTTTTATTTTTAGCAAGTTTTAGATAAATATTCGTGATGTTAGTAAGTTTAAGTATGGAGATATTTGTATCTTAATAAGACTGATTTTGTAATATGTAGGTACCTTTCCTGATTTATGAGACTGATAATAATCATTTAGAGACATAATAGAAATATTTATAACTTATATAAATAAAGGCGATTATAAACCAAAATCATTTTATCTTTTATTTTTAAAAAGGTTGCATTACTTTTAAGAACAGAAATTAAAATAATAAAATACAAATAATAATATTTTTTTTTATGATTTTAAGAATATAGGTAGGTACATACCTATATTTAATTCTTTAATGGACAAACAAAAATTAAAAAGTTAGATTTGTAAGAGAATACTGATAGGGGGACAGATAAAACATTAAGGAGGTGAAAAAAGTTTGAACTGTCCCCTCATCAGTAACAGGGGGACAGCTAGGAATAATTCGTTTTGCGGCTTAAGAAAATTCGTAGATATTACCAATTTAGTAATCAAAGTACATTAATATTATTTAATCTACAATACGATATCTAGGTAGCAGACTGTGTTATGAAAAGGCCAAATAATATTTTTCACGGCGAGAGAGTTGTTTTGAATTCCACGCTTTGCTCAGACTTTTTTAAGTAGTTTCTTAGACGCAGTGCGGAAATCAAAATACTACCGACCAAAATTAATTTTGCGAACTAATACTCCACTCTGCTTTTCATCCTATTTATGGAAATAGAAATAAGGCGCGCTTTTAAATACAGCTCATTAATCACATTTGTTAACTGAAACAACATAAGTAACTTCAAAATATATCACAAGGGTAAGTAAGTAACATTTTGTATCCGTAGAAGAGGCTGAAACGAAAAGGATAGAATGGTCGAAACAAGACATGAACAAACGTCTAGTCCAGGAGGTAAACGAGCAACCTCCTGTACCCAGTACAGGAGAAGCTGGAGGTCCCGGTGACTATTGGTACGGATATAGAGGGGATACAAAGGCGATCAGAGGGGATGACAGGTGAGCTGAAACAACAGAACAACGCTTACAACAGAACAATAATAATATTTATGTATCAAAATATCGTATAGCCTTGTATAGTGAGTGTTGTATCTTACTGAATCATTTCTAGATTTACCGCTGACTTCACATCGATCAGCAATTTGCTGTTCAATCAGCAACCTCAAACGGACAGAAAAAAAGTCTCAAAGATATTAGAAGGTAACATAAAATAACAAATTAAAAACTTTAAAAAAATATTAGTAAATTTCTATTAATTTTTGTATGTAGCTCAAGGCTATTTTGTTTAGAAAATTTATTTACAAGGAAAAATAGCATTCAAAAATTCTATTTGAATGCTATTTTTCCTTGTAAATAAATTTTCTAAAATATTAGTACTTATAAGAAATATAGATTATGGTGAAGACTAACTAAATATTATTATGTTTTAGAGTCAAAGAAGAAAAAAGATGATAAAGTGAAAGAAATGGAAGAAGAAGAGAAAATCGAACTAGCTGAGAAAAAACCTCTGATAGAAATAATAGACGCTTACGAGAAAAAAATACAAGAATGCAAAAAAGAATCTAATCAGTTTAACACAAAAGATCAAATTAAAGAGCTAGTTGGTGTTGTAACAGAAGGAAATTTAATTATAGATCATGATAAGAAAATTATCACAGAAATACCAAAAAAACTTAAAAATATTGTTATTAAGGAAATACCGACGAACAAAGATGATGCTAAGCAAGTATATAGTGATAACGTGAAAGAGACAGGTAATGAAAAAGAGGCCGGCGGTGATGAAAAAGCAAAGGATGACAAATCAGAATCTGATGACACAAGACCAAGTGGTAAACTTAAATTTACGTTATATACGAACGTTGCATTGCATTGCGAACATTACAAACAAAATACATGACACTTAATTATGAACATTTATATAATATGGAAATTAATAGGTACACAATAAAATACACTGTATGTGTTAATAAATACTTTTATGCGGTTTCGAAAGCGCCTAAAGAAACGTAGCTGTGGACGTATATTCACGCTGAATGTATTTATGCAGTATGACATCTAGCCTTGTTATTATAAGCTGCATGTCATTTAGCATTGTGAATTACAAAATATTTTTTAACAGGTTACGAAAATTATTAAGCTATTGCATAGCTTTTTAATAAGCTTACGGCTGAATAAGTTGGAAGATCTGGTATTTCTGCAATATTAACATTAACAACATATTATCAAGTTTCAGTACACTCTGATGGTGACGGTGTGGCGCTACGTAAATACATCCGGAATATAGACCCTGACTGCGAAGATGATGATCTAAAGCCGAGTGCCGACGATTTAGAGATATTTGCAGAACTGGAAAGAGAGCAGGAGGAGAGGCAGGCCAGGATCGATAGAGGGGAGCCCGCTGTTGATCCAATGGTAAGTGAGGCTAAATAAATAGGTACATAACATTAACTCGCAAAACAAAGATTTGCAACAGAGATATTTGCAGACGAGGACGAGAGCAGATAAGAACCAAAAGTATTAATGACAGTTAAAACATTAAAATTTAGATCCACATTATTTTTTTATCTGCAGAAGCTATACCACAAGAAGACAATGGACATATTTTACAAGGAACAAGATCCGCCTTCAGCTCACGAGCTGAATCAAACGGATAAACAAACGTACACGACCTTTAAGACGGATAACGCTTTCGACAGAATTGCCCTTAGCCAGATGACAGCGGGGAAAGCAGGTGTGATTCAATATAACCTTGAGTATGTGCTATCAAATTTTGTAGGAAAAAATTGAGTTAAAATCCTATTAGGAGGTGTAAACCTCAATTTGTGTACTGACACAATGAAGGTTTACATCTTGGTCCCATGATAATATTCGTGGCCCAAGTATGTCATACCTGAATTTAATGAATATCAGCAAACATCTGCTCGGAACACTCGTATATATATTTAATACTTTATTGTTGACCTATTCTGGTTTTAATGTATCGAGAATAGGTCAACAATTAACAATATTCTTTTCCCCAAAGGACCTTGGGTTAGTGGTTCTAATTCTGTTGAGGTTTTAATGGGGGGCAATTGAATCAGTAAAATATCTGACAAAATGTAATTAATTAGATCCTGCCAAGATGAAGCTTACCCACGTGCCAGGCGCTATACGATGTGAATACGTGACCAAACAACTACCTACTGAAATACAGTACGAAATTGGCGAAGAGGAAATTGATTCTAGACCACCATCGGAAAATTCTACAGCCAGCGATTCAGACAGCTCTAGCGGCAATATACAAGTCACAATTCGACCAACAAACAGACCTAAAACGGCTACAAACAGAGGCAAAGGTCAAACCAAAGAAAATTCAAATAAAAATCAAAGAGAAAATGAAACTAAAAAGAAAGTTACTAAAGAAAAACTTAATCTGGTTGAAAATAAACAATATGATACAATGATAAATGTAGACAGAGAAGATGCGAAAAGGTCTATTATAAATACTTTTAATTCTTTTGAAGACGATCGATTCCCTTCGCAAGGTAAGAACTCCCCAACTAAATTCTACCAATTTTAACTAGTTAACCCGTAAGAGTATTTAACTAGCCATGCACAGATTTGGAGCCATACCATGCCAGCCATTCACTCGCACGAAGGGCGTAGTAAATAACGTAGTAAGCGTGTGCCCGCTTACTACGTTATTTACTATGCCCGCGTGATGTGGCCACGTTATTCGACATGCGTAAACTAATAAAATCAAAATCAAAGTACGTTTATTCATTCGGATATTAGCAAGATATCTCTTTGACATGTCATTTTTTTTATTTAATCTACTCTACTATGTCTTCGGATCGCGACCTCCATGACATGAGAAGAAGACACAAGAAACTCATGGGGTTTTTTTTTGTATATTTTTTTGCAGTAATCATGTGATTTACATTGTCGCATATATATTATTGAAGAAAAGTGGAACTGGAGCAATAATCAATACTATAATAATCCTTACTAGCATTACAAGAGCGAAAGTAACTCTGTCTGTCTGTTTATCTGTTCAAATAAGTTATAATATACAAAATAATAAACATAAAAAAAATAATTTACTTAAAACACTATCTCATCCACAAACACACAACCCGCCCAACACCTTATACAATATACCAATACAATATACAATATACCTTACCAATATTTATTATACTAATAGCTCCGCGAGGAGTATTGGTTAGCCGTACCATAACGCGAACATTAAATCTAAGCCCATGTGTAAAATACTAGTACGTTGAATAATTTCCAGGTATAAACTACTCGGATCTGTCATCTAACGCGACCATAGACCAGACAGTCGCCGACAAGATCCTAGACAGGACCTTGCAGTACGAAGAGAGGGAGCTTTACAGGCAGTATGACGTCATCAACAGCCAGGGCGGCATTATAGACAACAGAACCAACAAGATCATTGAGCATATCTCTGATCGTCTGGACAATCAGTACACGGTTAGTGGGACACTGTAATATGCTGTCGCTACATTGAGTCGCGAAGATTTGTGTTGCGCTGTCGCGATAAATATCTACTTCCTTGGCCACATTGCGCTACGTCGCGATAATCTAAAACATCGCAATGGAATGAATTCTTTGGCCAGACGTGTCGCCATAACGCGAATCTTCTGCAGTCGGGTAAAAAAAGAATTACGAAATTGAATGTAGATATTATGGTATTTTATGACGTATTTCACATAAAGTTCGTAATTCGATAATGTATCATCGATGAATTTCGTACTTCATGGATGCTCAAGATGTACAAGTGAGCCTAATAGACATAAGTAATTACTTTAAACCACATTAAATATAATAAACATATTTAACTTCTAAAATTCCAGCTGCCAGAAGTATCGTCATTACTTACAACACACATCGAAACCGTCGAACCCCAATGGGGTCTCTCACAAGGCCAGGAAACAGAGAATTTAGAAGAAAACGATACTACCCTCACACCGAACCAGGACATATCGCTCGAAGATACACTGACGGAACAAACGGTCAATGTCACCCTGACAGACGCGGAAAATGTCACCTTCCCTGTAAATATCTCCGTGAATGATTCCACCGATGAAGTATTCGAGGATTGCATTGAAGATGTAAAGGATGAGCAGTTCGACCGAGTTAATGCCAATTACTCACTCGAAATGAAACTGGCTTTAGGTATCGATGATAAAAATACCTAGATACGTGGTCAATAGTGGTCATGCATTGTAATTTAGGTAACTTTTCGCTAGTCAAAAGCAGTTATTTGAATTAATGATTCGCTTTGCATCAATTATGCTCACACTATTCTAATGTTTATTAGATTTTATTGATAGTAGCTACCTATTTATAATACACATTCTTTATTTTATATTAGAATATAACATCTATTCAATAATTTGCCATGGTTAGGTACCTATAATGTGACCTTTTTCCTTCTAGTCTCTAATAAGAGACCGATCCAGTTCTATGTCAATCATGAAATTTTCGTCCAATTTGTCAAAAACTTGGTAAATAAATACTTCGCTCGCTGCCCTTGCACAGTCAATAGCGTTAATAATTCGCTGCTAGTCATTCTAATACACTGAATTTTTGTCTCTCGCAAGCTTGCAACTTCGCTCTGTGGGCGACAAACTTTTTACGAAAGAAAGAACGAACAATCGACAATTTCACAAAGAAGTTTCAAAATGTCGATGTTCGGAATTTAGAATTTGTTTGAAACAGCAGTAATAAATTATAGATAGTTAATTCATTCGTAAAAAAGCAAGTAGGATCCTGGATGACCAGGAACGGCAAGCTCTAGGTGGGGGCTGCTTCCTTGTCGATAAGAGAGCACTAAGGTCGATCGTTGCTTTCCGATACCTCTTGTGAATGCAAGATTATTGTAGGTAGGTATTTAGTAAAATATTTCGCTACACAAGATAATAACAATTACATCTTTAGTTTTCTTATTATATCATATTCAGTAAATAATTCGCAGTGGTCATTTATTTATTAACATGATATCTAGCGATTAAAATTGTTATGTGTTAGCTCCGTGTGAACTGTGAAGCTTATACAACAGTACAACCGATTGTACTACGCACGCCTTACGAAGATTCAGGGGTTGAATTTTTGAATCGTAGTGCCACTTCGAGCGATTTATATAGCTCGATTTCTGATTAACGTTAGATGTAGGTATGTTTTCTATGTGAATTGGACGACCGCAACGAGTGGTCCTAACGATTTAGGAAACTACTCGTCACACTGAAAAAGTGTTCTAACTGGTCACAGCACAAAAAGCCTTAATTTTTGTTTGTATTGGTCATATATAAATTAAGTACTTATTAGTCTCGTCCGAGTTTCGTAGCTATCGGTCACAGTGTAAATCTGTTTCAATTCATCATCTCTTTAAATAGTTCTAATTGGTCACAAAGATTTAGGAAACTACTTGTCACACTGAAAAAGTGTTCTAACTGGTCACACCACAAAAAGCCATCTCTTCAAATAGTGTATCTTATTTGTTTTTTTAATCATAAATATTACCAGAGGATTTAAACTAAAGTTTCACATTAATAAAAAAAAACATATAATTCCCAAGAAAAGTATTTATTTATTTAAATCTTAAAACATTAATATTATTAACTTAGAAGTTATTCTTATTTTAACTAAAAGGTTCCCTACTTAATTAAAGAACTTGCACACTTAAGTTCCACAATTAAAAAAAACAAGTCTGCTCCCAATCTTGGTAATCCTGCTAATCTTAGTATTTGTTTATTTAATTTTTTAAACAATAATACTCGTATTATTAAATTAAATGTTATTTTTATATTTAACAAAAAAATTGCCTACTTGATTTGGAATTTCTTTTTCAGACGCCGAATCTTATTTAAACATTCGGAAACAGTTATGTCATCATTTAAACATAGTTTTACTAATTGGTTAATTTTATTTTGTTTAAAGAAATAATGTTTATTTCTATTCTTCACTAATTGATGCAGTTTCATTTTATATCCTTTAAATTCTTGTACAGCTATTTCCATATTGATTTTTTCAATGAAGTGCATAATGTTTGGTTTCTTGGGCACTTTTTTATTGAACCTATGGTGCCAGCCCTCTACTGGGTTATTTGTCAGATGTTTTTCACCATAAACGGAAATAGTTGTAATGATTTTGTTAGACATCCACCATTTTGTGAAATAATCTTTGAATTTGTTGAGATTTATGCCTTCTGTAAGGTTTTCAGTAATTGATAACCATCCCTCTGGTATTAACACTGACGGCAGGTAAGGTAATTGTAGACATAAATATATAAACCTTTTGTATTCCGAGTTGTCAAGCAACTTATATTTTTTCGCATTTTTCATTATTGCTTGTGAGTAATGAAAATAACACCCACTCACTGTAGCAGAGGGAAAAACAATTTGAATTGCTTTAAACATTGATAACTCGAAATCAATTTTGAAATAACTTGGTTTCCAGGATGGCAGTTTTTTCTTAAGTGTAGCCAAAAAACGAATATATGTTTTGGTTTCCTTGTTTGGGAGTAAGGCAAAAATTATTGGTATTATATTAGTACTAGTTTCAGCACCACTAACATCACAATGTAAAGTATACAACTGGAG
This sequence comes from Idaea biselata, assembly GCA_958496205.1. Classification (NCBI taxonomy): domain Eukaryota; kingdom Metazoa; phylum Arthropoda; class Insecta; order Lepidoptera; family Geometridae; genus Idaea; species Idaea biselata. The sequence continues at coordinate 11,970,524 of OY292394.1, forward strand.
GTAGGGAACAGGAGCCCTCGAAAATGTACCATCGCCAAAAAATGAATGATATTTACTTATAGCCGCTTTAGATTTATGTGACATGAATATAATAATTTTGTCGTCTTCTAGTAAATCTTCATGTAATAAATTACCTCTTAACTTTTCGGGGATTATTATGTCAGCGGTTTGGTGAAATCTCGTAGTAGATAAATTGTTCTCTTTTAGTCTCCATCTGTATAATGTTGGTTTTATCCGCGAGAAGTCTGGAATTTCTTCTATGATATTAATTCCTCTTTGTATCAATGGCGCTATACCATCCTCGTATATTTGTTGTATTGGTCCAAAATTGTGTTTTACACTGTCCTTTACTTTTTGTAAAGTACACAAAAAATCATTTTTTGCAGTATTAGCGGCACATCTATGATTAGTTTTTGTAATTAACGTATTGGCATCACTTAATTTTATTGCTGCATTACATATTTTACGTTTCGAACATCTCCAACTAGATGTTCCATCACTATTTTTCCGATGCAGTGTGAATTTATAGCCTTCGCATAGCAAAAGTTTACCATTTCTTTCACTATCTACAAATGTGAAATCAGACATTATTATAAAATAGTAATACGATTTACGAGGAGAAAAGCAATTAGAAAATAAATCAAGATCATGACAGGTCAATGTCAAATAGATTAGAAAAATAATTATATAATCAGTATAAAAAAGGTTGCATATCTTCATGTAAATCGCTAACATGTGACCTTTTTTGTTTTGTTCTATCAACAAACAATGTGGTGTGACCAGTTAGAACACTTTTTCAGTGTGACAAGTAGTTTCCTAAATCTTTGTGACCAATTAGAACTATTTAAAGAGATGATGAATTGAAACAGATTTACACTGTGACCGATAGCTACGAAACTCGGACGTGACTAATAAGTACTTAATTTATATATGACCAATACAAACAAAAATTAAGGCTTTTTGTGCTGTGACCAGTTAGAACACTTTTTCAGTGTGACGAGTAGTTTCCTAAATCGTCCTAACCACTCGCCACTGGAGTCCGACATCGATAGAAAATCTGCGGAAATCGAGATATTTAAATCGCCGAAGTGGCATGTGCAATTCCAAAATAAGGCGCCAGGGCTTCATTAGACGCCACATTGAACTGATTACATTAGTAGGTTACCTAAATAATAAGCCATGGTAATTAAAATATTTATGTTGAGTATAGAATTCGCTATAGCAATTTATTAATTTTAATTTGTGTATTAACTATACTATAATATTATAGTATAAATAGTAAATACCTACTTAATTTAATTATAAACTACTTAGTAATTAATTAAACAACCAACTTCAAATGGAGTAGGTAGAGTGAATCGTGTGATTTTATTTTTGTGTGAGTGTTTTTTTTTGTTTCTTTTCGTTTTACATTTTTTTACTGATATGGCTCAGTTTGGAAGTATGAATAAATATGGTTTCTTGGCGTGAATTATTTATTTTATTTATTTCAATTTACAAAACAGTTTGTTCTATCAACGCATAGCTCAAACCAATAGACGGATCGTTGAATTGATATGTATACTTCGTTTTTTAATTGTAGACTATGGTTTGACATATCTTTTCAAATAAAACATGTCAAATACAACTAACCAAACGTCAGATCGTAGTCTAGAATTAAAAAACGAAGTATAGGCATCCGTTAAAAAATTCAAATTCCATATTTTATATAACAAAACTATATTTTTCGATTACAATTAATAACTATTGCACTTATATTAAAATTAAATACAAAAATATATTATTTCATAACAACATAAAGTTATAATATTAGATATTGCTATAATATTAGATATTGCTATAATAAAATAATTTATCATAAATTTCAATATTATAAATGAGAAAGTTTTTTTAGGTTATTTTCCCCTTTATATATACGGTAAAATCGACTGATTTAAATGAGTGTGAAACGGATATTTATATTTTCATGAACTGTATGCAACCTGCACCCACCTGTGACGTCATACGACATACGTTGAGATAATTTCAACGTAAACAACTTAAACAGCCGTATTCACAAAGAACCTATTTGTGGCTTAGTTTCGTCACGTGAGTTTATGCGTAATAATGTTAATTTACATTGAGATAATTCATGTTCCTTTTACGATAAATAAATATAATAACTAGAGATGGGTCGACTAGGGGTTCTGCCGACTAGCAGACTAGCCGACTAGTCGGTTCCAAATTTGCCGACTAGTCGGCCGACTAGTCGGCAATGGAGATCATTATAATTCCGAGATATTTGGGTTAATCATGATCACTCGGCGATTGTTGCTATTTTTTGATAAATTTGCACTCCGCAAGCTATAGTGAAACTTCCAAAAAATGGTTGGAATAAAAATAAAAGTAGGAAAAAAAATGGAGCTGAGGCATAGTTATGAAATTTTTGATGTTTAGATGATGTATGTAAGCTATGACGTGTTTTGTTTATGTTTTTCTGACTACCCACCTACTAAACTGTAGTACTAATTAAATAAATATTGGTTTTATTGCATAATTGTTAGTTGACGACTAGTCGGCACCTGCCGACTAGTCGTCTTTCCCGACTAGTCGGCGACTAGTCGGCCCATCTCTAATAATAACCCTTTTTTGCGTCGCTCAGTCGGGTAAAAAGACAATGCAGCGCTAACAATACTGTTACGTCTATCGTAAATATTTTAAATAAGTATCGCTGCGGTCGCTAAGATGTAGCTGATGAAAGACGATTAGCACGCCAAAAGCATCATTGAGTTTGTGGGGTTACCACGGTGGCGGTTTGCTTGACTTCCTTCTGAGGTCATAACTGTTAAGTTTGAGGACAATGTAGTTAGAACATCGGGATCAAAAGAAGCCTATGTTACTCCTCGATAATGTAGCTTTATTTTGGTGAAAGAATTTTTGAAATCGGTCCAGTAGTTTCGAAGCCTATTTGTTGCTAACAAACAAATCTCTCGTCTTAATAATGTTTGTATAGATATACTCGTATATAGATAAGTACATTATATTATATAAATGATCAAAAGAAGACAAGAGCATAGGGTCGTTTGTGAATACGACTGAAACTTTCTCACTTATTGCAAGATTAGTTGCATATTTCCAAAATAAGCTTATTTTTAAAACACTTGTATAATTAATAACTTCCTATACAATTAAAACGATTCTCTAAAGTTGTTAAGATGCCTCCGGAAGTAGAACTTTCTGCACAAATTATAAAAGTATTTTTTATTAGATTAGACAGTCTTTAAATCAGATTGTTTAATTTAACCAAGATTGTTTAACGATTCGTTACAGCAGGAAGGGGTTAGTATATTTTAAAAGACGAAACTCAAAACCGTTCTATGCAAAACGTGAAAATTGGACATTGTTTTTTTATTATTATTAGGCAACTGTTAGAATTTATCAATACTATTATAAATTTATATATTTTAATATGATCTATATAATATATTTAAATATTTTATTATCTGAGTGCTATGGTGCTATGAAGTCCCGGACCTTTAGAAGGTGTGCGAGGACCCGAAGCCAACAGGTCAATAACAATTTAACTCGCAGAGTATGAAGTGGACGCAATTTCTTAAAATATATTATTAATATTATGAGTTTCACTTCGTTGTGCAATGTTTTTGACCTGTGCGCATCCTTTTCCACGGTATTGACTTCCGAATTACTAGATTATGTCAGGTTTTTGTGTTGAAAAATTAAACCTCTGGAGGCAGCTTAAGATTAATCCTATGTGTGATCGTACTTCGGGTCTTAACCGCGATAAAGACAAATATTATATTTTTTATAACTTTAAATATAAAATAGATGTGAGATAACTTGGAGCTCCATAATATTGGTACTTGGCACCGAATATCTATGATTAGATTACACCTAGATCGCTTTGCGCGAAGAATAATCTACAATAACCTCATTGACTCTTATATTAAAATCAACAGAGCAATATTGACTAAATACAAAAAAAATAGAGGTTAATGTAAAACTATTTTCGTCGTAAACCGCGATCGTACATGTTAATTTTTTTATGAAGATAAAATAACCAAAACCCATTTGGACCCCAGATTTCTTATAGTAAAAATATTGGCACAGACAAAATAACTAACAATTCCTAACAAAGTATAGATTCGATGAGCAATAATGTGTTACTAAGGGAACATATTTCCCACCTTAGCAAACACAATGTACTATTTTTAACAGAATACTTATCTAATAAAACACATGAGTCAAACACAATCATAGGGTGATTTAATTGAGTCTAGATACAATAAAAAAATATTACACTAATATTAAAAACTGTGAAAAATGTTTGTCAAAATAAAAAAGCTTGACTGATTTATATGAAGCTTTTGTAGAAGAATGAGAAGAACATTCAATATAATTATTATGTGAGCACAACCGTAGGGCGCAGCTAGTATTAAAACAATTGATCTTTGGTTTTATAAAATGATTCCAAACAAACTTACACAGAAACATAAAAGTATACAAAGTAATTGACAAAGAGGTCTAACATTAACAAGATAAAGATAACATTTCTACAAATCTGTGACGCCTACTGTGACGCGTTAGGTTTTTTACTCAGAAGGTTCAGTTTTCGTTACCAGCCGTGGAAAAATATTTGGACGTTATATCTTTATTTGTTGAGCGTTTTTATTGTGCTATAGTAGTAGTTTGAGGCCAAATTAAATTAAGCAATGGCGTAGAATACACCGGTTTTCGTAAAACGTGACCGTAAACGGTGGTATGGCCACGGCCTGTAAGTTTTGTATACTGTACAGTATGCACTACTACTGTTATTTACCTAATATGTAACTAAATAAATGTTTGGTTCCCTTTTACAATTTACTTATTTTGGAACAGGAATAGATCCCATTTTACTAGTTATGCAATGAGTTTGCCCAACGCATCATTGAATTCGTCACAAAGCTTTAGATGTTCCCTCTAGTAGGTGGATGCAATATAAATTTCTCAACATACAGAGGTACTAAGGTTACTTAGGGTAAGGTGCGGTTCGACAAAATTCAAAAATGAAAACTACAAAATGACCCACATAGATATTAAAATGTTGCATTAACACTATCAAAAACTGAATTAAACTTTGTAGCTATTTTTAAATCAATGAGAATTACTTTAATCTTCCATTTATCTAATCTTTAATTCTTAAGGTTCCAGAACGGATAAAGTGCTTCTTTTCATTAGGACAGCCAGTTCCTCAGTATTTTTAAATCCATTAACTGACTTGCTAAAATTATTCTTCTTGCTTGTTTCAAATCAGCTCTAATATAAAATTTCAATTTACAAAACAACGGTCCTTAACGGAGCTTAAAAAAATAGGTCAACATTTAATTTTTCGAACTAGCCGGCCACCCGGATTAACCTAAATTGAAAATACAAACCTGAAAATCATGCAGCATGATGTTTCAAATCGAAGATCTCCATGAGAAGCGGTTCGATGGGGTTGACGTCGAGGTAAACCCCTGTTATCTCTTCCGCAAGTTTGCGTAGCTCCAGGACCTTCTGTATGAGCTTGAGGAAGGTAGACTTGGCCTCGCAGCCGGGATACACACTCTCCAAGTACCGACGGAGAAGGTAGTAGTAAGAGTTCTGTTCATACAAATACATATATTTACACATATAACACATACACACACACACACACATATCGTCACTCACATGACGATTTAATAAATAATAATATCTTAATATAGGTGAAGTAAGATCGGAGTAGTCAGAACATGTTTTGTCTTTTTCCGTGATCAGGAGTGTTACTTCGGTTGTTTCGATACTGTGATGGTTCTACTGTCACCCTACTATCAGAATGTGACAGTAGAATCATCGCATGAAAGTATCGATGTCGTATCGAAACGAACCGCAATATACTGCGCACTATAGTGCGTTTCATCTTTAATTACCTATGCCGTCATGTTGGTAGCAAAACAAAAAAGTCTTGCCTTAATATCTTGAATGTGATATACCCTAAACCTTGAATACAGGAAGATTCGTTCATTCATTCTTTATAACAAATCCCCCTAAATTCAAGGTAGCCCATTATTTTTTTTTGTATTTTTCACTTTTTTGTTTTGCTACCAACATGACGGCATAGGAATTAAAAGATGAAACGCACTCTAACCCTCCTGAACTTTCACAGTTGACAGGCTTACTTCCAACCTTATTTCTTGTTTATTAATAAGGCTATTATTTAATTAATTATTATCATGCGCATGTGTCAGTGGCTCATTGATGAGAAACATAGAGCCTAAACCGCCTGGCCTAGAACTTATTTGGCACGTGGGTTACTTATGGGGGGGTCATAAGCGTGCTGGTATATCTTAAGGCCGTATACAGAAAGAAAGCTGGAAACTTATAAGCGCTGACAAGCGCTTACCAGCGCTTGTCAGCGCTGGTGACCCGCGCAGGAAAATGTATGAACCCGCGCCGATAAGCACTGATCGGTGCCGACAAGCTTCAACACGCGCTGGTCAGCGCTGGGCGGCTGACGTCATAACATCGTCCGATGAGTCCGACATTCTGCCTCAACCTGCTTCCTTTGTGTAGAACGGACCAGCGCTGACAAGCGCTGGTAAGCGCTTATAAGTTTCCAGCTTTCTTTCTGTATACGCCGTAAGACTAAGTTTTCTAAGGCTATAGGATATATAATTAGTCCATTGAAATGTTACATTTTTTATAAGCGAAAATCCCCAATACATTTGTGTTTCAAATTTTCATGGATTTTCGCTTTTTACTTTTTATTTTTAGTTCTACGACTAAAAGTTACTTGACGAAAGTTGTACATAATCTTATTTGCAACACAAAATATTAATTATTTTTTTTGTGAGACCTATAGTTCAAATAAACCATAAAAACCATTTGAACCCCTTTTTCCAAGATTACGGCCGTGGGACAAGAGCCACAACCCCACAAACTATTATTTAACTTTATACTAACCCCCCTTGATATCTAAAAAATAAAATTGCGTCCTCTGACAAATGCAACCCCAAATGCAACTTTTCAATGGACTAAATCTATACTATATGATATGAGGGGTGTAAAAGCAAAGGTGACTCTGTCCACATTTAAATTTTTTTTATCTGTGAACACGGTTTTACTCTAAATATTATTTAGAGTAAAACCGGTTTCGTGGCATGAACATACAGTCGATTACGTTTGTTTTGTATGGAGAAAAGAGTAGGTAGACTTTCTCTAGTAAAGTGCTGTAGATACGTGTAATATTAGCTCGTACATACCTGCTCCAACTTAATAACGTCGGCGTGAACGACCCTGGGTCTGTGCGTGAACAGTAGAATCGCTGACAAGATCAGTATCAAGTGCTCGTCATCGCGCCAGCCCGGCTCGAAGGACCGCATGAAGGCCTGGTGCGACTGGTAGATGTTGCCTTTAGCCAGTTTCAGGACATCGGCGCGGATATTTGCGAACTTCTTGGCGTTGTGTTGCGGGATCTGTTGGGAGGAAGTAATTGTTACCCGACTGCCGAAGGAGGGTTATGTTTTTTTAGAGCGAATGTTTGCTTGAGTATGTTTTACAATTTTCGTTTGTCACTCTATTACAGGGGTTCCCTAACTTAATTGAGACGCGCCCCCTTTCGACTATAAAAAAAATCCTCCAGTTCAGATTATCAGGTCAGAATAAAAGTGTTCAAAATAAGTATTTTTATTGCTCATTAAAGTTTTTCAAATGCAAACAAAAGGTATTTGGTAAGTTGTATCAAAATTATACCTTTGATACCGCCCGTGAGGTGACTTAGTTGCCAGTCTAGAGGGTGATAAGGTTCTTAACATTGGCCGACTGAGGAAACAATACAGATAATTTCATTGCTCGTATCGAGCAGTCTAAAATGGATTCTCTCTGCGATCGTAGGTTTTTTTACTTAACTACATAGGTGGCCCGCGCCACCCTGTAAATACCTCTGCGCCCCCCCTGAGGGGCGCGCCACCCAGTTTGGGAACCCTTGCTCTATTAGAACGGTTCGATGGATTTTAGAATATGAGGTGTCCCTCAATTCGTAATGACAACGCGAGTGTTAAAAGCAATTAAAAAAATGAATATGGCTATATTTAGACGAAATAATGTATGGTCTCGGGATCTATCTTAGAACAAGTAATTACGTGTAAATCGACTACTTCTTGCCCCGCAGGCGTCCCGCGACCTATCTGGTTTGCCTATAGTTACTTAGCACACGGACTAGCGAACTGTGAGCCTAAATTAATAAGACAGTTGTATAGATTGCTCCGTACCTTCCATTCATTGGATTTGTCCTCGTAGTTCATAGTACTGCGTAACACCATCATCTCTATGCAACCACCTTTTAGTAACGCTATCTGAAAAACAATGACATAATATTTGAGGGAGGTTTAATTACAAGCAGTAATTCATTAATAATTTATTCATGTCTCAAAATACAAAAGAAAAAAAAACAATCGAATAAACCGCCCCCTTTTTTTTGAGCCGTTTAGAGTGGCAAGTGATTATTTCTGACCACTCGCCGATTGCGCCTAGTGCGCTGCGTACCGCGGAGGAGCTCGCGGGCCCTCTCCGCCTCCTCCTTCGTGGACATGACGTCCTCGGCGAATGTGCGGAAGGCCTGCCAGGCCGCGTCGCTGTCGACCATAGCGCGAACCACGGCCGGCAGCGACCCGCCGCTGGTGAGCCCATGCTGGGCATGCAGTCAACGTGTGCTCGGCGTTGTCACAGCTGGCCGGACAGTGATGGCAGCTCTCGTCCACCTCCCTGCGTATACGGCACAGGAACTTGCCGCAGCATTCGTATACCGTTAGCAGCTGAGTGAGGCGGAACGAGAGGGCGCCATGCCCGCGGCTCCTCTAGTAGCCTAATCAAAGGCCGGATCTCGGGTGTTCCTGTCGTGTCCGCCACACCTCCACTTGGGCCTGACGGAGCTCCTCCCGGCACTCGTCCACCTCAGATCACATCAGTCTCTGCACGTGGCAGAGTGTCCCGATCAGAGTGACAGGCGGCCCACACCGGGGCGCCATGGATTGCAGCACGCCCATATAGAGGCTGGTATACACGCTGGGGCCACCAATATTGGGCAGTAATCTGGCGAGTGCCCCGGCCGTACCCATGAGCTTTATCTCTAAACGGGCAAAGTGCGCCCGGAAATTTCACCCGCTGTCGAGGACTAATCCGAGGTATTTTAGCGTCGACTCGACAGCGATGTGGGTTCTCCCTACCACCAGGTGGAAATTCGGCGGTGGTTTATTCCGCGGGCCGTAAAACACCACACACTCAGTTTTGCTTAGGGCTACTTCCAGCCCCAAGCGCCGGATTCTGTGCAGTACATGCGAAACCCCCGCAGTTGCTAAGATGGCCGTTTCGCGGTGGGTGCTCCCCCTGGCCGTGACCAACGTTTCATCATAGTCACATAGCACGTCATAGCCAGGTTCGGGAGCAGGGCACCGCGAAGCACCCAGTCCGATGTTCCCCAGGAGGGGTCCCAGGACCGACCCCTGTGGAACACCGCATGACATTCGCCACGTACGTGGCCCATCGCAGCTGTCAAAGTTGATGAGCCTTTCCGACAGATAGGACTCAATGATCTGCCGTAGGTAGACCGACACCCCATGAAAATCGAGAACTTCCCTAATACAGGCCCAGGAGAGAGTGTTAAACGCGATGTCGCGCGACACCGCCAGCATCACATCTCCCCCGGCCACGGCCTCCTCCACAAGGGCCTTCACTCGGAGGATGCCCCCCACCGTCGAGCGCTCTCTCCGGAACCCGAACTGGTTTGCCTAAAGATGCGGCCCAGTTCGGTTGAGGTGGCACGTTAGGCGATCGGCGATTATCCTCACGAGGTGTTTGCACCCCTCATCGAGCAGGATAATCGGCCGATACGCCGGCGGCAACGACACACCGACACTCCTCTCCTGCCGCGGCCCCGAAACCCTCAGCCGCAATGTTACCCACTGCGGCCCGCCTCAGTTACGGACGTAACGTACGGCCGCGAGCCGGAGCTCGAGCGGCCCCTCGGGTGGGTTCCTCTTGGTTCACCGTGGGTGTCCAAGCCACGGCTAGGCACCCCAGTACCCAGGCATCTTCTCTTTTTTTCTTTTAATATTTTCGCTTCGAACAGCCTTCTTATTTAATATGATTGTCAATTACCTGGTCCTCCTCGCACATGTTCTTGAAGGCGTTGATTTTCTTGGCCATTTTAATGAACCTGCGTATGGCGATGGCCGTGAAGTTCACGATATGGATGAGACGTGGGTCGTGCGCTCCGCCCTCACCTTCCTGGTTTCGATCAAAACGAAAACGGCTTAAAATAAAATGTAGAAGATATCTATATTAATATTATAAAGAGGTAACGTTGGTAACATTTATATATGAACATAGGCTAAGTAGCCTATGAATATTAGGATCATAAGTATGATCCTAATATTCCCACAGGATTGGGACTTACACGGTGAATGTTTAATAACGAGATTCTACAAAATAAGATTTGAATAACTAGTGGAATCCAAGTCCCTACTGATTCTTCTAATATTGCGTGAAGTTTGTGATAATGTTAACATGTAAATATAAATAAGTATAATAAATATTGAAGAACTTTGCACACAGATGACCTATAACTATGTAAAATTGTTAGCCGCCATTTGACAATAACTCCCTCTTGGCTTATAACTACGACATCTTGACTGTTTTCGTTATGTGCAAATATTATAAAATACTCCGCACTGGCTTATTCCCAAATGGCCATAATCGGTTTAAGAACGAAAAGAAAAAACCGGGCAAGTACGAGTCCGTACCACTATCACAACAAAGATACGGAACCCTAAAATTAACACTAGACCAATTAACCAATCCGTGAACGCTAAGCGAATGTTAAGTCTATCACTCCATCACTAGTTGGCGCTACTGGTAAAAATACATCGCGGTATCGTTGCGTTTGTCAAAAATCACGTTTGTTGAATTTTATATTTGTTGTTAGAGCGGCAACGGAAATACATCATCTGTGAAAATTTCAACTGTCTAGCAAGGTATTACAGTTCATGGGATACAACCTGGTGAGAGACAGGCAGACAGACAGCGAAGTCTCATTAATAGGGTCCCGTTTTTACCCTTTGGCTACGGAACCCTAAAAAAGTGCTGATTGCGTATCTCGAGTCGTTTTGTGGCATCCACTTACGACCTTCGCGCGACGTCTAATTTAGTGTGATAATGACCTTGAAACCGGCGGTGGTTGGTGTGTCTCCGACCAGCATAGACATGTCATCATCGATGGGTGCATTCAACGCCTTGTTAGCCACTATCAGCTCGTTTAGCTTCGCGCGCTCCACCTGAAACCAAGAATACGTTCTAGGACATTTCAAAAAGCGTTACCTAGCCCCAAATTAAGCAACTACACTTAAGGTACGAGCTGGCAACGGTTACGGGCGACGTGTCGCAGTGGCACTACTGGTTTCTATGAAATTCATATAAAGTTTGAAGTCCTCACCTCATTGAGTTCCCGCGACGATCCACTGCATGGGTTCACTGACGTATACGCCTCGAATTCCAATTTGATTGCTTCACATAATATTGACTCCATTGAATTAGGTTCTATTCTGAAATAATACATTTAACAATATTCGTTTTACATGTAATTAGGTAAATGTCCAGTATTTAATTCCAATCTATGTAACTAGTTATTCTAGGACTATAATCAAGAAAATCCAGCCACTAAGTGGTTTCACGGACTAAAGCCACCCAGTGGAAGTTTTTGGATGAATTTCTGGAATAACAAGTCAGAATTCGCGTTTGTATAATCGCAATTAAAAATTATCTATATTTATGGGTATGCTAAAATAAGGAGAGAAATTTAGCACGATGTGTTGGTAGCTCCTTCACACGAAACTACACAAACGATTGCGGTGAAACTCGGTACGCAACTGGATCCCGAAATCACACATGGGCTAGTTTGTATTCCGAACTTGGACTTCAGCGGGGCGAAGCAAATCTATATCTATAATAAGGCTTTGTCATGTTTGACTGATAGATTAACGCACAACCTAAGCCGCTAAAAGTAGAGAGCTGAAATTTGAAGAGCATGGGCTTAAAATATTTCGTCATTTGTTGCTCTAGGCAGATCATAGCCATCCTCTTATCTTTTCTTTTAGAATATTACAAGTATGTTCTTTATGTGATGTAGGCTTCGATCATATATAAACTATAGATGCACGGTCGCCGCTCTAGAAATGGAGCCGTCAAACAAGGCATACTTTAGCCGATATGCCTTGTTTCGCTGTCAGTCGTGCATAAGTGTTTAATAACCTTATTGCCCAGTGATTAAGGTTTACATTAAACTGTACTATGTCCGTATAAGTAAGCGTTGAAGTAGTGCCGATTTTTGATTTCGATTTTGTATGGGACCGTGTATTTATAGTTTATATAAACTATATGATCGAAGGATATAGGCATCCGATAATTTGAAAAACCCACGGGATTGGGAGTTACGCGGTTGAGCAACGGGACACAACCAACTCATAATAAAACTAAAGAATCATCAAAGAGAGTATGAAATAAATAGTGGAGGACGTTGCACACCGCTAGCTCCAAATTAAGCAACTAGATTTGTACTGTGGGTACTAATAGACAACGGATATACTATATTTGTTTTTTATAAACATATGATACACTAGCTGCGTCCCACGGTTTCACCCGCGTACGTCTCGATCCCGTGGGAATATCGGGATCAAAAGTAGCTTATGTTACTCAGGGTGAATGTAGCTTTCTACGGCGGTTTCTACTTAACGGTGAAATAATGTTTCAAATCGGCACAGTAGTTTTTGAGTTTATTCGTTACAAACATACAGACACCACAACACACACAAAAATACAAATCTTTCCTCTTTATAATATTAGTGTAGATAATATATAGACACCCATAACCAAAAACAAGTATTTATGGTCAGCATTAATACTTGTCCCCGGTGTGAATTGAACTTGCTATCTTCTGCTTTGCAGCCGAGTGAATCCATCTTTGTAGCCCGACGTGCCACAGGGATTTATTCACCGTCAAAGTATAGAAGCAAGAATCGGCTAGCCTAGCTACAATAGATAAAACTGTGATAAACGGATTACAATGTGACGTCATGCACCGGACCAAGCTTATCATAGCCTTATCTATAACATTGATAACGTACGCGAGAGAAAATTCTAAAACTAGCCGCGCTCCGCTCTGTTACCTATATGTCTGAGTTACTATCGGAATAAAATGACCTTTAGTTACACATCGGGTAAATTTTCAGGATTAATAGTATCTAGATATCAAGATTCCTCGCAATCGGCTCTGCAGTACACAAAAGTACACATAGAGGTTGTAAAACGTTTTAAAACGTTTTGAACGCGTATAATGTTTTATAATCGCTATGTGTACGTTCATAAAGGATCATATTATTAGGCGTTAAAAGAATGTGCAGAGATCACTTTCTCAAGTTAATTTTAAAAGTATATGTTTACATAGAAGAAAACGAGTTAATTAAACTTATAAGTAGAAGTGTCTATAATTTTGCAAGTCACAGATATCTTATCTGTGACTTAAGAAATTATACATAGGTCACAGTTTACCCGACTGCCTAAGGAGGGCTATTATCTTAATATTCATAAGGGGTGCGATTTATGACGAAGAAATCGCAGGTATATGGATACAAAAGTGCACATAAAATAAATCTTAGCTGAACTCTTTTAAAAATTAAGGTAGTCAGTCTTGCATACAAATACTATTTATTAACTTCAAAAATATCAAAACGAAACATCACGAAATAAGGTTTTACAATTTTGAGCTTTAAATACAACGACTTAGGTTGAAAATAGCGGTTATCCTATCAGAAAGACAATATTAGGATAGTTTCATTGGTTTACAATTACGATATAAAATCGATGACTCAATGCAGTTATAATCTGTTAGACAATTTCTTGGTTGGCGTTATCATTATTACACCTGTGTTGTTTTATTCTAATAACCTATTTATTTTGTATTACAACTTGGTTTACTAAAGGAAGTCGCTAGGCGAAGATCGTTTTGTCATCTATAGGTATCTATAGAATGCTTTGTTCGTATTGACTGGTGGATCAACACACAGCCGAAATCGCTGATAGTAGAGCTGTTTTTATATGATGTAGGTATTAGATAAGAAAGGAATACCCTCAGAAACGGGACTTATGCGGGTGAAACCGCAGGATACAGCTAGTATCCTTATAAGACAGAGAAAAACAAGGCGACACCTGCAATTTAGACTAAGCTAACTTGAACGTAAAGTACAAAGCAAAACCTGTTAACATTGCATTATATTATTAGTAGTTGAGCCTCGCGGTTTGACACGCGTATCCGGATCCCGAGGGAATATCGGGCCTATGGGTTAATCCAGATCTCCAGTTATCTGCATACTAAGTTTCATCGCAATCGGTTTAAAAGTTTTTGCATAAAGCTGTAACTAAAATAGTTGTGTACTTACTAACTTATATACAACTAGCTGCGTCCCTCGGTTTCACCAGCGTAAATCCCGATCCCGTGGGAATATCGGGATCAAAAGTAGCCTATGTTACTCAGGGTGAATGTAGCTTTCTAATGGTGAAAGAATTTATTTAAATTCGATATCTAAATCGGTCCAGTAGTTATTGAGTTTATTCATTACAAACATACAGACACACACAGACAAACACACATACATATTTATTAAATAAGTAGGATTCCATACAGTTTGCAAACAGTGTAGTAGTTATTTACTATAAAATTTTGTGAAGTAATTCGCTTAGCTGAGTAATGCTGTGCCACATTTTTGCTAAGGTTAAATTAGTATCATTCACAAGGTCTAAAAGAAAAAGATAAAAGCCCTAGGTTCACAAGTGTGAGACATACCCTATAAGTATGATTCGCTAAAGAAGGTTGCTGATAGAATTTTGTAACCTGTAGCCCGGATCAAAGGAACTATATTTGCCATATTCGTCTGACAAGACAACAGCATTTCCTGTTTTATTTCGAAAACACAAGTGCGGTGTAGCCCCGGCATAGAATAGGGTTACCCCATCTCGTCCCGTAAGTGTCGTAAAAGGCGACTAAGGGATTTAGGTGGGACTAGCAAAACTTAAGTTCTCCCCGCGCGGTGGCGGATAAACTGTTTGGTCCCTAGGAGGGTTGGTATCAGGCAGGCGGCCGGCCGTAAAAATATTTTTTAACAGAAGGTATGGTCAATGATGACTTACCTACTGCGCCAGGCGCCAACCCCAAATATTTGGGGTGCAACCGGGAACATCGCTCAGATGAGAGAGATTTCGAAAACACAAGTAGAAGGTTTACTCTATTCATGTGGATTTGTTTTGATTTGAATATTAAAAAAATAGGAAAAAGCACCCCATATTATTAATAATTCGACATACTTTACTTATTAGTATAGTAATTCTACTGCAGCATTAGTGGTGTACCTACCTCTCAACATCCTCCAAGATGTCTCTGGCTTTGTTGACGTCGGGGTTGTTGCTCGTCGAAGGGATCTGTTCACAGATATGTTGCTTCTCTTTGTACATCGATGAATCACCGTTCGTCAAGATCGATCTGGAATTATCACAGGAAAGTTCCTCAAATTAGGCCATTGTATGTACGTGACTTTATGCGATGTTAATAGTGCACATGGAAACAGAAAACAAAAGTTTTCCTATAGAGTTTATGGGTGGAGTGGGGGATCCAAAACTACAAATGTTCGTAATTAAAGTATGTATCTACCACAAAACCAACACTGCTCCTAGTTTACTCTAATATAGCAGCGCCCCGCGGTTTCACCCGCATAAGTCCCGATCCCGTGGGAATATCGGGATCAAAAACCTATAGCCTTCCTCAATAAATGAACTATCCAACACCGAAAGAATTTTTCAAATCGGACCAGTGGTTCCTGAGATTAGCGCGTTCAAACAAACAAACAAACAAAAAAACAAATAAACTCTTCCGCTTTATAATAGTAATAATAGATTATAAAGAGAAAAGATTTGTATTTGATTAGCAAGCTACATTTACCCTGAGTGCCAAGGCTACTTTTGATCCCGATATTCCCACGGGATCGGGACTTACGCGGGTGAAACCGCGGGACGCAGCTAGTTTTTCATATAAGTAATAGGAGTTTAATCTAGTTGAGTTTTAATTCAACATTCACGAGATTCCAATTTCCACGACATTCCAGTGAACCAAAATAATAAGCATTGTTTAATTAAATGGACACATCTTTTTTTTAAATTGGTTTTATTTTTATATCTGACTGGCCTGTCAGATTTGCAGGCATAGCAAAAACCGTAGAAACATGTACCTGGTTTAACCTTTGGTCCAATATTTCTACTTACTACTCATAGACTCAATATAGTCTTGTGTTATGGAACAAAAAATAATAATTGATCATTGTTAAATGTCATTGTATCTTCCATGACCTTTATTCAATTATAGGTCTTCAAACTCTCAACTAACACCCCAGTAACTCTTACTTAATCTGTAAACTACTGTACTATTCCTCAATTGCCAGCTATTCTTGCCTCATTGAAGTTAATTTCACACAAAACAACATTCAGAGGAAGACACAATACAAGGGCTGACCTATTTTTTAAACTGCTTTTTATTTCTCTTCCGATGCAGAGTTCAAAAATTGAAAAATAATAGTTAATAAGTAATAATTAAATTAACAAATAAATTGATTACTAATTAAAATAGGAAGTTAGGCATTTGGGAATTCCGGACTATTTTCGATTTTCCCTGTTTCATCATCCTATCAAATCAGAACGAAAGCCAGTAAATTACCTACAATAATCTACAAAACGCAACTGTACAACTTAGTTGACCCTTGCAAATTTGGTTTAAAAATTCAAAAAAATCCCCAAAAATGCTTTTTATTTCAAGTTTTAACGCCTGAACACTTGTACTCCTAGTTAGGGATGAGAAACTCAAGTCGGCATTTAAATCATATTATTACACAACATTTAAATGATAAGGAATGCATTCTTAAACCACATTTTGTATAATAATTTGTTATTTTATCAACAGCCTTTGGTCCAAGGCTATCAATCTATATTACAAACCAAAATAGTTAATTACAAAAACAATAACCAAACCTGTTTCTAGTCACTATAAGTCAACAAATTACATTTTAAGTATTAAATTACTGATAGTGGAATCTCAAAAACAACTTAATTTAAATCAAAGACTTTGAAATATTAATAGATGGAACCTAACAATAAAAAAAAGGTTAAAAGTTGGGTATTAATTTAACATTCAGAAGATTCCAATTCCAGGACATTCCAGTGAACCAATATAATAAGCATTGTTCAAATAGACACTTCTTTTTTAATATTTAATGTGACAGTTTAACATACAACAATCGTCTTCATAGACATACGGCGTTTTCAGACTCGTTCTTGCTATATGAACGATCATTGGTTGTTAAACTGATACATTAATGGCTCTGCTCAGCTCGCAGTGGAAGGCGACTATAATGCTGGTTGATAGCTATCTGTATGAATTCTTTTCCTTTTTGTTATGCATCGACAATGAGAATGAACAACTCTATCTGAATTTGGTTTATTTAAATCTGTGTTTGAATATTGATATTATTAAAATTAAATATCTATCTATTAGAAACAAAAATGTTTGATGCAAGTCAAATAAGTAACATCATACATTGGCTGTGTCTGATTCTGTGGGATTAAAATGATTGTCATGTTGGTGTACCTAAAGACCCACAAGATCATGGAATAGTTCTCGAATAGACTAGTAATTTCATGAAAACTGAAAGGCAATATTCCTATTAGAATCTCAATTTACCTCCTGGTAATTCCCTCTCATTATTACCTTCTGGTTAATAAACCTTGAGATATAGTTTGGTTTGTTGCTTAATGGCACTTGTTTATAGGATAGGTAATTTCTGTTTTTGTAACATATAAACTAATTTGTACACAAACCTTATGCTATTTTGTTTAGGCGGCTCGTACATATTGCTATCAACATTGTCATACACATTGTACGACTCAATTACTCTCTGCTCATACACAGCTCGATTGATCACTGATTTCTCATCAATCGGAAACACTTTCATTGTGTAAGGGTGCTCCGTGTTTTGTACTGGAGGCATAGCATAGTTGTAAGGGGGTAGGGAAGATTCAAGATCTGTGCTGAGTGGCGATTGGACAGTGCTACTCGGACTGCAACTCGTGCTGTTCATCATTTCATACTGCGCTACACTTTCTTGTGGCATGTAACTGTTTGTAACTTCATTGTCATGTTTGAACTGCTTTGAGCTACTCACAGCATCTTCTGTGTCCACTAATTGACGCTTTTTAGCTCTATTTTCTTCTATTTTTCGCCGTTTCTCTGCTTTGTCTTCATCAGACATTATGAATTCTTTGACCATGCCAACTGCTAAACACTTTACGAGTCGACATTTCTGGCAAAATCGTCGTGTAACTACAGTAATAGCACAGTTGTTCGTGAACGGACATTTGAACTCCTTGCTAGCCAGAGCGTTTCTTCGAAAAAATGCTTTACAACTTTCACAAGAGATTGCATTAAAATTGTAACCTAACGCCTTATCCCCGCACACTAGACATATTTTTTGCAAATTAGGGGCCAGTTCTTTCTTCTGGGAACTACTGTCGTCCTTTTTATCACTGTTTTCTTCCATTTTACCCATTAATTAACATAAAAATAATACGCACACTTTGTTCACATAGACATTCGATTTCCAAACGTACTTTCACATAATGCAAGTTGTTGAAAGATAAAGTATGTTCTTGAATATCATTCCGTTATCTAGTAATAAGTTAATTACAAAGACAGTTACGATAAACACAAAATAATTAAATACAAAGATACGAAAATACAATTCAATGCGATGACTAATACGTCATTCATCTATAACTACTCTATTTACACCATTTTAGAGGAGGGGCGGG
This sequence comes from Idaea biselata, assembly GCA_958496205.1. Classification (NCBI taxonomy): domain Eukaryota; kingdom Metazoa; phylum Arthropoda; class Insecta; order Lepidoptera; family Geometridae; genus Idaea; species Idaea biselata. The sequence continues at coordinate 11,989,475 of OY292394.1, forward strand.
ACTGCTAGTGATGAGATGTGCGAACAACGAATAACGATAGTCTAACCGCGCTTATATTGGCTAAGAATTGTAAAACCGATTTCATAATATTAACTTACTATTTTATCTTTAATTAGCATGAAATTATTAAGTATTAGGTTTTAAAGTCAGGACTTACCTTAGTAAATGCGGGCAACTTTAACATAACCTTGAAGAAGACTTGAAACGATATAACGTCCAATTTTTATGTTTTGTTTCCGTGCCTGAGGGGTTAACACTCAATTTTGTTCTCTTTACACTTGTGCACATTTATGAAACCAAACTGAATAAGGTTCCACTAAAATTACACAATTTAACCCGTTTCACGACAATAAATTTGAAGCACGACATTGTTGTTGGCTCGTTCCCGCTAAAGCTCGATTACGGTTATTTTATTGTTTATTGATATTGACTCTCGAACGCTTACAAAAAAGTGTAAAGGCGAAAAGGCGGGAACATCGAAAGTGTAAAGAGAACCCCACATAAATAAAAACCTAACAAGAATACTAGCAACATTAGCAACCTTAAAATGGTAGAACGGCAGAAAGCCGTGTCGTGAGGACCATGATCTGAAGAAAAATAAAAAAAAACGCTAAAGAAATTCTCGAAACAGTAATGGTCAGGAGGGTTACTGCGGTTCGTTTCGATACGACATCGATACTGTCATACGATGATTCTTTCTACTGTCACATTATAGTAGCGTGACAGTAGAATCATCGTTATGACAGTATCGTTGTTGTATCGAAACGAACCGAAGTAACCCTCCAGTTTCGTTGCAAGACGCACATCACTATCTATTTTGACAGTTGACAGTGACAGTAAGGGTAATAAGTTGACAGTGACAGTAAGGGTTATCAGTTGACAGTGACAGTAAGGGTTTTCTTACTGTCACTGTCAACTGATCTTTTTTTTACATCTCTACAAAATGGAGGCATAGGTTCACTAATGTATATTACCACTTCTTACCAAACTTTATTTTCTTATTTCTATTAATTTCTATTCTATTCTATTTTTAGTAGCTCAAAATACACGATGACACTTACATTTTACCTAAAACACACCATACCTACAAGTTGTGTGCTGTAGACTACAGCACACATTTTGTGACCATGATCTGAAGAAAAATAAAAAAAAACGCTAAAGAAATTCTCGAAACAGTAATGGTCAGGAGGGTTACTGCGGTTCGTTTCGATACGACATCGATACTGTCATACGATGATTCTTTCTACTGTCACATTATAGTAGCGTGACAGTAGAATCATCGTTATGACAGTATCGTTGTTGTATCGAAACGAACCGAAGTAACCCTCCAGTTTCGTTGCAAGACGCACATCACTATCTATTTTGACAGTTGACAGTGACAGTAAGGGTAATAAGTTGACAGTGACAGTAAGGGTTATCAGTTGACAGTGACAGTAAGGGTTTTCTTACTGTCACTGTCAACTGATCTTTTTTTTACATCTCTACAAAATGGAGGCATAGGTTCACTAATGTATATTACCACTTCTTACCAAACTTTATTTTCTTATTTCTATTAATTTCTATTCTATTCTATTTTTAGTAGCTCAAAATACACGATGACACTTACATTTTACCTAAAACACACCATACCTACAAGTTGTGTGCTGTAGACTACAGCACACATTTTGTGCTTGAAGCCTCCTGAGAAGAAGGTACTATTATTATTATTTTAACTACGTATTTTACGATTACTTAAAATTACATAATCTAATATATAAAATTTCCATGTCACAGTGTTAGTTACCGTACTCCTCCGAAACGGCTTGACCGATTTTTATGAGATTTTGTATACGTATTCAGTAGGTCTGAGAATCGGCTACTATCTATATTTTTTAAGGCAAAACAACGTTTGCCGGGTCAGCTAGTAATTATGTATGATTTATGATATGGTCAAGTAATTATAATATTTGCAAGTAATTTGCAGATACAAAAATTTGCATATTATATAAAAAAAATCAAGTTGAGGGAGTCATTGTAAATGGCGGCTATTTAGAATGACTATTTCACGAGGTCTGAATATTTTGAAGTTTTCATTTTCATTATCATTACTCTTGTAGACTTTCACGAAATTAGATTGATTAATGTGCCCCCAAAATTAAATAATTTACACGCATTATAACTATGTTTCACGGAAAAAGTTATTCCATTTATTGAGAAAGGCTATATCTTCTTCTAATATACAGGGTGTTTGGTGGAGGGTTAGACAAACTTGGTGGGCGTGTAGTTGGACCTATTTCTAAAATACAATTTGAAGGAAAATACCCTAACTCTTCACAAAAATAATCATAAGTTAGGTTAAGTTAGTTCCTTCAAATTGTTTATTACAAATAGGTCCAACTACACGCCCACCAAGTTTGTCTAACCCTCCACCAATCATCCTGTATAAAATTTCCATGTCACAATGTTAGTTACCGTACTCCTCCGAAACGGCAAGACCCATTTTTACCAAATTTTATATGCGTATTCAGTAGGTCTGAGAATCGGCTACTATCTATAATTTTTTAAGGCAAAACAACGTTTGCCGGGTCAGCTAGTAATATATACAGGGTGTCCGGAGACCAGTGGATATCCCTGCACGGGCGGCTTGCGGGGAAGGGTTGGCTGCCCAGAATACGTATTTTTTTTTCTATCTTAAACGGTTCGAGCTGTACGTCACTTTTTAGTAAAACTTGAAAAATGCCTACTTTTTTGCACATTTCGGGGCATCACGTCCACAGATTAAGCGATAAGTAGCATTTTTTTTTTCGCCATTAGAGAATGTGCGATGAGTCAACGTGCAAAAGAGATGGCTACCTAAACTTGTACAATTTACACAGCTGGCAGCTAACCAACCCAAGATTAGCCAGGGAAGACCGATCACAGTACCAATTTAAAATTAACTATTGGACCGGTATATTAAATGGCCAAATTATTGGCCCTTTCGAATTGCAAGGCAACCTAAACGGGGCCAACTATTTCCACTTTCTCCAAAACGAACTCCCGAGACTACTCGAAGAGGTGCCATTGGCGATCCGGCGAAGAATGTGGCTTCAAAATGACGGCTGTCCTGCACATTATGCCGAGCGAGTGCATTTTTCAATTTTTACTAAAAATTGACGTACAGCTCGAACCGTTTGAGATAGAAAAAAAAAACGTATTCTGGGCAGCCAACCCTTCCCCGCAAGCCGCCCGTGCAGGGATATCCACTGGTCCCCGGACACCCTGTATATACAGGGTGTCCCAGAAACGAGTGTCAAGCGATATTCCAGAGCTAGAGGACCTTAAGGGGTATCCGAATCACCCCCATGTATGTTCCGCGATTTTTCGTAGTTTAGAAGTTATGGCCTTTTTTCTCATTTTTCTACTAAAATGCGACCACTGATACCTATTTGGTCATACTTACTGCAATAATTGAGATAATTGGCTGATTTCTTTTCAAATGTGGAGCTGAATAATAGGGTCATTTTCCTGTTACAAAAAAAAGGCGTAACACTAACCAAACTGTTACAAATTAAAAAAGAATTTCATAAAGTGAGCGTTGATAAAACGCTATAAACACTTTAAAGAGCAAATAAAAGAAAATCTCGCCTATTATTTTTTTTCCAAACCAACTTCAAAAACTTCCTTACTTCATTAGCTATCTACCTTAATAATTTTATTGGTCTATCATTAGAGGATCATATCAAAAATGTTATTAAAAAATTCTTTGGTCTAAAATTCTCTCACTCATCCCTATTACGAAGACTTCGCTGTCTGACCGTTCTGTCACCGGGCTGTATCTCATAAACCGTGATAGCTAGACACTTGAAATTTTTACAGAGGATGTTTTACTGTACCCGCAAATATTTAAGGGCGCGTGTCCATCATCCGTGTCCGGCTCTGAGGCCGGAAAGGCAAGTCAGAGGCCCCGCCTCTGACTTGCCTTCCTCATCAATGTTCACTCCGACCAGCCAACTAAGACAAGCCGGAGGTGAGGAACTGTGACTACCTCCTGGAGCACTCGGGAAGCCGCGGGTCGCTACTCCGTGAAGTCGGAGAAAAGTGGCTGTGACATACGGACGGACATGACGAATCTATACGGGTTCCGTTTTTTGCCATTTGGCTACGGAACCCTAAAAAACGTACCCGACGAATTTAGAACTCCTTTTTCTGGAAGTCGGTTAAAAATAGTCTGCAACGTCTGCCAAAGAGTATACAAAATTTTTGTACGGAAACGGTAGCCAAGAAGCTGGTGGCATTCCCGTGTTGGCCAGGTTAACCGCTGACACCGAAATACCGCCAGCCTTCATGTCCGAGACATTGCAGACAAACTGCAAGAATGCCGCTTACGGTGGTACGGCCACGTTCTACGAAAACCGGCTAGTTACGTGGGAAACAAATGTCTTGCTATGGCGCCCCCGCCCGGCCGCGGCAGATTGGGAAGACCCAAGAAGTGCTGGCTTGACGTTGTGAGATCGGATATGCGTGCAAATGGCCTCACTACACGGGATGCCGAAGATCGTGCGAAGTGGAGACGTAAAAGTAGAAAAGCGGACCCCGGGCTCTCGAGAGAGATGCAACCGGGAACAACGCTCGGATGATGACCGAAATACCGCCAGGCGCGGCTATATCTATATTTATTGAGGATTGTGATACCTATATTCTCAATAAATGATCTGAATGTGAATCCGGGCATCACTAGATGCTCCGCCCCGGGTCGACAACTCATAAAAACTTTTTACGCATTGGCGCAGAGTCCCGAGCATTCAACGCAACGGTCTCAAAAGCTAAAGCAGTGAAAAAATACCTAGCACCCGCGCACAAGCGGACCTTCAAAATCTCCGCCCTTTTAGTGGATGTAATTGATTTAATTGGTCGGAAAAAAGAGATTTTTTCTCATTTAACGATGTTTCGCTTTTGAGCGTTACCTAGGTGTATTCATTTTGAAAATAAAAGAAAAAATGTTTATTTACCAAAAGAAAATACAATTAAATGGAACAATTAAACTTATCATAACTTCTTCTTCTTCTTCCTCGCTCTGTCCCACTTTATGTGGGGTCGGCTCTCCTAATTTTGCGGCGCCAGGACAATCTGTCCTGGGTTGTCGGGTCACAACTTATCTTATCATAACTTATCATTATCTTTTTTGAAAATGGTTCTTATAGGCAATCACCATCACCACCAGTAGCTGATAGATATCCTATACACTTGTAGGTGCGTGCGTGAACTTTCGTTTTGGTGCTAAGTTTAAGTTAGCCGAAAAACCTATCCGAAAAAACGGCGCTACGAATAAAAGTTATTTTACGAATATTTAGTTACCAACACACGAAAGTCTCATACCCTTATTAATAAACTTGGAGTAAGGCCGGAATAATTTTAGCACCTTTTTGTTTCTGTCTGTCAAATTTGAAAGTTCTTGTCACGAAAAAAGACAAAGCATGTTTTCACTACTCTGACCTTACTTTACGTTTATTAATAAGGCTATAAGAGTACCAACACACTAGGCCAACAAATCTCAACGAAGACCTTCGTTTGTCTTATTGCCTCTATTCTGAGACTCGGTTAATTTTATTTTTATTTATTTTATTTGTTTATTTTATTTTACTTGACAGACAGAAACAAAAGGTGGTAAAATAATTCGACCTTACTCCACGTTTATTAATAAGGCTATTGAAGAATAAGGTATGATAGTTAGGCGTGTGTAAAATTATGTAGTACCTAGTTCACGATTTTATTTATAATATAATTCATAAGGGATTTATTCTTTGACTAGTTAAAAACCAAAATACCAAGACCAACAATAACTATTTAACTATTTAAGCTAAAATAAATACCTAATTAAAATTAAAAGTCCAAAAATGAGTCCCTAGGTGTGGTACCCAAAAGATTGTAATTTATTATGTGGCTAGATGGCGCTGTGTGTTGTTGACAGAATTTATTTATTATGTAATTGTAAGAAAAGCAAGACGTATTTGGTATACGTTTCATAGTGCAATGGGCAATCACACTTTTGTTCATGCTACCTTACCCCTATGCTTTGTGACCATAACTTTTTCATAGGCACCGAGATAACAGGGGGCTAGTTTGCTTACCGAACGTTTTGTTCGTCCACCAGATAGGACAGACGGATTTCTTCGTTAGCGTTCGTTGACCCAATATTGTGTAGGTACGAGGCGTAGGTAGGTACGCACAGCAAAACAGTCCGATGTTTAGTGCGTGACATAACTTTTGTAAACAATCGTACCTCAACGTACTTAGACAACGTATTATTTCAGTCGGTCCCTACTTGACCTAGATTAGCACATTCTTGAATACCATACCTACCTATTCTTTCGAGTTGTCAGCATTTATAGTTGCAGTGACGTTGTTAAGTTAGATCTTTTTGCAAGTTACGCTGCAGTTCGCATCACGTAAAAAGAACGCTACCTTTCAAGGACCGTCAGCGTTATTTTTACATGACGCGACCTATAACTTTGCGACGCAAAATGTTGCGTTATTTAATAGAATTTAACTTTTAATATTTAAGGCAACCTCTAGGCTCGTAGGTAAGGTAGATATTATTAGGACCTAAGTTTTATTTTATGATGGGTTGGGAGGTATCATAATAATGTATACCTAACTAATCTCAAATAGACAGTAAAGTGCCATCGGTCACGCGTCCAAATAAAACTAAACAGCTTTTTGTTAGAAAGCAAAAACCAGTAACTCTGTATAAAATACTTTGGTAAGGAAATAGACGACATTGAAAACACAGGTTCGTAGTTCGTTCCTATTTTAATTCTGGTTTTTAATTTCCCTTTCATGTAACTGGCCTGAATGAATAGGTTTAACTATTTTAAGCCAAATCGTATTCTGTAGTAGGTAGATGTATTTTATACTTAATGGACATTTACATACATAGGTAGGTTCATTGTTGTAGATTTCACTTTCATGTAGTTTCTCTTGGTCAGTTGTGTTGTTTTTTAGGGTTCCGTACCTAAAGGTAAAAACGGGACCCTATTACTGAGACTTCGCTGTCTGTCTGTCTGTCTGTCTGTCTGTCTGTCTGTCCGTCCGTCCGTCCGTCCGTCCGTCTGTCCGTCTGTCACCAGGCTGTATCTCATGAACCGTAATAGCTAGAAGGTTGAAATTTTCACAGAAGATGTATTTCGGTTGCCGCTACAACAACAAATACTAAAAACGAAATAAAACAATTATTTAAAAGGGGCTCCCATACAACAAACGTGTTTCAAAAATAACAAGGAGTCGAGTCAGGACAGGAAGAAGGACAGGAGGACAAATCGAGTTGGTCATGGAATTCAAAATGGCTGCCCTATCTGTCAAATATACTAGTCTGCCTTACTTACCAAAGAGTTTATTTTATGTTTCAGATTTTCTTTGTGCCAAGGTTTTTGATTTTTGGTTTGGTTGATATCGTTGTGACTAGTTATGTTGATTCTTTCTACGGATAACTGATTCATAGAATAGAAGATTCACTGGAACTTCCTCGGGTACCTACTCTTTTTTTATTAAACTAATGTTTGATCATTCATTTAGAGATATTAATAATTTTCTGCATTTATATATTTTAAAAAACTTTTATCAATTTTAAGAATAACAGCGAAGTCGTGAGTGCTTTGTTCTTGATTGCGTCTGTTTGCGGCAGATAGGAAAAGGAAAACCTATAGAACATGAGTTAATCGTACTTCTCTATTCACAAAGAAAAACCTCTTTCCACCCTTTTAGTGAAAAAAGGATAACGTTTAAGCCCAATTTTCTATGAGGTAATTAATGCACAAAAAACATCGGAGTCGGATAGTGTTACGGGTGAAATAGAAAAATAGCACAATAGTATAGAAAGGAGAAGTACAGTGCGCATCGACACGCCCGCCTGTCCAATAGGCCTACTAGTAGTAGGTAGAAACGCGCAGTTCAAAACCTAAATCGTATTTTGAAACATCGAACTTTACGGTTTACCTGTAACTTCCTCAAACTCGATTACATAAAAACTAATCACGTTTACTAACAACTTTATTTTAATAATTGAAAATAAGTAATCAAGTCACGATGTGTTTTGTTTTCAAATTATTCATTTTTCTTTTTATAAAATCAGTTTGTGCAGATACTTATAATGTTAGAGTCAATACGGAACACCATATTAATTTGGTGGATGATCGTTTTTTGAGTTTCACAGTGGATCCAAAATATTTGTTGACGAATAATGAAAAATATAACAGGTAAGGTTTTTTGTTGAGATGGGCCGACTAGCAGACTAGCCGACTAGTCGGTTTTAAAATTGCAGACTAGGCAATGCAAAGTATTATAATTTGGTGATGTCGTTATCAAATCTTCAAAAAATGGTTGAACCGTTTTCGAAAAACTAGAACAGCTGGTTTATGTTGAGACATTTTAGGTGCGCCCTGAGTGTGACGTGTTTATTTACGTTTCTCTGACTATCCAACATCTAACTGACTAACTATTTCAATAAATACCTACTGTTTTTTTTTGCATAATTATTAGTTGACAGCTTTCCCGACTAATCGGTCCATCACTAGTTTTTTATTCAAGTTTTGCATGTTCAATTTTAAAGCTTTATGTCGGGAATTCTAAAAAACTGCTACTCTACAGGGCTGCGTTGTTTAGATACAGACTATCTTTATAAAAGGTGTAGGTATCAAGTGGTTAGTAATGAAAACTTGCTTTCTTGAAGATTGTAATTATTTGTAGTGTTAAAAGTAATAGTCCTAGTACATTTTTGCAAATTGATTACTATCAAGGTAGTTTTCCGTGAGTAGCTTCATTTTGATGAGACTCCCAACAATAACCTAAACGAAACTCTCGATTTTGATAGACAACAGAGGTAGATCTGTACCTTTACTCTTGAACGTATTACCGGGATAACGTACCACGCAATTATCACAATTATCACGGACAATATATCTGTTAAGTCTATTATTACTATTATAAAGCGGAAGAGTTTGTTTGTTTTTTTGTTTGTTTGTTTGAACGCGCCAATCTCAGGAACCACTGGTCCGATTTGAAAAATTCTTTCGGTGTTGGATAGTCCAATTATTGAGGAAGGCTATAGGCTACTTTTAATCCCGATATTCCTACGGGATCGGAATTTACGCGGGTGAAACCGCGGGACGCAGCTAGTTATAGGTATAAATGCGGATCTGACCACTTGCGTTTTTGAAGACATGCTGGTAATTCATACTTTACAAATTTTTTTTTCTTTTATTATCATAATAAAAACTTAAATAACATTATTTTATTATACATAGCATTAAAAACCACTAAGGTTTGTAGAACGCTAATACTGTGATCTGCGAAGATGTTACAAGTTACGAAATAAAAACATAGGTACCAAATACGGAAAATAAATAAAACAAAACTAAGTAGATTATGATTGGCGAGATGCATATCTATCGCACCAATCCAAACCAAACATGTAAGTAGGTTGGTACCCAGGAGGTACCTGCATTAATAATAAGCCGGTTGATAAATAGTAAAAAGTGGGTAGGTGACAGAACATTTATTAATAATATTAGAAGAGGAGTTGGGTAGATACAAAAAATTTAATTGATTTATGATAAAAACGTTTCCAAATTATAAAGGTTGCGTAGACTAGTCAAGTAATGCAATTTTAGTTTTTCTTTAATATTTTTTCGGTTTAGACTATCGCGTAACTCTAAGGGTAATTTATTTATAAGACGCGGAATTATATATGCACTGGTCCTTTGTCCATACACATTGACGACGCGAGAATTGCGCGTTGTGCACAATCGACGCTGAGCGACCGACCGAGTCCATACACGGTGTTTGGTTTCAGACTGTATGTTATGTTCGAAAAACAAGTGCTTCAAGATCATACATTTAAACTGTGTCTGAACTGGTAAAACTTTACAGTGTTTAAAAAGCCCACTGTCGTCATTGTAAAATTTGTTACGAATTTTTCCGGAGACAATATTTTTTAAAATTCTAATTTGTAAGTCATAAATTTTGTTTAGATAAGCAGAATATGTACGTCCATAGCTACATAGGCCGTATTGTATATAAGATTCGGCTAATGAATTGTATAGCATTAGTTTAACTTTATAGGGTATTCTGTTGTTAAGAATTGAAATGTTGGCTAAAAATTGCCTTAATTTGGTGCAAACATGTTCAATTAAGGCACTAACTAATTTGTAATTTGTCTATGAAGCACAATGTCTAAAAGGCAGTCATTATACGTTTAAGTATTTTTATAACGTAGGTACCTACTTAGTCATTTCAAGTGTTAAGGTCATACACGACTCAGCTCCCACCCGGCAAAAATAATTTAATTCAAATGTGGGCTTTAAAAATTGCTCTTTAGATATATTTTACATTGGCATCATAAATTTATGATGCCAATGTAAAATATATCTAAAGAGCTGCTGTCTGCTAATTAGCAGACAGCTCGCTTGCAGCGAGCTTACCGCCGTCAGACTGCTCGTCAGTCAAAACTTCAGTTGCGTAACTTAAGAACGTGGCGACTGTTACCATTTCCATATAAACTTAATACCAAAATAAATTATGAAAAATTTAGTTTTCTACCTTAATTTCGATATTATTCCGAATAAGATTTTACTTTTATAGGGTCCCCACCACAAGGTTTTCTAAAACAAGCATTCGAAATTAAATAAAACGGAGAAACATTTTTTTCATTTTTACAGCGGAAATTACTTTTTATTGGGAATAAAATAAAACAAATGAGATGTAAACTAGTAATTTACGCTGGAAAAATGAAAAAAATGTTTCTCCGTTTTATTTCATTTCGAATGAATATTTTGGAAAACCTTGTGGTGGGGACCTTACAAAAGTAAAATCTTAATCCGAATAATATCGATAACTCTATTTTTCTAAATTAAATTTTTCATAATTTATTTTGGTATTAAGTTTGTATGGAAATGGTAACAGTCACCGCGTTCTTAACATTCAGTGTCTCGAGCGTTGTCGTGGCGTCGTCGTCAATCGAACCGAACTTCGGTCGCGTATAATGTGTTGCTATATAAAACATTGCCGCCGAATCGCTGCCGAACTTACACCACCCAACCGAAGTTCGGCTGACGCTTTAATAACGCGACGCGACGTATTTCAGTATGGTGTGTCATCTCATCATTGTAGGCGTAGTCACGCCGAACTTCGGTCGGTATTTTCTGCATAGTGTGCATATTATAGTTTTTAAGATCAGCAGCATGTTGGATTGAAATTGAAAGTAAAGGTCTCGAAACGTTGAACATTGAAACAATGCTAAGAGTAATAAACACCACGCGATTAAAACCGAAAAAAGGAGTTTTATTTTAATTCCAACTTATTTTAAATTCTAGTAAAGAATGTCTCTGCATGGCGTCGTCGCTCACTCCAGCGATCATCCGTGTCGCTGGTCCCAGCACCTCGCTCCTTACCTTCCGCAACACGACGATTGCCATCGATGATCCAGACGAACCGCCGCGGAAGAGCAGGTTCAGTGACATATTTGCTGAAAACTTGGGAAAATTTAATGAGGTTGGTAGAGATATGAAGTTAAGCCTTACCCATTTGTGACTGTATGTATTCTTAGCCACGAAAGAACGGTAAGCGATGCCTTTATGTTTTGCATGCATAAGGAGATCCTTATGCATGCAAAACACTATATTCTTTTTATTTTAAGTGCATATGCCAGCACTAGGCGTTCATACAAAAAAAAAGACAGGAATAATGCACCTACAAAAACTCAACGCATGGTCGACGCCGAGCGGGATTCGAACTTTATTTTAAATTTTAAAAGTATTTTGAGCACCAATCTAGTAGTAGTTTACTAAAACGTAGTGATTATATTCTCTTTGTAGTTAACGTGGAACATTTCAGGGGTTGCTGCTTCCAATATATTCCGAGTAGGTAGTTGAATATTTCAAACTAAAAATGACTTACACAACTACAAGGAAATATGAAACTTCTCCCTATAGAAAGGACATGACAATTTATTCATAGAAAATGTTTTTTCACATTTTTTATCTACGCGGCTTTCACGTAGATACTCGTAGAACAAAGTCGTAACACAATGCAAGGTGAGAGACCATGTTTTGTTTTGTTGTCATATCTATGGAATAGAATTTGTATTTTTTTGTTGCCTAGTCTCTTTGTTTTATACGAAGGTGAGGTCGACAACCTATTGATTTCAAGAGAAGTACGCAATCAGCAACTTCATAGATTAATGTAGATACATACGCATGTAATTCTACTAATATTAAATATTATATTAAACAAGAAATAAAATGTTTGTTGTCCTTTTATGTTTAACCTACTGAACCGATTGGGATTTAATTTGGAATGTAGAAAACTGGAGTTCTCTAAATGGAGGAAGAAAGTGAAGTTGGGTATGTAAGTACATTATGTACCTATGTATGTACAATATACGTATATACATATGCAGCGAAGTCTACCTAAAGTGTTTTTTGGTTAGCTTAGGTTTAAAGAGCTTTATTATCGACAAAGACACAAATGTCACTTATGTGAAAACAATAACTTAAACAAAATGTAAATACTTATAAAACATTCATCGTTCACTATTTTAAGTTAAAGTGGGTTGGTTATAATAAATTCACAAGCAAAGTAACGTCGTCGGTCGTTAGGTTCAGAAAGTACAGGTTCTTACAATGTAAGTGCTTTCCATATTTACTTACATATGGTCAGCACTTACATACATTTAAGTTATAAAAAATAAATACTTCTTACCCTGTGTTCTTACTTATTTAGTACTAGCTTCGCCCTGCGGTTTCACCCGCGTAAGTCCCGATCCCGCGAGAATATCGGGATAAAAAATCTAGGTCTCCAGCTATGTATATTCCAAGTTTCATCGCAATCGGTTCAGTGGTTTTTGCGTGAAAAGGTAACAAAGTCACATACATACATACAAACTTTCGCGTTTATAATATTAGAAAGATAGTATGATAGGAAGTAGGATTTTTATGTTAACGTATATAACCTTTTATAGGTAGGTTTATTTGTATTTTATAAATCTTTTATTCCAAAATTAACCCTTGCAGCAGCAGAACTTGAACCTTTATTTAACCCCTTGATTCGCTAGCAGAAATTTCTTAAATTTCTTAATTCAGGTTCTACAAAAACCAGAACGAACCCGCCTCTTCGATGTCTTCGAGCGATTCAAACGAGACAAACTCGACAATCCCATAAAAGTGGAAATATCACATGCAAAATGGAAGCGGTTCGTGAAGTGGGCGAATACGACTGGTTTTGACATGGTCTTCGCAGTCAACTATGACGAAAAAACACCCAATGGTCTCTGGGATCCCAATACAGCATTGACTATATTAACTGTTGCTGAGAAAGATCAAATTGGGAATTTGTTCTGGCAGTTGGGTTATGGTAAGTCACATTTCCCCGTTTCCTTTGACTTATAATGGCGTACCTGGAAGTATCCACTTCATATTATTAAAAAAAAAACGGGGTAATTTTCCAAATTTAGATGTTAATTCAGTGATCGGAGCTCGATATTTCGCCACTACCACAGAATACATAAGTAGTACAAGCACACTACTTACAACGGGCCTTCAATACTGGAGACTGCGAGGTGTTGACAGTTCGAAGAGTCCGTATCCATACCTATTATTGGGTCGTACTTACCCAAGTACCTATACATGGTAAATATCCCTGGTGAAAACAATCATGTTAGTTTGAACTTTGAGCTATCACGAGCTGTCGTTATACTTAACTGGGCCGGGAACGTGCCGAGTCCGAGCCCAGCTACTTTTGTGTGAATTTAGTTTTTAACCCCCGACGGAAAAAGATGGGTGTTATAAGTTTGACGTGTCTGTCTGGTGTGTGTGTGTATCTGTCTGTGGTTGTATCTGTGTGTGTGTATCTGTGTGTGTGTATCTGTGTGTGTGTATCTGTCTGTCCCCCGATGCGGGAACGTAAGGTACCACATACCTACTCAGAGACATGAAATTGGTTTTCGGCTTATTATTTTTACCTTTTTAAAGTTTAGTTTTGTTTTAACTTGGAAGATTTTTTAAGTCGGGGGTTTTTTAAATCTTTAATTTATTATTGTGCATTTTATACGTGCTGTGTCCGTGCAAAACAAACCCTGTCTTCATACAAAAGATGCTCGGCTCGGACACGGTCCGATACCAGCTCGGTGTAGTATAATTCATCCCTTATTATAAGAACAGCTCTCTAATTTACGTTTTGGTATTTGACATTGGGTTGTGATCGTTAACCTTGAGTCTTAAGAAATGGCTAATATGGGTAGGTATACTTAATTCTAGAAACACCCACATTCTTCAAACAACAGCAGTAGCAGACGTCTTAGTGGGACTTTCTTCACTTACATCTTAATCCTACTAATATTATAAAGCTGAAAGTTTGTGAGTATGTATGTATGAGTGTGCGTTTTTGTTACTCAATCACGTAAAAACCGCTGAACCGATTACCATGAAACTCGGTATGTGGATAGCGGAGACTTGAATAACACATAAGCTATTTTTTATGCCGACGCTGGTTCGTAAATAATAATGAATTTATTTTGTTTTCAGAATGCAAAAACCAGTCAATAGAAGAGTACCTCAACGATCTGGAAACTATGAGAGTGATCACAGAAACATTTCGGTTAGGACGGTCTGGGGGATGGAAAGTAGTCGGGGGAGATGTCACCTCATGCCTGGGTCAAGAGTCCAAGAGTGACTTCAAGGATTATGTGACGCTCTCGTTGGATCTGATGGATGCTGTGCTTTTGAACGGGTAAATAATAAAGATATGAAGAATATTTATATATTTTAAGATTTTTTCATGGAATAGTGCTGGGAGATATCTCGTGAAAATAGGCATGGAAAGATCGAACACTTCAAATGGCACATTATGCTGCTACCTAGACTGGATTTTTTTTCCGGTGTATTTAGTTAAGACGGTTCAAAGAGGCAGGGGCCTCTATGAAGAAATTAAAAACGAGTTAATATTATCAATACTTAGGGAAGTATATATATTATATTTATATTATATTATATTTTATATTTTTTTATTATTATTAGAGATGGGTCGACTAGGGGTTCTGCCGACTAGCAGACTAGCCGACTAGTCGGTTCCAAAATTGCCGACTAGTCGGCAATGCAGATCATTATAATTTCCGAGATATTTGGGTTAATCATGATCACTCGGCGATTGTTGCTATTTTTGGATAAGTTTGCACTTCGAAAGCAGTAGCGAAACTTCGAAAAAATGGTTGAAATAAAAATAAAAGTTGGAAAAAAATGGAACTGAGGCATAGTTATGACATTTTAGATGTTTAGATGATGTATGTAAGCTATGACGTGTTTTGTTTACGATTTTCTGACTACCCGCCTTCTAAACTGTACTACTAATTGAATAAATATTGGTTTTATTGTATAATTGTTAGTTGCCGACTAGTCGGCTTTCCCGACTAGTCGGCGACTAGTCGGCCCATCTCTAATTATTATTATTAACTCGTTTTTAATTTCTTCATATACTTAATTATTACAGTAACTAGGTAACGCATCCAAATCGATTTTCTAATCACTAGGAGACACCATATAGGTAACGTGGCCAACTGCGAAGTCATACCTACCCGACGAGAGTGTCATTGCTCAACACCCATATTCTTATCATGGATCTCTGTGTAAAGACTAAAGTCAAACGACTGGAACCATGTTGGCGCCAAATCAGGTGGTGGATGCTTGATGAAGCCAAGTCCCAGATCCTTGCCTAAGCAATTGGAGACAAACGTGCTCATGCTGAAGGCAAATCGGTACTGGGCCATTGCTATAGGATTCAGGTAGATTCAACTATCTGTGATTCGGCACGGAACGTGTTCGGTACGTCTAGGGGAGGACGCAAGGGTGACTTCATAACTTGGTGTCGGAACGACACAATCCAGAGGGAAACTATGGTAAAGAAAGCCCTCTTAATGGTAGCAAGCGTCCAACTCACCTGAAAATAGCGACGCAAACAGGACCGTCACACGTGCCACAAATAGAGAAGCCAGAGCCAGATAGGACCACTTAGAGCCATTATACGATAAGTTAAAAACGTCTGAGACGTAGAAGCTTATTTATGAGTTAGCACGCTCTAGGAACGAAGCGGTGCAGGATTTATCCTAGTGCCACTTTGTAAATCAGAATCTCTTATGGAAACAATAGGAGTATTTTTATTTGTGGTATTTTAGATTACCATCAAATATTAAAGAACGTATTTTCTGAGGACAAGCCAGTTCCTCGCGATATGTTTTTATTAAGCTAAACTCTCAAAAATATTCTTTCTTTCCAGTAACTCATCCACCTACGAACTAGAGCGCATGACCCCGCGAGACAGGCACCGTTTACTTCGCCGTCTATCACAAAGCAAAACTCCCCTCTGGCTGACAGAGAATCCTTGGAGTCACCTGGAAGAGATGGATGAACTATCCCGAGCCGCTGATTGGCTGACCAGTTTAGGACACGCAGCGAGGAATGGGTTCTCGGTACATTTCAGAGAGCTGAGTGAAGAGGAATTATATCAGCCCACTTTGGTCAGACTCTTAGCATATCCTTTTAGTTTATAATTGTAAAATAAATATATTAAAGTTAATTATCTTTTTACCTGACAGAGCTTCTACATGTCCCTCTTGTACAAGAACCTAGTCGGTACCAAAGTTTTGGACGTATCTATGGAGCCAGAACAAGCAATCCTTTTCGCGCATTGTACAGCATTGCGGCACAAGGCAGTGCCTGGTGCGGTCACCCTGTACGGCGTGAACATGGACTATGAACCGGCGAGATTCTCCGTCAAGTTGGGAGAGGAAGGGGAAGGGGGGGATGTGCTGCAGTTTGTAATGACGAGGGATACCGGTGGGTGAGTTGATAGGTATATATAGATGTTGCAAACCTCACTTCCGCTGAGTTATGATTCTAAAGCGCAATACACACTGAGCCCGCCGGGCCGCCGACCTATGTCGGCAACTTTTTGTCGGCGGGCTAGTTGGCGGCTTCACTTATTGCATGTCGGAAAATTTTGTAGTGTCGCCGGGCAACTGAGCGCAGGCGTACGCAAGCCGCCGGCGTGGCGACGTGTCGGCGGGCAACACGCGCGGGCGGATGTTGGCGACATGTTTCTTTTCGTGTCGGCGGCCCGGCGGGCTCAGTGTGTATTGCACTTAATAATTAAATTAATATGACTTGATGATGAATTATTGAATGACTTTTAATAATGTCATTCAATCATTCAGCGTTTCGTAATACCTGTGTACCTACCTTATTTCTTACTCTGAGAGAAGGCTGTTATCGTATAGGTCTATTAGATTTGTCATGTGTGTTAAGTAAGACATTATTTTTTTCATTTGCAGGAACATTGTAGTGAACGGTAGACCAATGTACTTTGAAGGCGATATCAAGCCAACCGTCAAGAGAGTACGTCCATACAAGACCCTTCTCATCAACTTACCACCTAAGTCATTTGGTTTCTGGGTTTTAGCTAATACTAAAATTAAAGCTTGTTACGAAAACTCTGAGCAGAAATCAGACAAAATTAACAAGTCAACTAAAGAACCTGATATAACTGATTTAGATGACGAAGAAAACACTATCAAATTTAAACGTTCATTAGACTTTAATGACAATACTTCAACAAGTCATTTTACTGTAGATTTGCTTACCAATAACAATGTATCAGAAAATCAAGATTTAATCAAAAGAATGCTTTATTTGAACGATGAGTTTCTTAAGGTGCAAGGTATTTTCAAAAATAGAAGACTTAAAAGGGAAATTGACGATTTCGGTAAAATTAGATCGAGAATCCAAAATAAACTTAAAGATTTAGAGAAAGCAAGAGAATTAAATATTAAAGGTGCCATTAGTAATATCGGTTTTATTCCTCAAAGAAATTTAACCCGAAATATTGGAGGCAGACTTAGAAAAATTGTAAAAATTAACAGAAATAAAATATTAAGTCGACATAAAGCTATAGCTAAGAAAATAAAAACCGAGTCAGACAATTTAGATAAAAAAAGGAATAAGCGTTTTACAAACGAAGTAGATATATCAGAAGAAAACGAAATTGAAATTACTAGTAAAGAAAATATGAAGCTATGGAAAATTTTAAAGAAAATGCATAATCAATTTAAAGATATGTCTTTAGAGAATCATCCAAGTGTTGATGTAGATCACACTGATTACGTAGAACGCGATGATCTGGACCAACTCGATGAAGAATTAACTGAAGCTGATTCAAATATTATAAAATCAACAGTTGAAAATCTATTGAAAGTTTTAGCTGGTTTAAACAAGAATTTAAGTAGATTTTGGGATACAATTAATATTTATGATTAGATAGCTATCAGTGACTTTGTATATTTTTGTAAATAAAGATTTAAAATAAGCTGCCTACCTATATTTTTTTATTATTCTCTGACGACGAAGTGAACAACTGGAGAGTTAGGTTTCAATATTTTTCAGTGATTACAATAGGTAGGTATATAAATACGTAAATATTATTTATACAGGGTCATTTGATCGGCCTAAAAAGTAATTATTGAAAAAAAATATTACAGCTAATAAGACAAAAGTAGGACGTACCTAATATTTTTTTTCAATACTACACTACGGATCTACACAGTAATGATTTTTAGGTTGCCTTACATTTACGACCCTGATTTTCAGTAAGAAATACTAATGAATCTTTCGGATTTCATCTATATATTATCAGCAATCCTATCGATTGACTAAATACAGCTTGCTTTTTTTTGCAAAATGACTAGGTTTAATTCCTTTTAATTTTTCAAATGTCGA
This sequence comes from Idaea biselata, assembly GCA_958496205.1. NCBI lineage: Eukaryota > Metazoa > Arthropoda > Insecta > Lepidoptera > Geometridae > Idaea > Idaea biselata. Next base: position 12,008,248 of record OY292394.1, read on the forward strand.
AACTTGCCATTTTAGTTATTGCCAAAATTATGGACGCAACTCCTTTTAGCAGTTTTTAACCATCTCTAGTTTGAATTTCGCCGGAAGACAAGTCTAGATGACTCGTCATCCGTACCTATATTTATCCATCTTTTGTCTTGATTTTAGTAGTTTTTTTTTTACATGATAAGGAAGTAAACTAAACAAAATTAACTTGAAAAACTTCGTTTTTCTATAGAAGGTTCAACAAAAGTCCTAAATATGGACACAGCACAGGCACAGCACCGAAAATCCTAATAAACTCTTGGTGGTTTAAAAAAGGACCTCGGCAATTTTACCTAACATATTTTATTTGTTTTTTATTGTTTTATGTTAGGGTAAATGCTTTGCAGCATCTCCGCTACCCGAAGGGGAGCAACGGAGTAGGTATGTGGACTTACCACTAAAACCCCTCCAGGTTTCCTTCTCCTCGCATCGTCGGGGTGCTGGGATGCGTGAGCAATACTTCTATGAAGGTTACCTTACCTGCCTTAACCCTTCCCTAAGGTGACCTATCACTCGTTTATCAGTCGTTTTGTAACAGAAAAGCTTTCTGGGTGATTCAAATATCTATCTAGCCTTTATCTATTTCATCTATCTATTTCAAATATTGACTGATACAACCAGTCAAAACCCGAAATAAATTTATGAAGTTCGGGTTTTGATTGAAAGCGTTCGGTCGAAACAAATTTTGACCAATATTTCAGTCAAAACTAGTTCTAACCAACTCTTTCTGGCAAAACTACCTAGTTATGACTGATTTTATTAGTCAGGATTCGTTTTAGTTGGTTTCGAGTTTTGACTGTAAGTTACAGTGAAAACTCGAGTTATTTTACAGCAAAATGGAGTTATGCTTCCCAAATCTCAAAATTTTGCAAGATTTATTTTTAATATACTTTTGAAATAGGTAGGTATAGATATAGATGGTTTTAAGTATTTTTTCTACATACTTAAGCATAACTAATTTATGTCATTGAATATTTAAAGTTACTTTGTAAGCAACTATATGCAGCGTCACTGCTGCAAAATTCAGGATTGTAACATTTTAGGTAGGTAATTAATAAAACGACTCTTTTAGTGGTACAATGTAGTTTATTATTTAACAACTTTTTAGATATACCATTTTCACGTAAAACTATTGTCCGTGAAAATGGATATCTCTAAACCTCTTTACATAACTAATAGGGGTCCGTAAACAAAATGTTAACAATACGCTTTGCAACGATACAGAACGAAGTGTCAGCGAAGAAGCCACTAGACGGAACTACAGTGTTCAAACGATAACTAATCTTATTGTTATAGAGATAAGAGTCGGCAGTTGAAGAGCCAGGAACAGCGAACAGAAATTAATCGATCGTCAACAAGTCACAAAAGCTCAATTTCATTTTATTACCTAAAACATTTTTCAACAATAACCGTATCGTCCATAATCTAAGTTAATGTAATCGTGGATAAACTACAAACATTTTAATATAACAATACAACATACATTCTAACCGCTTTTGACTCTGTTCGTACTTTCTGTTGCATTTTGACACCATTGTCACTAACAATAAAAGCTAACGCTATATTCGTTTGGACGAACAAAACTATCGGTTAACAACAGTCACATTGTACTTAAGAATGTGGCAAATTATAACAGATTCGGTCGTCCAAACTTTAAAATGAACAAAAACGTCCAGAACACGATCAAACAAAGCTGAAGCCAGCGTGAGGTGGAGACTGCTGTATTTTATTTAAACTAATACAGTTTTCGATACAACCATTTTTAAGGTTGGATAAATTGGTAATACGAGCATTTATACATACAGTAGTTATTAAATTCGGTGCGATTCTATGTTCAAAGTTAAATATGATTTTGATCGTGCCAGGGCAAATTGAAATGATGATCAACAGTGCAATAATTTCAGTGGCACTTCAATGTTCAGTTCTTTGTGTCAAAATCTATACGAAATATAAATTATATGTACCTAAATACGATAAATAAATGTATAGGGCGTTTATTAAGTGTTAAGAAGCTCTTCTGTAAGTGTCGTTGTCTCTAAAGTATGTTTAACCAACAGTGCTGTCATTCAAATACTATGTTCTTAAGGTTTGAAGAATACTATCATACATAGGTACCTACTCTGCGAACTGTATCTTATCTGTTTTTCAGTATTATTATATACCTTGATGTAAATTTTACACATACAATAACATACATAAATATATATATTTATATATATATATATATATAAACCTATATATTCTTTTGTTCTTTAGTTGGATAGATAGATAAATGTTTCAATATATTTAAATACATATGTAAATGATGTAGATATATAAGATGATATATTTTTATCATAACTTCATATAATAATAAAATAAATAAGAGATACATACTTTTATGTAGGTAGCCATATCACGTGCTTCAAATCACTCCGATGTTATTTATCTTTGCAACAACATAGTGATATATTCATAACATAATTGCCATTTTCTAAATAAATAGATATTAATGTAGCAAAAGGACAATTTGGTGTTTATAGTGAAGTTCTACATTTTCTATGCTGCATGTGAATTTATATTACAAATATATCACTTCTAACCAGTAACATCGTATCCCCTAAATTTAGTCTAGTGCAGCTAACAATAGGCTAGATTATCAATAAATGTTTAACAAGGTTTAAGTCTAATTTATCCTCTAAAGATAACTTTTTGTTTTCAAAACATTTACGGAGGTACTCAAAATATTATAGATAACAAGAAATCTAAAGCCATCGTAGGCCAAAAAGTCACACTAAGTAAATAATCTAAATAAACATAAATAGTAGCTATATATAAAGATTATATATATTTACCCTGAGTATGAGAGTCATAAGATCAATGGAATTCAAAACACACATAAAAGAGAAATCCAAAAATTGGTCATAATTTTCACGAATACCTTAAAATTATTCTACGGGTAGAAATCAGAACTTTTGTATTTAATTTGTTACAACTATTTTGTCTATACTACGCTTCTACCTTGTATAAACCTCCTTACAAACTTTTAATCTTTAAATATATGAAAGAAAACTATGTAAAATCAATATCTTTAATAAAACATCAATATTAATTTATTTAAAAATGAAACCATAAAATATTTAACAACCTTTCATTATCACCCAAATTCCTCAAAATGCGATATTAAGCAACTCCATAATTTAAATAGTAACTATTAATAACATTATGCTATACACTCAACACCGAAAGCTTAACATGAAGAGCTTATGAAGCATCTAATATACTTTATTTAGAAACAAAATAAAATAGTTATACGAGAATTAAGAGAAAACGACACCGAATCACCCAAGAGCCATTTCACACTTAATATACCGCCACCATGCAATATATCCAGGCACAAAGATAAACAATGTCACGTAATATATTTATACATATTTTGAAACTCCACTCACATCAATATATATTACATACATTTTGTATATCTTTATCTCGGGAATCAATACAATATTATATATATAGTTCGTTAATTTTAAAATTAGTGACAGTTAGCGTTCAAACCACGCACGATTGTTAGAGATTTAGACCACTCTACCAACAGAATACTATCTAGGCTACTGCTATGAAAGTCAACAACGAAGGGCATAGCTAGTTACTACTAGAAAGATCAAGATTAATGAAGATAGTTAGAATAGATTACACATACTCGTACGAGTTAGCTAACACACAGTGAAGTTTTGTATTTGGTCATGTTAAGATTTTTTGTTGTTATTTATTGTAAATGTTCTGAAATCTTACATACTATTATTGTTTAACTACATACAACCGTCAGCTAGAATGCCATGCACATAGAACTATATAGAGCCTAAATACAACACACGCTGAATAACTTACATAGAATGTGAAGATACAACGGACGGGGCAACAGTTTTATATAGAGCCCATCAGTATATATACTATATTTAATATTTTGAAATATATTTAGGATAGCTATGAGTGCTGAAAAATAATGTCCTATCGAAAGAAGCTATGAAAATATACATCATGTGCGAGTACAGGTGCGAGAAAATATCGAATCTTATATGTCAGAAAAATAGAGTAGCTTTGAATAAACAATCTGAAATTACCGTATTTGTATTTACAACATGTTCTTGTATATAGAATAGTTGTGTTACAATCATCCTGACTAGTTAAACACTGAATGGACTTAAGCTCGATCTCAACTAGATCAATCAAAACAATCGATTGTTTAAATAGTTAGGATGCATCAGTGAAGGTAGTTATAATTGACCTGAAATAGTTAAACGGAACAAAATCAACAAACGAAGCTTAAATAATAGAAATACATGATGTGCTGATCGTAGAGTTATATTTGAGAGTTAAGAAGAGAAAGATTGTCAAAGATAGTTCAAAATAGAAGCTAGAAGATATTTATCGCGAGCGATCGATCGACATCGACCGATTACAATATATTCATATATCACAGCTTTTGACGATTAACAAATCTTTTGCATTTGCTGCTTTATATGTGGACATAATTGTTCGAACAATTAGCTGGTATATGACATTCCATGTTCACTAGCCCGCCACTGGACTGCCACTGTACCTACTATGATGACACGTTGAAGTGCTTGTATTTAGTTGTGCTTGTATTGTCTGTATAGTTCTTTCGACGAAAAAATAATGTGTTACATCGGTGAGTTGATCGTTTGTAAGTATCGTATATGTGCAATGTGTTAGTGTCGTCAGTTGGTCGTGTCTCGTCCGCCACTTCACTTCCAACAATATCCGTTAATCGCTCGAAACAATTTGCTCACAGTGTATCATTTTACACTACTATATTAATTTACCTAAGCGTAAACACCGATTGAAACAACTACCGCTAACTGTAAAACAACGTGATGAACTACTTACACTTAACACTGATATTAGAGATGGTTAGGGCGCGAACTTTGCACACATACATCAATAACAACAATTTTCAACTATTAAGTATTTTCGATGTGGGAGTTAAGGCTATAATCAAACACTTTACCCTAAACGATACACAGTTAATATTCCGAGACGGCTAAAGCACGCATGCAAAAGATAGTCCAAGGCGACAGTGTCCGGAGCGGAGCTGGAGAGAGAGCAAGCGTTGCTGCGCGCGGCCTCGCGTGTAGTATATATTATACCTACCGACCGAAGCTGGAATTTGGATGAGAATAAAGTAACACGATATACGAACGAACGATCAATACATTGTTATTTTAATGTAACAGCAGAAGACAGAGAGCGAAGACACGCGTGCTAGATCACTTAATATTATCCCTCATTAATTAGTGTTCCTTCTATTTATATTTATGTTCTTTACACTTAAATAACAATATATCACAAGCATCAACATATAAAACTCGGTTTACGTAGAGATCACTGGGTGCCACTCGGTGAGCGTTGACTTTTTGACCATACGTTTTTGTTTTGCGATTTTTCCGTTATGTCGAGGGCTGCTCTCGATTTTTTATGAATGTATAAAAATATTATTGCTTATTAACAAGCACCAACGCGCCACTAGCCAACTACATTCCGAAAAAATTTAGAATTCGAATCTCTCCTAGGTTTGTTTGAGCGCGAATGATAATATTGATTGAACGAAATCTGTTAAAGGGTATTCGGTTTGGGTTTACTGTGTGGTAACGAGTTAGCACAGCTACATCATGTATTCAGATACAATATAATAATGTGGGTGACGACCACCGACTTCACTGCATCACGCACTTGCTTTCGATCTGCGACTTCAGTTCGTTCACTTGCGATTCGATGGTGTTTTTCAACTCTGTAACATAAAAACGTGAATGTATTACACCAGACCAAGTAAAATCAATACTCGGGCCTACTGCATAAATTGGATTAGTGGCGTAACACGAAGGTCATGTACTTACACAGAAACAACTGTTATTGTTAGAATAGAACAAACGAATTTAAATATTTTATTCTGATTGTTATTTGTCAAATATATCTGCTTCTGTGGTTTAGATAATGCTAAAACTACTTTGGATGAAGCATGTAGCATCTGGTTTTACTTTTTTAAACTAAAAACCTATCTAATTTGAAATAAGATAATATTAGCCCCTAATTTGTGAAGACAACAAATTAGGAGCTAATATTGCAGGCAGTGTTAGGGACACTATACATTAAACCTTTCCATAAATTATTTTGGTTCTAAGTGTCGCATCATCGAGAAGACCGCCACTGATAAATGTTATAGTAAACTTGACGTCGTCGTAGTTCGCCCCAATGTTGACTCGCTGAGCGCTGAAATTAGAGCTAAAAACTTTCGGTTTCTCTTTGCACTTTAGTTATACCATTATGACTCGGGTTAAATGAATATGATATTCATTATGATGAATAGAAATTTCGTATGATAAGAGGTATAGGTAGTAGGTACAACCACTTTTGTTAAGTTAGACCAAACGTGGTAGAGCACATTACGACAAATTGGCGAGAGAAATAGTTAAAGTGGTGATATTCGAGCATTCTTTGTTACGTAGGTATGTATCTAGTTTTATTTAAGTACCTATAATCCCGATTCAGTTATTTTATTAGTTTGATTTCCCAATAAAAGTTCAAAATAATGTTTTGAAATACTATCCAAAATGTTAAATGTCAACGCACTGGTGAATTCATCCTGGTCTTCAAGTTCTGCTTCAGCTGCAAGTTCTTCCGGTGTCTTCTTCTTCCTCATCAGAGGGTTGTCGGGCTCTGCTTGCTGCTGCTCGACCACTTCTTCCTTCTTCTGGATTTTATACTAGAAAGACGAAAAAAATCGTTAGTAATGGAAGTGGATATGTTATTTTACTTTTAAATGTCTTTATGTTAAACAGTTTACAAGTTTGTACAATAATAACACTTTTGTGTGAACTTTATCTAACCCATTTATTTTGTATAGACTTATTTGCCTTGGTAAATTATTAATAGCGAAAAATGTAACGTTATTTATTTAGTATACAAAAAAATCGTTTTAATTAATCAGCTAAAGAAAATTACAATTAAATTTAAAAGAAGGCGATATGAGTAAGATAGGTAGGTACCTAAATATTGAAACTTCTAAATATAGAAAAGACGAAACACTAAAGCTATGAATTTTCTATTTGGCTCAACCCAAAAGTTTTAGAAACAACTGTAATAAACTTGAAGAAGCATATATTAAGTATTACGTAGGTATTATTTGACGTTTTCTATTTTGGCAAATAAATAGCCAACAAGTATGGGTATTGGAAAGAAGATTAACCACATGTTTGAAAATATCTATCATTTTTACATTTAAAAAAAAAACAACAGGCATCACTTGTGGATTAAAAATAGATCCAAAAGATCAAAAACAGACTTAAAAGAGATGTCCATTGATGTCGAAAAAAGGGATGTAGGAAAGATGAAACCGTAAAGTTATGAATTTTCTATTTGTCTCGACCCGAAAGTTTTTGAAACAACTGTAATAAACCACCTATCTATCTATTGAGGAAGCAACTGTCAGGTATTACGTAGAAATTCCTTGATGTTTTCTATTCTGGGAAATCAATGTCCAACAAGTATTGTACGTACAGATGTGAAAGAAAGTTAAATAATTAACTAACATCTGTGAACCGATCTATCATTTTTACATTAAAAAAAACAACAGTCATTACTTTTAGGTTAAAAATAGATTCAATAAATCAAACACAGACTTCAAATGTTTAAGAGGTCCATTGATGTTGAAAAAAGAGATATAGGTAATATAGGAAAGATGAAACCCTAAAGTTATGAAATTTCTACTTGTCTCGACCCAAAAGTTTACGAAACAACTGTAATAAACCAGCTATCTATGGAGGAAGCAAATGCCAGGTATGACGTAGGAGTTCTTTGACGTTTTCATTTTGGGAAATAATAGCCAACAACCAACAATTACCTATTGTAAAGAAGTAGAAGAATCTAAACTAATATAATAAAGCTGAAGAGTTTGTTTGTTTGAACGCGCTAATCTCAAGAACCGCTGGTTTTATTAGAAAAAATCTTTCAGTGGTGGAAAGTCTATTTATTGAGAAAGGCTATATTATATTTTCAAATAATTTGACGGACGAAGTCGCGGGCACTGCTAGTATTATATAATTATCTGTGAACCTATCTATAAAAAAACAATAGTCGTCACTTGTAGGAAATAGATTTAACAGATCAAAAACGTTTGCGAGGTCTATTGATGTTGAAAAAAGAGAACATAATAAATGTAATAAAATCTTAACAACTTAAAATTCCAAGTAAAATTTAGTCGCCTTTCCCTTCCTAGTCGTTTTCTCATAAATCGTTCACCAGGACTATGAAGCCACTTAAACAATAATTGCCTCGGTAAGTGGGACGAAGGAAAATTGACAGCAATTCCTAAAAATTGCTTTGACTTCGACATAAGTTATATAGGTAAGCAATTATGAATACAGGGTTTAACAGCTAACCAACATTTTGGCCAAAATTATGAATTACTGGTTACGTTCCGTGGTTACAACTGGGTAAGTTCCCATGAAAACGAGTTAATAAACTTCAATTTCTGAATTGCCTTTAGATTATTTGATTAAGTTCTTGAATGTTATAGAATTATTTAATGGGCCACGCGAAGACGGTATATTATACATAAATCTATTTTAATTAGGAATAAACCTTGGCAATAATGCAAAGTAAGAGTTACATAGTTAGACAATGCTCTGCAGCAATCAAAGTGCTTTGAAGAATGCTTTCAAAACACCGCAAATACCAATCACTTATTTATTCATCTACGATAAAGATCGTAGCTCCCGAATGTACGTCAATTCATCAGCTCTCAAAGTCAGTAACTACCTACTTCGGAACGCTCGTTCCAATGTTGCCAGTATAATTTCCCCACGGTACCCAAAGGCACTGATTTCCGATTGCTTCACGCTCAGTGTTGCCATAATCATATACATTGCGTTTTTTTTCTGTAAATATCAAAGGCAAAGTATTTGAAATAAAAATAACTTTTTTGTGTCAGTTTTCATTTGAGGACTTTTTATAATAAAAACCAGTTAAGTGCAAGTTGGACATAAGACCAAATTTTTAAACTTCGTATGATTTAGTGAAAATTGCACTAATAATAAGTACCTATACCTACCCTAAGTTTTTCGAAATCCAATGATCACTAAACTTTATCTTTAATTGAGTTCACTTAATTAAATTTATTTTTAAAAAAGGTCTCTTGTTAACACTAAACTTATATCAATATAAAAATATATATAAGTATTTACAATCTCTTGCTAATAGGTACTTATATCTTTTTTAAATCGAATTCTTACCATTTTGTTTATTTGTAGCTGGAAATACTTATGAAAGATATGAAAGTAAGTATCTAAGTTGTTTAGTTCGTTTAATGTGACAAGTTACTAAGTTAAGAGTGACTTTATTTCTACTTCCAAGTTTTATTTTTTGTCCACTGGGAGCTTTACGAACTGGGTTTATGACCACTTCAACGAATTAAAATAATAATTTAACTTAATAATATAAAATAAAGTGAATATAAAAACGAAATAAATTTAATGTAGGAAAGAACCTACAGAGTAAGAACAAATACTTAAACCACATAAATCGTAATATAACTTTGTGACACATTAAAACTCTTTAAGATCGCACCAACTTCTAAATACCTTGGTAATTATATAAGTACTGAAAATTATAATTCCCCAATTCAAGTAATAATAAAAGTCCCTTATTTTATTTTCCGATTTAATTTATTATCTGTCTATAACAAACGGTCCGTAATCTCCAGAAAATTAATTTCGACAATTAAACCGCCATGATAAGAAGCTTTAACAAAAATTACATCTGAAAATATCCTAGCGATCTCCTTACGTTTTAATCTGAAATTGATTAGGTGCAGACTTGAGGCAGCCATCTTGGCTGAGATGAATTTATTTTAATTTTAAAAGCATTTTTCCTGCTGGCAACCCTCTTGAGATCTCATTAGTCTCGGAGACATCTCGCCATATTATTGTTAGAGGATCCGCTTAAGAAATAGCATAGCCTATACTCTTGGAATCGGCCGATAGTTGATACCAAATTGTTTAATAGATAATGTAAATTAATTATGACTATTATGTACTTCAATTCTTATTTTCAACTCGTGACAATAAATCTCCGTTGCTACTATTTCATGTCTCATTATTGATAGTGTAAAATGATAATTTGAAACTTTAGGAACATTTTGTTTTTAAATATCTAAGTAGCAAAACATAATGTGAATGCCTTTTTTTTATTTGAATTTGATACTATTATTATGTGAGCTGCTGTTTTATTTCTGGTCTGTGTTCGCCCTTTCTGTTAGGGGATCTGCAGGATATTTACTTTTAAATTGGTTTCGTTTAAAATAAGCCTAAGCATTAAAGTCGTATTAACAAAAAAATCATGATACAATGAAATTAATTTTTATGTTGAGCATATCGAATGTCGTTGTAATTAATAATTTAATTCTTGGCCCCATCGGAACTGCTGATGCTGTACTGCAAGCAGAACAAAACCCAAAATTGAAAAATCCTTTTCTAAACCAACGTACCTAGTTGTTTGTTCCAAGAAAATAATTAGGTGATTTTGCAAGTAATTAATAACTATGTAGTACCTACTTATTCTGGGGAAATACCAAAGGAGTATACCATATTCTATGCAGCAAGTACAGAATATTACGTACTAATTATAAATACCTGCTTTTCAGAAACTTAGATCAAAAATGTTAACGAAAATCCCATACATTTATTTGAAAGTGACCAGCTCTATATTTACTTTTCCTTTTCTCCTTTATAACAGTTCTTTGTTTACCTTTTTGATCTAAGTTTCTGAAATAGAGTAAATAAGTATAATTTACAAAATTTCATAATTCTATAGTTTCGCGTAACACGACTCGGGATCAAGAAAAAAATAGTAGTTTGCCGAGATTCAACTTTTTCTATGCACATACTGCAAAACATAGAAAACCTATATGTGTATCAATTCGAGTGCATTCTAGTATTTCTTTCTATTCCCATTAATAAATTACCATTCAAATTAGGCAGGAACTTACCAATTCTTCTTTATGTTCTCGTTTCATTCTTCTGTGTTGAATCGTCGAGGTAGCCTCAAAGAAGTCAATTTGACTAAATTAGGGAGGCGCGTGTTTAAACGGACTCCCTACTAGAGTCAATTTAACCTCAATGGGCTTTCTTCTTCTTTCTTCTACTTTCTTCTTCTTTCTTCTTCTGGTTATTTCTTCGTTATTACCAAATAACGACTTATTACCAAATAATACTCAAGCATTTACTTCTGTTGTATAGAAGTAAATACTTGAGTCTTACTAGGTATTAGAAGGTTAATAAACATAGTAAAACATTTTATAGTTACAGAAACTTAGTATAACTTTCAACTAGCATCCTTGAGTACACTAAAAATAGGAACCTTCAAAGGTTGTGTAGCTGGGCGGGCGGCAATTTGTACAATATTACGGCGGCCCAGCCAGGCGCCGTGCCTCGCTAACCTCGTTACTAACTCATCGTACTGTAAATTGAGAACCAATCTGTAAGGTATTACGTGTTACTTGGTATATGGTAGTGAGTGGCTTTAACGTCGTCACTTCCTGAGGTTTATGTAGACAGTTTATAGTAACTGAAACTAGTAGTTTTATAGTCTGTTCAGAAAAAGATGCAAAGGATAGTATATTTTCGTGGTAACAAGTTAAAGTTTTAAATTTATATTTTTAGTCTAACTATTTAGATAAACTGCCGATACAAAACTTTAGAAACACATCATTAGTCGCTTACAAGTTCAAATTATTCTTTGAATACTTAGTTAGAAATAACCAGTAGAAGGACTACTATCTAAATATATTTTTTTATTCTCAGCTATTTCCGCGTCTTTACTGGGAATCTAGTGAGATAGGTACTACTCTCGTCGCTCGTCAGTAACAAACGTTCAAAGTATGTACATAAATCTTTGACAATAAAAATCAATATCAAATAGACAAATATTTTTTTTACACAGAACCATACTTTAGGATCCCTGCAAGCGATCAAAGTTTTACTCCATTGCGAGACCACCGGAGTATATTACAGTCTATCACGAACCCAACCTATATAGGTACAGACACGTGACAATAAGACGCGTTATACATGGGACGATGTTACAATGTAAATCGCTCGTGTGCACCCACCGGAATAATGCTCAGTCTGACGTTACCCGGTGGAAAATTACCATCGGGGGGCGCAACGAAATTATGTGTCAAATGGTTTTCGTACTGATCGCAGAAAAGTTACATACACATGACTAGCCAGCCATATGCAGGGGTTTTTGTGCATTAAAATCGGTCGCGTTATATGATGGTGATTTACTGCCACGCACATATAATAGGTACACATAATATAACACTTATATTTTTTATTATGGGGGTCCTGTTGAAACGAAACAAAAATAATTATGAGATAATCCAGGTCTTTTTTGTACAAACTGAATGACATCACCATCAGTTTTATAAGAAACACACAAGTAAATAAAAACATGTAAAATAAGATCGAGTTAAATACAGAAAAGCAACAACATTTTATCAAAAAGAATTACATAAAAACAGATGTTGACCGTTTTTGCGAGCGGTACCTGGGGCAGACAGACTAATGTATCGGAAACGTTCCCTTTGCTGACGGTACATAGTTTGTTTTGCGCACCGTACCGTGCGGGGAAACTTATTGATTTTTATTGTTCCTTGTTCGAGGTTACTTCATGACGCGAGCTTACAATGATGTATGGGGGGTTTGATTACTTTGTATTTTGCAAAGAAACTGTGCGCTATTGTAATTTGAATGTAAAAGAATTGCTATAGTTATATGTTAACTTTAGGGGTGGAATTATACAGGGTGAACCATTTAAACCGGCCTTCAGGGGATTTCTTGTATATTATATACAAGAGATATGGAAAAATGACAATAAGAGCTGCGTCTCCGAAACCTAAAATTTGCCAAAAAGTAAAATGTCAAATTTCGTTTTTTTTTTTATTTATTACTTTAGGCAGGAATAGAAAAAACACCCTATAGTAATGTATCTATCGATTGTATTGCTGATAAGAATTAAATCTTGGAAACAAGGGTAATAAGTTTTTCAAATAGGTATCTAAATTATGGCGTTTTAGATTTTGCTAAAATCAACTGCAAATCAAATGCAACTCTTTTCAGTATTTTTTGCTATTTTTATAGTTTAGGATATCCCCTTGAAGACCGGTCTAAATGGTTCAGTACGCATACGTAGTTTTTTTTACATCGGTAGTAAGAGAAAGAGTTTGGACAAATAGGTTATTATTAAAATTAATATCTTTGTAAATATTTGAATACTGAGGGGATGATTTTAGTTTGAAGGAAAAAAATTGTTTGATTTTTTATTTAATTTATCAAAATAATCAGTTAATAAGGTATTGGAAAGTTGTTACCTACTAAGCAAAAGAAAAAAGTTCCTACCAAACATTCTTAACATTCTGTAAAAAGATTTATGAAAAAACCTAGGCCGTTTTTCATACATTTTTCTAGAACATTTGTACATGTGTGAGCTCACGCGATCACGTATCGTCAAGCTAGGACACAGGGCCGTATTAAGTTCAACTAATGTAAACTATTTTTATTTTTTAAAGACAAATAGTTATTGATTAAGAATTCCTAGTAGATATAATTCATAGATTAAATCTAGAATTATTAATTCGCCATCTATCCCCGTGGTATGCTACTAAGTTTGTGTTATGGTTAATAGGTTATAAACAACGGATATAATACTTATATTTATTTTTATTACATATTATACATAGAGAGACACCCAGACCAGAAACAAATATTTATTGTTAGGTATAAATTATTAAGGCGGAAGTCGAACCCGCAACCTTCGGCATTGCAATCAAGCATTCGCCCTATTCGCTACAGAGCTCGTCGATTATCTCACGAAAAACTAAGCTTGAGCGTTTTACTTTTTTCGATTACAAAATTGTAAAATAAACTTACATATACCTTAAGAAATAAGAAAAATGTTCAGGCATAGTTTTTTTGTGAGATAATTACACAAAATAAAAACTGCGAAGACGTACGATGTTAAGAGGTGATATAAAGATTCTTTTCTGTATAGAGAAGTACGCCCTTTATACCTATTCGTAGTCCCCTTTTAAAGGGTGGATCATTAAAATGCACGTGCTCCAGAACACTATTATGCTGAGAATATAGTGTTTTACATTTTTCAGACTGTAACTAACGTGTCCGACGTTAGTTACAGTAGACACGTTAAGGTCTATGATGATGTTGCTCGATGTGCCCATCAGCCTATCTAATACACAAATGTGCAAAGCCTAATTTTTAACTCGATTTTTATTTATACTATAATTTCTGTATATTTAAAAGGAGGCGCCATTAAGATACATAAAATATAAGGGAGGACCCACCCACCTCGAGCGACGTATTTGTGACATCGTAATTTTTTGGCCGAGTATTTTTCTTGCTCAGTAAATGTTCTTTATCCAAATAATAACATTATAAAGGTCCCATAAGCATAAAATAACTGAGATCCCGTAGCTTATTATTGTTCCCGTTATTAACTTTTAATAACCGATTCACAAACAAACAGCGCCATTTCAAAATCCATTTCACAATTTTATTACACTAGGTACTAGAAATAGGAATTAAACGAATAAATAACCCGGTTTAATATGAAACTCGAGTTAATAGCCAAGCCCCCGATTCCGTCCTCGATTCTCCTTCACCCCCATTAATCAGGGTACATCTAGAAATATACCCTGATTTATTATGCACAGACCACTCGTTTCTATGGTGACCTAGAATGGTACCAACTATTTTTGCTAAGTTACTTTCTAGGGTAATTAAAAGAACGTTATTTATTTAGGGCAATTGATTTACAAACTTTTGATTATTGTTAAGTACTAGATTAATTAAAAAAAATGCCGTTGTGTTGCCATTTCTACACAATGTTTCGGCAATTGTAAAAACTTTTCCACAGCTTATAAAAAGTATATGTTTTCTGTTTCAAAAAATTAGGATCACAATTTTCTAATCCTCTGCATCGGCTGAGAATTTTTAGCGCTACAGAGGGAGTCAATTAATCCTACACAGAGGGGTCGAATTCACAATCCGACGATTGTGAAGGTCAAAAAATATACACATTAATCTTTTGAAAGTCGCCGGGATGTTCGCTCGTTAGCTGAGACGTCCAGGAAAAACATGTGTACAGAAACGACGCACTTCGTTCAGAGTGCTTTCTGCGTAAACAACAGGAGAATAATGTTGGGACTTGTCCTTGACGACGAAACCCGAATTTTGACTTGGATTTTAGTGAAAGGCGTTGTTTTTGTAGAAATAATAACAATGTTTATTATTTGTCTTTGTTAAATTGTTTACTTCCCCTAATATAATAAATGTGGAAGGTTGAAAGTTGTCCCATTCACGTGTTTAGTAATATTTTTAAATGCAGAAACTTTTAAATGGTGTTTAGTTGTGAGGTTAGTTTTTATATATAGTTTAAGTCACTTTTTATCTTGCAAGTAAAATCAATTGAGTCTTGAATTAATATAATATAGGCTTCTTTTTATCACGAGAGTCCCACGAGATCGTATGAGGGTGTAACTGCGAAACGTAGTTACGCTAACATACGCTTTTGTTCCTTAAGCGCAGATCGAACCACAATACTTTGGTGTAGTATAAACCGCCACGCAATCCAGGTTGAGGCCTAAAACTCTAAAACTACCTTTCTGCGACCTAAATCTCCCCAGCCTTTATTACATCCCCGTATACAACAAGGGCTACGAACAAGTGTTTACTCCACTAATAGTGTTTGACTCTCAAGCCCGTTTTACTGCAAACAGACTCGTTTTAAAGTAAATAGACTCATCTATTTACTTATTTACTGTAAGAACTGTAAAAAGGTTTTATTGTTAAACTTGTTCAATCTTTCTTCAAGCATTTTAACTCAACAGTCTCCGTAAGCACTTTGTAAATAAAAAGAGCTGGAATATTTTCAGTATTCTTTGTTAACTATAGACTCGTAATATTTCTATAGAAACCTTTTGAAATTGCAAAAAACAGTTTCTTACGTAAGTATACCTAGAGAAGTACCTATCTATTATTTTGTTTTATTTAAAACCACTACCAGGAAACTGCCAAACTCTGAACTAAAATCGACACTTTAAAACAGTTAGTGTTACATTAACGTTCTCGCTTCCAACTATCACATTACGGCGCCGAGCGCGGGCGAGACTGAGTGGTTGTAATAGAATTTGTTCCTTAAATGGCCGCGTCAAAGAGAACGTAATTTTGGTAGAAGTTCGAACGTAACTATACTATGCAAACTTTTGGTGTCATATTTTGTTGTTTAATAGAGTGAAACGAAAATTGGAAGGTAGTTAATTTCTGTACACTAATTTTCCTTTAGGGGTAGTGGTGAGTAGTTTTGGTAGGTTTTTTGTTTCAAGCAGAATTTCGAATTCAATTAAGTAGTTAAGTGATTGCTGAGATTTTTTAAGGAAATTCGGAATCTCTGGAATGTACGTACATAAATTTTAGTACAAAATATTATTAGTCTCGTAAACAAGCCAGTTAAAATTACTGGCGAAATATCGAGCTCCGTTATTTAAACATGGTACCTAATTACCCTGTTATTTAATATTATTTGCACCACTTTCGCGGTGCATTCACACCGCGAAAGTGCCGATCTCGTGAAATTAATATTATTTGTAGTGAATGCACCGCGTAAATGCTGATCTCGTGAAAACTCACACCTGTGGATAAAAACGGGAACTATTTAATGACTCAAAGAATTCATTGCAATCTGTGAAACTGTACCAAAAGGAATACAACATTTTTCAAATGAATCGATTGAATAGTTGTTTAATTTATAGAAGTGTTATTTTAACGGTGTTAATTGTGAATGGAACTGAAATTAAATAACATTTGTTTATAAATAACTGGTGAAAAGTAAATAAGTAATGCATAGGTATCAATGAATTGTTTAAACTAAGTTATTAAATACTACCTAACTTATACAAAATTATCGCTCTTTTAAAAACAAATACATAAATATAAACAAAAAATAATTGAACAAACGCTCAAATTGCTGGCGGCATTGTCGCGCTCAATTATCCACGCTTCTTTAAATAAATAAATAAAAATGTATGCAAAAAAATACTGGACTGTAAAACAGATTTTAAGACCGAGACAGGAGTCTCTATATTTCGTTTAAAACACTTTGATGCAGACACCAAAACGTGTTCGAAGTCATTAAACCGTAACCCGAGGGCATCATTTCCTGATATTCATTCATACAAATTCAATACAAAGAACATATCTCCTGATCGCATTATGATATTTCCTCCCCCGCGGAGGGTGACACCCTGCGTGTTTCGAGCTGCGTCCTGTCGTTCGGGATGAATATATTTAATCATACGATCATTCACCGACGAATTTTTAATTAATTAATGTTATTATTGACGCCTTTTTAAAAGTAATGCAGCGTAAAAACCTACGCTTGCATGTCTAGATAATAAAACGCAACATTTTGTAAAGATTTTATACTTGGATATTTGCAGGGACCTAACAAACAGAGGGGGACGTCTCACGTGGGCGTCGTCTGCATACGCTAGCACTAGCGTCCATATTCTCCTAAGCGATGATTTGTTTTTAAAAACCATTACATTTTCAGCATACCTAGATTAATCGACAACGCATCTGTTTTTAGCGTGCAATGTTTGTGAAGTAAATAGGATCCAATACTACTATGATCTGAAAATATTTGTTACTCTTTTTCACAAATACTTTTCCGATGAAAATGCAATAAAAAAAAAGTAAACTTTTTCAATTTCAATCGCGTTGCTTTTACCATTTTTAGCTATTTTTTTTACAGGTAGCTGTAAAAAAATGTTTTTGCTTTATAAACCTAATATTTCTCAAACAGCAAAAGTATTATTTTTGTTCTTTTAGCACAGGTAAGTAAATTATTATAATCCTGTTCGTTCCTCGTTAAGTGGATCCACAAACAGATTATAGCCTCGTTAATAATAATAAACGTTTGTATGTTTGATCATGAGATTAAGTCGTATATATGGACATTACTTCGTCGATTGGGCGACCCATCCGCCCAGCAGCAGGCGGTCGGTCAGGGGCCCAGGGCGCGGGGGGGGGGGGGGGGGGGCGGACAAACAATGCTACATCAACGTGAAGGATTATCTTCTTTGTTTGTAGTGAGCTTTCAAAAGCATCCCGTATTGAAATTTTAATTAACAATTTTATTTAAATAAATACCTGGAGACTGATATTGTTGATGTTTATTTTATGTTCCCGCGTTAATCCAATACAAATGAAATATCGAATAAAAGGTGGCCAATGCGTTATCCTCAATTACATTACATAGGTATTCCATTGAAACTTCGTTGTTTTTTGTTCAGTTTTAATGGAATATATTTTGTAGTTTTTACATAAAAAGGTAACAAAAACAGTAGAAGTAGAAACTTAAAGAAAGAAGGCCTATTTATCACTAATTTGTCAAATCAGAACATGCTTGACGAATCACAACGCTTCCTTTTAAAATATTACAAAACTTATCAAAGCGAGGGATTGTTATAAAGTTTTCTAAAGTTCCCGAAGTTCCCTCCCTCCACCGTGTCACCTCTCATTCCGAAGTCCTTGTGAGAAAATTGCGCCAATTTACAGCGCGCGGTGCACTCGCGCGCAAATTACCTCAAAACGCCACTTACCGACGACGGTTGAGGCTACTCGACATTATCGTGCTTCTCTTTGAAAACGCTTTGAGCCGTGAGATTTGTTTTCGAGATTGATATTGAGTTGGCTTACGTCACTAAAAGGTTCTTTTATTATCTTTCATTTTTCTTGTAAGTAAAAAACATCGATAAATCAGAAGCATAAGCTAACAAATTAAAAACATTACAAACTAAACACAAAGGTATTAATATTCTTGATCAAGCACGCTCCATAAAGGAGATTGCTAAGACTAACTTCGCCGTCTAGTTCCGCTCGCCAGCTGAATCCATCTTTATAATTGAATACACAGACAAGTTTCGTAGACATACATTGTGTTTGCACCTAGATTTAACTTAGACAAGCTATTGGAAGTTTGTGTATGAGTTTAGGGAGCATTGGTTTGCTTTGTCTACCAGTTTTGCATAGAGTTTACAACATTATGATGATCATGTCTTGCCTACGATAATAATATTGTAAGGCAAGGAAGGCATTTACGGTACCCTTATGTTATAATGAAAATGCTTTCATAATACTGCTCCAATTAGATTAGGTACCTAAATTACCCATAAACTACTGTATTACCTGTGAAGAAACATTACCTATAGTATTTTAAAATGTCGAGAATTTCAAACACCTGCAATGTGAACTTATACTACTCCGCAAACGGAGTTTAAAATATGGTGATATTTCCATGAATATTTGAGTAGAGGAGATTATTAGGCCGTTTTTAATTAAAAATAAGTGAAATTTTCCCTCGAGGTGCTTTGTTTTTGTGTAATAAAGATGTACGTTTTATATTTAGGGACGAGATTGATGAGAGTTTTTAGGTTAATTTTAACGTACCTTCTTTAAAGAAGCATTAAAAAGGATTTATGATTAGGGTTTTTGATGTTTTTGTGATTGTGTATTTTCATGAATAAAGTTATCATGGCAAGATAATTGAATTATCTACTATTTATAAAAATGCTCTATGTTGTTTAGTTAAGTAACATTTCGAGCTGCACATTTGAAATTACGATTTCTTTTTACTTCCAACTCTACAGCGCTGACCTAAAAACAAAAATATTAGTGCCTACTGTGATATAAATTCTGTATTTTTCAGCAACAACGCCGCACAAAGGCGAAACGTAAGTAATATTTTCTGTCACCTGACTTTGTAAATACGAATAACGACTCCCATACATATCCCCGAAAACTCATATATTATTGTCAACGCAAACAGCCATGTAAACATTCATCATTAAAACTGTCATAAAAGTCATACGTAAAAGTCCGTGCATACGAGTCACGGCGTACTCGAGCTTGTCGAACAAATTACCCGTCGCGCTCCGTGTGGAGTGCGCCTAAGAGAGGCTTGACCCATTTTGTGATGACTAGCTTAATTGTCGACGCGTTGGCACCGTGAAACCCTTTGTGAATTCAGAGTAAGATTGGAGATGATTGGGTGAAGGAATTCTGTGTGAAAGGACCGCAGTAATTCTCCTCTTTTTGTTCGGTGGAATTTTAGATTAGATTATTACTTTATTACACGTGAGGCTGAGCTGTTTTTTGCTTGTAAGCTCTTTTATATTGTAGGTAGATTTTTAGTACGAAACTTTTCCATTGTGACGAAGCATCTCTTCAGCCTAAATTATGCAGTTTTGCTACGAAATATACCTAGTGAATAGAAGGTAAAGGTACTACGCTTACCTTTTTGCTGATTTTCTGCTTCAGTGATTTTCTTTGCATCGCTTTTCCGCCTGTGGATTATCTCCTATCTTCAACTTTAATGTACCTTGTCCCTGATTTCTTACCTCATTTTCGTATTTCATAATTTACCTTATACAGCTTTTTCTTACGCCGCATCGTCGTCTCACGGATGACCTCCTGTCGTATGCTGCGACATACGTACCTTGTCTCTGATCTCCTGCCTTCTTTGCCATATTTTCTCCTCTCCATCTCCACATTGAATGGCTTCTTCTTAGCCCGCTCTAAGACTCGCGGGTCACCTCCGGCTATATGCTGTAACATACGTACCTTGTCTCTGATCTCCTGCCTCATTTTCTCCCTCTCCTCCTCCATCTTGCGGTGCTTCTCCTTGCGCCGATCCTCCGCCTCGCGGATGGCCTCCTGCCGTTCGCGTTCGGCCTCTTCTTCCTTCTCCTTGTCGTCGCTGTCGTCACCATCACCGCCAACTGCGCCTACAACAAACAAACAACGTTAATTAATATATACAATTAATATAATCCGAACTGCTTTGAAAGATGTCATGGAAGCCTTTGCCCAGCAGCAAGACAACGTATGCTAACAAATTACACACTTGTAATGATAAAATATTGGAATCTTAAATCATTAACATTGTCATCACGTTACGTATATTGGCAAATATTTCAAATAAACGAAATTTAAATATGAACATACGATGAAACAATGCTACAAGTATATAGTAATCAGTAATCACCCAACGCGAATAAAACTCCGATGAACGCCGCTTTCGATAGATGAACAAATTACATAATTTGGTGGATAAATAAATAATGATGTAGTCGATATTAAAGGCAAACAAAGTTCAAAGAATAACCTTAAATTTGATCATGGATTCATTAATTTCATTAATTAACAGATATTCAAAGTAAATATTATTTCGATCTCTATATTTACATGTTTTAATTAAAGTGTCTGAATAATTTGAATTTACTATTATAAAAGTACCTACTTACTACATACTAACAAAAAAATACTTATTTTAATGAACCAGGGGTTGTATAAAAAACTTTCGGCATTTTGTTAAATTTAATAGAAAACTACATAAAAAAATATTTCATATTTTTCTAATGTTCAGTTTTTATAACTGATGTTGAAATAAGTGAATATAATATCTACAGTTTTAACATAATCTAACATTAGTTAAAGAATATAAGAAAATTAAAAATGCTTTGTTGGGAAATATATGTTTTTGTAATTGTATTGTTTATCCAAACGAGCAAACACAGTAAAACTTGGTTAACTGAGATCTCAAGGAACCTAGGACTTTTTAAAATACATTTAGAGGTTTTACAGTTAACTAGTTGTCCAGTTGACAGTTTTAATTCAATTTAAAACATGCCAACTGGAACAATCTCATTTATGGAGGTAGTCCCTCTTAGAGAGTTATAAATGTACAGTTTTCCCACCAAAAGAGATGAACATTTTAACTAATGATTAAAAAATAATATACGGTGTTATAAATTTATTGTATTGTTGTACCATGCCTAACCTTAAAAAAATGTCACTTATACAAATTACTGAACAAAATTACACCGGAAAAATCTATAAATGAAAATCTTAATAAAGAGATTTTAAATTCCTGATTAGAGATTCATGGCAAAAGTGATAGAAGTTTCTTAGGGTCCAATGAACCAGGTTTTACTGTATGATCAAACTAAATGAACTTCTATTCGTAATTGCCTCCGTATTTTGTTTGTATAAATTATAGGCGTTCTTTATGCATCAAAACACATGTTAAATTTTACTACATTGATAAAGTGTAATTCCCAACACACGTAAAGCCGGACGAATTAAAGGACATGTTTATTGTTTCCCTGTAACCGGTTATCGGAGGTTTAATCCACCGCAACCCTGTTATAGCCGGTCTACTGGAGTCCAATATGGCTGCCGCTGTTCGAAAATCCATTTCACGTCAATCTGAGCATTTGTCACGTTGTCGTACACCCCAGCCGATGCTGTATAATTGTCCATAGAATATGATCGTTCAAAATATATGCGATATCCTATTTGAGTAATACTCATGATTCGATCTGATCTGTCGTTTAGTTTTCATTATAAACCAATTTTGAGGAATTTTGATACAGTTATCGTGTAGATATATATTTGGAGATGCCCATTATGGCCGTTGATATCGAATTTCGAAAACTCTTATCGAATGTCTACATCATATAAATAACACATTATCCAAATTTCAGCTCTCTACGGCCAGCGGTTTACGGTGTGCGTTGATCAGTCAGTCAGTCACGACAAAGCATTTTTTCGATATAGATAAGCGGGTAAATTCGTGAGACCCAGTGAGTGCTTAATAAACAGAAATTTGAATTTAATTTATTATATTCAGAGCAGAAATAACAGCCTTCCAATAAAGTTAATAAACACAAAGAAAATATTTTTTCTATTTGTGAATAGGTATCAGTTACCTGGGTAAATTAAATTCTTTGTTTTTTTTTTATTAAAAAATACGGGGAATATTTATTATTTTTCTTATATTTTCATTCGAAAAGCGATCAACGTTTAATTTAAAACCGAAACGAAGCAGACAATTAACTATCTGCTCAAATATTCGTCACGTACTGCTTTTTATTAATGGGGTAGATTATAGGGGTGGCAAATTGAATCGTCGAGCCTTCATAGTGGAATTCCGTTTAATATAGCAGCAGTTGTGGAAGCGATGGTCGGATGCCAGACGTTGTTTCGCGGTCGTTTTAATATCTTCAACGAAATGAATTTATAGAATTTATTATTCAGATGGTTCGCATTTTTACCCGATCGCGATCGGTATTGAAGTAGACATCTATTTAAATTGTTTTCTTTACAATTAGAAATTTCGAAATAATTAACTATGATTGTTAAAAAAAATATATAAAATTTGCTGGCAGCGTTTTCTAATAGTCTTCCTTGTTTTTGTGTATGTTCGTGTATTATTTTTTTACAAGATTGTAGGTATTTAAACCCTAATGCTTTACCAAGGTTTAGTTATTAACCCTAGATCAATTTAACCAAAAATATGAAGAAAAAAAGCAATTCCTCGAGTGATCCTACTTGCACAATTTTAATTAGAATTAAACGCATCTTTTTTTTTCATAGTTATAGTGACGTATAAGCGTTTTTGCCACCAAAAAATATTAACTATTTAAAAGTGAAATATTTCTGCTTTCAAAATTTTTAAGTAGGTACCCACCCGGCGGAAAGCATTTTTTTAAGAAGCAGTATTTCCTAAGAGTGGATTAACACTAAGAAATAATGTTTAAATGAAATATTTTATAATTTTATAAAAGAAATCCAACATCAAAAACTTAAATTTCCGACTAAAACATTCATTGCTACAGCATCCCGATTCATTTGACCTAAAAGTTTATAACTTTTACAAACAAAAAGAGATATTTTCTTTGTAAAAATTCTTACAATGAGAATGCAAATAAGAGGGTAGTTCTAAAAGAATGGCTCGAGATCTGCGCTCTGTTATGTTCAGACAGACTTTGTTGAAAATAAACTTGAATAATATTTAAAACAATAGTAAAACCGAGCTATTTCTCCGTGATAATTATTTAAAGAAAAAACATGGCTTCATTCGTAGGAAGTTTTAATGAAATTTATTGTGAAATTACTTTTTGATCTCTAGTTTGTCTCGTGTAAGTCTCAAATACAAAAAGAGTAGTGTGATTTTTACCTAAATACTATATTCACTTATAATTGTACCTAGGCTGTGATTTGACACATCTTCCTGAAGAAAAAATGACAAATACAAAGATCGAAAACGAACCATATAAACCGATTGCAATAAAACTAGGTATAAACATAGCTACATTACATTTTTTTTATCCTGTTGTTCCTAAAGGATAGATCAAACATACATTTTGACATAAACAAGTGAAACGAGAAGACGCAACGAGTTACATTTTTACAGCAAACAAAAATATCCTCCCAACAGTAAACAAAAAAATAAAGTACTTAAAATGAATTAATTCCGTCCAATTACATCCCATTTTATTATCTTCTTGCATAATTATGCTGAATCTGTATCACAAACACATTAATATCCAAAACTGTCGTATAACGCAAACAATATCGTCGTTTAACGGCGTTATTGTCGTTACAGCGATCGTGTAAACAACGGCATTAAAATAATTGATTGTCCACACGACGCGGACGTGACGATGGACCAAACGTTACGATTATACACGTATCCATATAGACAACCATATAACAGTTGTATCTTATCCTACTAATCCTGCTAATATTATTAATGTGACAGTTTGTGTGTAAGTATGTTAGTATTAGTCCTTCATGCATGAACTTCTGAGATGTTGCGATGAAACTGATGCAGCTGGAAATCTGGGTTAATATTTTTGGCTACTTTTTAAACCGATATTCCCACGGAATCGGGCCTTACGAAATGCAGGGCGCTGCTTTATATAAAATTAATAAAGTCAGCGCACACACCGAAAGCGGAACGCGTTTATTCTATGGGCGACATAGAAAGTCTACTTTTTGAACGAATGAACAATCAATAATTTCAAATGACCGATATTTTGTACAACGACTCTTCAATAATGCAAAGACAATCCATAGACTAACTTTGAATCCATAGATTTGACAATTCAAAACAACAATTCAACAACAAAAAAATCAAACAATAATCGTTCATTCACAAAATAGAACGTAGAAAATACACGAACAAACGAACGATAAAACTGTATTCGTTGAAATAAAGCAACCCCGATGGTGTATTGAAACGGGCAACCGGATATTCACGGTTGCATCCTTTCACGGTAACACCTACTGCAAATACATATATATTCGGGAATGTTTTTACGGCCGGTTGCCTGTCTGACTCCAATCAGTACTTCAGGTTCGCTAGTTTCCGGATGGTAAATTGAAACTCAGTTCCCGTATGAGTATTATTGTGTATTGCGCTGAAGGCAGACGCTCGAGTTCAAAGGGAAACATATTCACCTGACGTGATGTGACGTGATTCGTCAGTAGCCTATCGGTTTCATATATTTTGTAAGCTTACTGCCGCACTCAGAGACATTTAATGGTAATTAAACAATTAGTAAGTAAGTAAATATTTCACAAACAAAATCTTTACTTAGGATACTTTAAGTAACCATTAACGTCTCTGGAGACACATTTGTGTCTCTAACTGCATATTGAGAACTAATAGGCTACTGACACATCATGATACCTCACGTCAAGTAAATATGTCTCCACCTTAACGGATAGCGACCAACTCGTCTTCCTACCTTTTTCTGTGATCAAAATGACATGACTTAGCACCCGTGCTACATGTTATCCCACATCTTCCCTCACTATCTGATGCGATTTTTTTTATTAATTTACAAAAACCTACATCTATCTTTATTGGCCCAATGCGATAAAGAAGTACATCAAATTAAGTAAATAAATAGATACATGAAGACCAGAATTATGCTGTAGTTACGCTTAGCTTTCACTAAAAAAGAAGTCAACCCGCAAAACGCAGATAGTAAAATAAAACAAAAAATAATAAGTGACAAAATAATAATATAACTCGTTACTATAAAAGCTATACAAACATAAAATAATGTTTGTAGACAATAATCCTAAGTAGTAGGTAGTTACTCATAATAACAATGGACAGAAATAAAGTAAAACAAATACCTAAATAAAAATTACAAATGAATATTTCATTTCTGGAAAACATATTAAATGAACCAATTATCGAACGGTCGTAATAACTCATTCATTAACTGGACTATTTTCGAATAGGTATTTTAATTTATTATTAGGTGAAGCCATGGAACGGTGGACGGAGTTGTAAATTATTTACAACATAATTGCAGAGCGCCGCGAGGGTTACTAACTACTCGGTAAACTGTCCTACTTGCATTATATTGGGAGCTTGTGTAAAGAAAATAAAAACAAATGTAGAAAAATTTCACCGATGTAGGAATTAAAATAGCCGTATAACGCAGCGTCCTACGTAGACGATTGGATGCGAACGCGATTGCGATCCGATCCGATCCGGTGCGGTGCGGTGTGACGCGGCGACTCTGTCCTACGTGCGCGCGTATCGTCCTCCCAAAATATGATGTCGGCGCGGGCGGCGCGGCGTCGCTAGGGTTGCCAACAGTTGTTTCGAAAAAATATAGTATTTGTGGCTAAAAAATTTAGTACGACCCAAAAAAATATAGTACAAAAATTAGAGCGGTGTTTGGAGAATATTTCGAAAAAATACGTATTTTTGCACTTAACCTTTTTTTCACACTTTCAAATACTCTTTCTTTCTTGAATATAAAAAAAAATGTTCCCGACATTCAGTCTTCAAATTATGAGCACCTTTTTTATGGCTTTTCTTTTTTTCCCTCTACATACTCGTAGAAAACAGCCCTCTGTAAATGCAGAGAGGAGGAATTTATAAAAGAAACAACTTTTTACAAATTATGCCAGAAATATAGTATTTTTGCGTACTATAATATGTGCTTTCAAAAATATATAGTACGCTGAGCTGAAATATAGTACAATACTATATATTATAGTAAATGTCAAGTCGACAGATCGCGTTCGCATCAATTCGTGCCGCGCCGCAACGCAGCTTACGCACGTAGGCCACTTCAATGGCTATCGACTGTTTGTTTTTTCCGCACCGCGTCGGATCGCATTTTTACGTTTTTAATATAAACCAAAGTATTTGGATAACTGAAAGTATTAGGTAGGTACTAGTAAATTAATTGTCTGGATTTTGCTAAAACCTTTCTAAACTCGCTTTTCAAATACTAAGTATTAAGTCGGTTTATTAAAATTTTATACCTAAAAGACTCTACCACTAAATAAAACAACAATATACCGCTTTATTTAAGAAAACGTAACATAATTTGGTAACATAAAATCTGAATTATGCTGTTCACGTGTCGAAATTATAGTCTCTGTGAAAGCGCCCTTCAGTATGTTCCTTCAATAATACAAATTAAACATACATGAACCACCGGCGTCGGCTCAACCGATACCAGACAGACTATTCATTACAAAATCAATACAGCACGCAGACATCGAGGCGATATAGAACTGCTATAGATTTGACTATCGTTCGTGATTTGATTACTTTACATTGACAAACTTAATTTACTGTTTAAGCTTGGCAATTCAGGAAAATTCAGACCGTATAAGATTGAAGGTATATATTTATGATGTGTTTTACCTGCAATATGACTGATGGCGAAGATCATCAGAGATAGTGACGACGACGTGGGAGACGATTATGGTTTCGATTTCCACGATACATACTTTTTAAGTCCGGTTGTAGATGTAATCGCAGGATGTAGCTAGTAAACTTATAAATATACAAAATTTTAGGTAAAAGAGATGTTTTTGAAATTAATGCTCTGTAAACGCTTCAGTTGAAAGATAAAAGACACAATTAATGCTTATCCGCAGCTTAGTTCTTTGTTAATGTTTGTTCTCACCTAGCTTCAAGCTATTCACTTAAATAAACACTTAATTTTCGCAGTTATAACAATTCTCAAATGCAAATGGTACGGTAATTCAATTTAATTTCTTGTAGTGTTAGGTAGTATCATTTTAGTTAAACTTAGAACAATTTTTGTACCTACTACTAAAACTTTCTATTGTTGTTGCGAGTAAGATTTTATTTATTTTTGTAATTGAATTATCAATATGATTTTTAAACGACGAATAACTATTCCAAGCTTATTTTATTATAACTTGTTAAAATATTAGATGACGATAAACATAATTTTTAGTTTTTCCTACGCTTTTAGTTAATTTGATAAATTATTCGGTTGACTTTTAGGGACGATGCCCTGAACGGATTATTAGATTTATATTAGTTACCTACTTGAGTTTTTTTTAATTGTCTTTTATTTAGTTAAATAAATTAGTTTTTTTTACATTTTTTTATGGTGTATTTAACTGTACCCAGGTACAGTTTAATAATTTTATTCTGTACCCACCTATTATTAAAATATTGAAATTATTTGTTACGTTTGCTTAAAATGTAGGTTAAAACGTAATAATACAGTGATTTATGTTACCTTATCGACTTACAACAACACTTAAGATTATCTAAAAGACTTCCGAGAAAAAATACCGAAGAGTTCTTCGAAATACTCCCAAAAGTACACCAACTTTGACTTATTATTCGCAAGTTAGTGGTAACTTGGTAACTTGGCGTTCAACTTAGCAACTTGGCAAGTCAACTTGGTCGCAATTAACATAACGATCGCACTTTGTGATACTTATTGCTTTGAATTGGAGTTTTTGTCTATCATTCTGTATAGGTTTTTGAACTTTGAAGTTATTTGTTAAAATATTTTGTAGATTTAGTCTTTGTGGTCTCCGGAAATTTAAACGTAAAGTTCTTTATTTTTTTTCATATTGAAATAACTAACATTCACACTTACTAACAAACTCTATTTTAGAAGAATAACATTTTAATTTTTGTGCTCTGGGCTTCAACATCGGTCGTCATGGTTAACAAAAAAAAACAGCAGAATATAAATTTATTTTATCAGCTTGATATAAAAGTTTGCATTTAACCGGGCGTGGTCGGTACAGCGGGACCGCAAACTTTTAATTAAATTAAAAACCGAGGCTACATGGAATTATTTGTCTAGGTTCTGTTACTGGATGAGGTCCTCGTGTTTTGTTTTTAGATTTGAAATTTACATGATGTTAAAATCGGTGAAAGACCTGTCTACCTACTCCACAAAAGCCACTAAAAATCCCGCGAACGGTCAATTGTAATTGAAAAATGCCTTTTAAGAGCAAAGAAGACCTAAACTGAAATGAAGATTAATCGATATTAATTAATGATTATTTTTTTCTACAAAAGCATTATTTGAATGAAATTATTTTCTACATTTTATTACCACAAAGGCCACTAAAAATCCCGCGAACGGTCAATTGTAATTGAAAAATGCCTTTTAAGAGCAAAGAAGACCTAAACTGAAATGATGATTAATCGATATTAATTAATGATTATTTTTTTCTACAAAAGCATTATTTGAATGAAATTAATTTCTACATTTTATTACCTCGTTTTGAGAAAAAAACCTATTATTATTTCGAAGCCTGTTAAGGCTCTTTTGTCATTTTAGACAATAAAGCTAATATTTGAAATATCTTTACATTAATACCTATTAACAGAATGGAATAAAGAAAATTAAGTTCTATCCCAACCACATTATAAAGTAAGAGATGATCTAACCGAATCAAAAACTTTACCATTTCATAAGTCACATCCATTTAATCTAACTCCATACTACACTCAACTTTATTCTCGGCGGAGAAAATTAAAAAAGAACTTGCATTTTGTGCAGCGTAGATGTATACTCGTAGATGTAGGTTGTTACAGGATGTAATCATATGGAGTTACGGGTAGGTAAGTATTTAATCTACAAAGGAAAAACCTAATGAATTTCTACTACAATATGTTTTTACTGCCTTCGAGAGAGAAACGAGAATAGAAAATATTTTTTAGTATCTTTTCTATATAACGAATAGTTCAATTTCATTTTAATTTATTATGGAATAGAAAGTACATATTATATATACGTATATTTTTATTTTTCGATTGCAAGTCTAATATTGATGTGTCTTTGGTAAATTCACTATGTCCACTAAAATAAAAATAATAATAAACTATGTAGGTACCTATTTCAGTCGGAAATCAAAAGAAAGCTTTTCTCAAATGCGACTAGGTTGATTGTTGTCCACGAAATGTAGTGAAGTGAAGATCATGGATTTTGATATGGTTGAGTAAAAATAATTTTGAAATTGTTTTCTTTTTGATTCTCAAATATATAAATTAAAGAAAAGGCCAGTGTTCGGTCGGGGGATGAATGATTTTATGAGATGACTGAGAACTTAATATTAATTGTTCTTCCGTTTCTGCTATGTTGTATTAAAATTAAGTCAAACTCATCTTTCGGTTTTAATCGCGTAGTTTTTATTACTTTTAGCATTGTTTCAACGCTCAACGTTTCGAGACATTTACAGGTCTTCAGGATTGAGAAATTAATGTCAATATTCTTCTAGTAAAAGTTTTTTTAAGCCAAGTATTTTCGCTCGATATTGTTTCGCAAAATAACCAAGTTAAATATCAAAATGTAATTCTATTCTGCAATACGCCACCCTAGGATATTGTTTTCCAGCTGTCATCTACAGTTTTCCTATAGGGAGGGCGGATTTCTAATAGGAAATTACGTTTTGTTTTCAACTTGATCATTTTTACAAAACAGCAGGGATTCACCGGAAGTATCTGTTCCCTTTAATCTGGTACGTTGAACGTAGATCTTAACCCTACCAACAAACACGGCAACTATTGAATAAAATATCTTCCAGTATTTATCTTTTGCGTGCCAAACGAACATAATTCGAACAAACCACCCTTACAACCAATATTCTACCTTTATACCGACCTCATAAAGTCTAAAATACATTGTCCAGTATAACAATTTACTCGACGATGTATTGTGAACTTTATGTTAGAAGAATTAAAGTGTTTTTTATTCTAAATTGTGTTTGAAAACAAAATGGTTACTTTTTGTTGGGTTCAAAGTACTTAAACCAGCTATTTTTTTGTATCAATCAATATTTGGGTCATGATGTGTTTTGTAGCTAAACATCAACGTCCATAGAACTGAGGGAGAGTTCTGTTTGTTCATAGTCATAGAAATACTTAATCACAGTTTGATTTTAAAAAAGTAGTTGAGTAGGAAGGACATTCCATGTTCTTTTCTGTGACAACAACTTTCAAAGTTGACAGACAGAAACAAAAAAGTGGTAAATTACTCCGACCTTACTCCACATCCATTAAAGGCTTAGAGTTTTTCCATTACAATACCTAACGTTAGTTTTCAAAAGGAAAACTCCAAAATAAACGGCATGTAACAGTTTGATTTGTAACAAGCTTTGTATGTATTCATACCACGACTATTTTTTTTATTTACCTAATACTTCTACGCAGCAAAAATCGCGAATTAAAGTTGTAGCCGGCAATACCATTCCTAAACGTTTCTTATACCCAAAGATTGCGTTACGATTCCAAGGCAAAGTTATTGCTACGGTTCGTAGCGAATTTACGATTGCTACGTTTCGTAGCAGCTGTCTCAGATATTGCTACGAATGGATCGGGCGTGTCGTAGTGCGGAACATAATATGTTTTTTATTTAATTTATTCATTTATAAAGGCATATTTATTCATTCAATTGAGATATTTATTTGTTTCTTTATAAATATATATATATATTTTATAGAAATCTATTAAAATTTGTTGGGTGAAATATCAGGAACTACTGAACCGATCGATATTATACTTGTGTAAGCATTATGAAAATAGTTTTCTGTTTCTATAGGTATTATTTAAAACATAAATTATCTAGATATGTTTGTGCTGTTTGTTTATTTAGTTTTCAGTGTTTTTTTTTTAATTTTTGTGTTGTATTATTTATTATATTTTTTTGACAATTTGTTCTCATATGTGACATTTGTTTATTATTAGTATTTTTATAATTTTTGTTTTAATTTTATAGTTTTTTACTTTTATTTTGTTTATTTTCAAATTTCATTTAATTGGACATATGGATTTAATCAAGTATAATTGTATTGTAATTGTGATCTGAAATAATTTTTTCTAGATATGTATGTGTCTATCTCTATATTATGTGCAATTATTTTTGCATGTATTTAAACACTCGACTCGAGTAGTAGTAAGTCGTAAAATGTAAATTATACGTTCAATTAGTAAGTGGGAAGTGCTCTGGAACCCCACGTAGCTAGATTTATAACTATAACCCAGTTACTATGAACTAGGAATGTTTCTGTAGAGTAGTGTGGGTTAAGCAACGCCTGACCAGGTCATTACTTCGGTGGTGTAGAAAAAAATTGACTGAATTGAACCTATGGCAAGCTGTCAGTATTTTAGCTCGTGGAAAAAGGTCAGAGTAGTTTTACCACTTTTTGTTTCTGTCTGAAAGTTCTTGTCACGAAAAAGACAAAGTACTTACTACTCCGCGTTTATTAATAGGGCTATCTTCTTCTATCTTCTTCTTCTATTATTATAAAGCGGAAGAGTTTGTTTGTTTGTTTGTGTGTTCGTTTGTTTGAACGCGCTAATCTCTGGAACCGCTGGTCCAATTTGAAAAATTATTTTAGTGTTGAATAATCCATTTATTGAGAAAGGCTATAGACTACTTTTAATCCCGATATTTCCACGGGATCGGGACTTACGCGGGTGAACTCGCAGGACGCAGCTAGCATACATATAAAATCAACGCTCAGCCTAAATCGTTGGTCCACGATATGTTACCAATTGCATATTCCTTTTTACGGTCAGTAATTGTTGGTTATTTTATATGAAATAAGCAAAAACATCAACACCTACTGACTCAGCTGTTATTGATAAATTAAACAGCTAAAATATTATACACCTAGAACCCTCTGTGCTTTTCTGACTATACCACCTATATGGTTTGAAAACCCAAATGCTTTGAAAATTCCGGCGGAATTAAGACTTACGCAGATAAAACCGACATTTTTGGTGAATTTTGAACCCTGAAACTAAGCACTAGCACTAAAAGCTAAAATAAAAAGCTGAAAAAGTTAAAAGCTTCGAAAAGTTCTCGACAAAACTCCTCGTACCTTCTGTCTCTCACAGCATGCCAGTGTTAGAGCAAGAGGGTAGCTTGAAACATGAGTATGCTTTCATGTTGGACTGCGGGTGATAAAGCTTAAGATTATGTACCTAACTTAGGGTACGTTCGACCAAACGTGAGCTTACTCTCGAGTTACTATACCACGATTTACCTATTTAATCCATTATACTCGACCAAAACTATCGAAGTAATTTTTTTAGGTAATCTAAGACGTGGCTATTCCTTGTTTATCAATACGAGTGTAGAGGAGTCGGACAAAAGCAAATTGTGGCAATTGTTATCGATTCTTCAACGCTTGACGTTAGGCCGCTATTAAAATTTCTATAGAATTGTCTCTTAATTCACAAAAATAGTTGGTGAAGCGGTTATTCTCCGTAATGGGTCGCTAATCTTGGAAATTGTGTTTGATAAAATGTAAAACTGCATTAAATTACTCCCGAAAAAACGGCGATTTTTTTTTTAATAAGAGTTATCCTTGTTTGGTCGAATCCGCCCTTAGTACTTTTATATACGAGGTATAACTGCGACCGAAAACGGACCCATCGGCCGATAGGTTGCTGAAAATTGTTTTCGACGGTGATGGTTATTTCGTAATTGCTATGTCTACTTTCAATCGGTGCAGGAAAAATAAAACCAGATTTATAATAAATCAATCTCATTTATTCATAAGTATCTTATACATGAAATTAAAGACATTTTTCGGTTTGAATGGCGTGGTTTTTATTACTTTTAGCATTCAGTCTATCCTGAAGAAGAGACCTGGAAAGGTCTCGAAACGTTGAGCGTTGTAACAATGCTAAAAGTAATAAAAACCACGCGATTCAAACCGAAAAATGTCTTTAATTTCAATACAACATCGCGAAAACAGAAGAAGAATCTATATCTTATACATTTTCGCAATCATATTAACATAATATTAACACACTAAGATTTTAAATACATAGAGAATGGTAGTTGCGCACCACGGTTCCGTCCGCCGTCCTCAGTCCCGATCCCGCAGGAAGATAAGAAGATAAAATGAAACCTATGTATTAATCCAAATATTCAGCTATCTGCATACTAAGTTACAACGAAATCCATTTAGTAATTTTTACGTGAAGGAATGAAAAACATCCAACCATTATTTTAAAACAGAAGTTTTTTCATCTCAGTATTCCGTCGATGTCGGAATATACCTACGGCGAAGCCACGCGGCAGTGGTAGTGAAAAACGTATTTCAAATTTTATTACTTTTTAACGCTATAACAATTTCAGCTGCTTGCTTTTTACATATTTTAATAATACAACCTCTATTTACATATCAAGTTAAACGAACCCTTTATATGCTTGCATAACCCGTATTAACCGGTTCTGCTAGTTTCTCGAACGAACCGGTTTAGCTGGTTACCCGGATAACCTGGTTATCTAATCTATAACTTACCTGGTAATCTGAAGTGTAAGAAAATGGACAAGTTTTCCGGAATACCGTTTTGTCCGAATAAAATTACGATAAAGACACCTTTTGAGCACCCGGATAAAAAGGCATGCCCGTTGAAGTGTTAGGAATGGGCTTATTTTACCTGACCGTGTTGAAGTTTGTTGTATATTGAGGATTTTTTTCCATTTTATTCATTTAAATAATCTTAATAAGGTTAAATAAAACCGTGGCAAAATAAAAAAATCTGTGGTTTTTATGAAAATACGTACGTACTTTCGTGCTTTATTTTATTGTAATTTATTTTTGGCGTTCTATCTATCTTGCTAATTAGAAGTATTTTATCGTATTAGGTTTGATAAAAACAAGTAATTTTAATAAAGAATCAAAAATACTTGACAGAAGATGTTGTCGGTAAGTGTATAATTACTAAAGCCGGAACAGACAGCACGATATCCGGTTTGTCTGGATAATCTAATGACCGGCTTCTCTGCTGGATGAGCGCCAGTTACTTGAATTAATAACTGAATTTTGCAGCCAAACTTTGGCAACTCGATGCTGTTGCCACTTCATTTCTACGTACTTTTGAATGATTCAGTCTCTGATTCAGTATCTATTGATATTACTATTCATAGTAACTTTAGATGTTATAGTTTTGTTTAACAGTTTAAGTTGGCAAGATGTTATAAAATTGTAAGAGATTATTATAAATAATGTCAAATTGTTAAAAGTTCCAAATGTTGTATTAGAATTTTTTACGGGTTTTTTTTCTTTTTTTTTTACCTCAAAAGGTGAAAAAGGAACATTTTTAATAAATAATTAGTAATTTTGCAAACAGAAAAAAGATTTTGGGATTTATGTGCAACAACCGTTTTTAACTAATAAAAAAAGGAGAATATTAACAAGAATTATCGAATTCGTAGTATTTTTTATTCCCACCCGTAACTTTTCCGATGATTAAATAAAACCTTAGAACGCCACTGAGTTTTGAAGCTTTTTTTTTTAGAAATTGAAGTAAGACAATTTTCAAAAAAGTATTTAGAATGAAAAGTTTTTATGACAGCAGAGTGTCTTTTTATGTTTCAGATAAAAAAATATATTTACTGTTTTTTTACTCTTAGTGTTATAAAAAAGGGATTATTTTTATATAGTTATTTGTTTAAACGCCTTATTTCACGGTAATGCGGTGATAAAAACCCGGGCAGCACGTTACTGCGCGTGCTTTGGAAAATTTATGAAGAAAAATGTGTCAATTAAATATAGGGATGTATTAGGCAGGAGCCTTTTACATTCCTTTATTTAAAACAGTTAGAAACGGAAACAACTATTAGTTTACTCCCTTTCTAATCAGTACCAAACATTTTACTGAATGTCGTAAATTTTATATCATTCGCAAACTGTTTGAGGCATTAGCGAAAACGATTAAATTTTAAATTAAATCTATGTTCATTCAAATGTTCCAAATCCGGTTAGTAGTAAAATCTGATAGTTCCGCACCCGGTTATAACCGGGGGTCCTAACCTATATCCGGACCTGGTCTCAACCTAGTTGGACAACTGCCAAAATTGGCTAGCCTTGAAAATGTCGGTCACATAGCATACCCAGCGTCGCGAGGTCGCAGTCTAACTTAACAAGCATTCGAGCGGTATAAAAACTTAAGAAGTTTGCCCATTATAATGGTCCCTTAGAGGCTTGAAGGGTTAGGTAGTAACACGCCACTAACTAGTTAAGGGATATAAAAATACAATTCCCAAAACTTAGACCCGGCCAGATTTAGTTTGGTCCTTAATGGTTCTTTTTTCAAAGGTTTAATTATATACTGCAAAGCAAGGATGGGATGACAATGGTGGTGAATGTTCGCTGATCAAACCATGGTGACTTTTTAGACATGTACTGAGATATCTAACAAGTCATCACGGCTTAGGAAGAAAAATATCACTGAAGAATAGTTTTCAGTAAAGTTTTGCTTCATAATTTGTATGTTTAATGCACACATGAAATGAAATAACGTCGCTGTGGCCTTAAAATTTAAAATCAATAAAATATAAAACATAAGTAATTAAAATATGTAAAAAATATAAAATTAAATAGTAAAATGCAACAAAAATGAACACAAAGTAAGCAGTATAAAAACTTACCGATGAAGTTCATCTTGAAGTCTTCTCACACTCCTAACTATATACCTATAACCCTAAACCTACCAACAATAATTACCTATAACAAAGTCCGACGTATAAAAATACTTTATTTCATTGAGCACCAAAATTACATTAGACAATACATGATACGTATCGTTAGAGAAGGAAGGAGAAGAGAGAGAGAACAAAATCGTGAGACTATGACATGATGTTCGCGAAACGTTCGCCCGCCGCGCTCGCCGGACGACGAATGCCGTTAGCTCAGCGGCCACCCCGCTTTATATACCCTACGCCACGCACACATTTGCATTGCGCGCATCTTCCATCTCACTTATACTTAGGAGCCGCACAACTCCGCTCAAGGGAATTTCATTGTCACTCGCTAATAGGAAATGGAAAAATTGATTTCGCTCAATTTTTCTCTTTTGCTTTTAATAATGGATAGTAATTATCTCTATTGAGGTTTTAACTTTTGCAGATTTCCAAGAGATTTTAGATTCTTTAGTACAAAAGGTTTTTTTTAGAATGTTTAATAATAACGCTAAGCAATCGTAAATAGAAAAGTAACTCAAGAATGATTGTAAACGTTTATCATTCGCCTTAATGCGAGGGTGTCTCTCTGCGCATGTGTGCTGTGAAACAAAGGACGCGTTAGCCAATGGGCGTGGCATTCGCTCTGTGTGAGTGCGTTTAAATCTTTTATAGGCCGGTGCATTAAGTAATTTAGTATTATAGCATGCATTTGACAGAGGTTGAGAGACGCTGGTCCTTTATAGATGTTATTTACTTGCTTTCGATTTATTGAATGTCGTTCTAAGGAAAAATAGCCCATTTATTTAATTTCAACACGGAACGGTATTGCGAAGGACGCAAGATCAAATTCTGGTTCAAAATGTATGAATTTTGTATTTACTTCAATTGGATAACGTGAAAATAACGTATTAGTCGATACTAACGGACTTCTT
Source organism: Idaea biselata (assembly GCA_958496205.1). Taxonomy (NCBI): domain Eukaryota; kingdom Metazoa; phylum Arthropoda; class Insecta; order Lepidoptera; family Geometridae; genus Idaea; species Idaea biselata. The sequence goes on from OY292394.1 coordinate 12,045,931, forward strand.
CAAAATGCAAAAACGTGTTATCTAGCTTTTTTTTTGTTAGCTTTTTAACTTACTCTAACTTTTTTATTAGTTAGGTACTTATTATTTTATTGAAGCTCAAATCTTTGTAAGACAGGTGTGTTCTTAAAAATCAAACTGTATAAAAACTGTCTAAGAAATTCTGCATATCTATACATATAATAAAATCGTAACTCAGCGGTGTCTGTTTTTGAAAGATATATATAATAAAATCGTAACTCAGCGGTGTCTGTTTTTGAAAGATATAAAAAAAATATAAATTGGAGGGGTACCTACTAACGCAGTAGAACCCATTTCTCTGTTTTTCTGGTTGTCTGTTTGTCCGTTTGTCTGTTTGTCTGTGCCTTTGTGCCCGCTAATCTCAGAAACGGCTTAATCGATTTTGACCAAATTTGGAATGCAGATAGCTTTAGACCCCGATTGACATATAGGCTATTTTTTATCCGGATTTTTAGTCCGGTTATCCAGATAAAGTGTCTTTTTTGCTATTACTTAATTAGTTTGAATGTTGTATTGAAGAAATATGTTGTGTGGAATCAACACATGATTAACCGGATATCCGGTCGAAAATAAAAAACCGGATATCCGGTTTTTTTCATGAAATTCCTCAAATACCGTATACCTATGTCTGTCCATATATCCGGATCCTTTGGACATACGGAAATTCTTTATAATGGCTGTTTTAACCGACTTTAAAAAAAAGAAGAGCTGCTCAATTCTACCCGCATATTATTTGTATGTGAATATGTTCACGCCGTACTCCGGTATGTAAAGTCCGATTTCGATCATTCTTTTTTAATTTGGAAAGTAAGAGTCCCGAGTTGGTCCCATAAATTGTTGGTGAATATCTGATGAGAACCTTCGGAACGATGAGCAGAATAGCATCTCACAATGATGTTAATTACTAATTTTTGGACTTCCATCAATAGAATCGGCTTATAAAGAACTAGGTACAAATTGATGAACCACCTGAAACCACCTTCTCAAAAATTCCTCAGTGATTAAAGTTACGGTTACAATCTTGAAAATGCAATAAAATGGATTAAAAAAAAATATCTGTAATCGGGCAGTTTTACTGGGTAGATGCAGATTGCATGTAGTTTACGTGGCACAATGGCAGCTATGGATTACGAGTCGAGGGTTCCGCGCTCGAATCACAGACCGGTGCATTCCCTTTTTAAGGAACGGTGGCCTACCGAGCCGAGTGATGGCTTCCGATTCGACGGCTGCGCGTTCGAGTCACGAGTCCCGGACACGACGTTACGTTTTACCCTCCAGATGGTCGTCCACCTTGCCGTTGTGAGGGGACTCAGTAGCTGAAAGCTAAGAGGCGCACGAGGTGGGAAACCGGGCTTGCCTGGCTTCTAACCCGTAATCCCGCGTCAGCGGGCTCGGGGGTCCTTTCCGCAAGAAAGGGCCCGCGTGGTAGACAACCACTATAAAAATCACCTCAGCCTCTGGTGGTGAATTGGAGGGGGGAGGTTATCACCGGCTCTGGGGACCTCGAGACGGTGGCGTGACCGTGCCGAGGGAGGGGAGACGGAGAGGGGTTGTCTATCGGGCAGATGCAGAGAGGAGGCTTGGAAAGGCCGTCGTTGTCGGGATGTAGTCCATGAGGAATTTCCACTGGCTTTGACACTTGTGGAGCGAGGGACACCATAGGGGTTTACATTATAAGCCTATGGTAGGGCGCCCAACGAGATTGGCCTGACGGTGACGGACATTAGCCACGTAAAAAAAAAGATATCATGTTAAGCTGCCCGACTTCAGCTTACATAACAGATAAGTCGGTTGCACTGTATTTAGGAGAGCTCAATATTATTGTTTTGTCCTTTTGTTCGAAGTCGGGTTTCGATTTTTTTTATTTTTCGATAAAGGCTACTTCTTATAAGCATGCAACACGTTACCTACCGCTGCGCTGTGCTAAATCTACACTTAAATAGACTCTGCCATGATTATCTTCTGCTCAGCAACATACTTCCCTGGTCGTCCGTTCAACAACAGCGATGGGTAGGTAGTCCGAAAAACGCTGACGAAGTCGCGGGCACAGCTAGTACCTAATATTATACTACTTCAATAACTTAAATATTCAATAACTAAAGCCGATCTATGTCTCAGTAATGTACCTAGTAAGAAAGAACACACAACAAAAATAAATGAAAATGTTATTAAGGATGAATGTAGCTCATCGGACGTACAGGTGATGTGTTCCACCGGATATATGACATCCGCTCGGCGGGCAGGAAGCGCAGTTCAGAATAGCTATTTTAAAATAAATTTTCTGAATATTGAAACATCCTGTTTGGTTTTTATTTTAAAATGGTTGTACCATTTTCAAATAAAAACCAAACTGTTAGTAATTTGAGCAAATATTGCTCAAGCTTTTAAAGTGTTAGTGATTTCACAAAAAATAACCAACAATTTTATTGCTTACTCGTTTTCCAAAAAAATAACGGGATTTAGACATTTTAATGTAATTTTTTTTTAAAACCTATTATCTAAAAAACATATTTAGTAATTTTATTATATCAAAATGAATAATAATAAACGGCCTTAGATTTTTCAAATCACTGAATCCTATATTTGTCACAAGTGCTGTATGAGCCGTATCTGATTCAGGCGCAAATTGCCTAAAGTATTATTAAAATGAAATTCAGAATAATCTACGCTGAACATTATTATCAGTGAGCAAATTATAATAAATACCAACAATAAACTAATAGACAATATAATCATGAAATCGTTGAACAAATTATTTCTCGTTTCATTGATATTCAGTCCTCGTTTATCACCCAGTTTCATACATACGTATATTCTTACATACAGAGTTCGTACGTTCTGCGTGTAAATCGATTATAAAACTCTGGCACCACACATCAAACACGTACAAAAAGAGAATGACTAAAAGTGAGCCACTACATAGAAGCTGGTGGAGGTTGAGTTTTTCTTTTTGTAAATTCATTTTCGCCTACGTTTGCATGGAAAAGGAAAACTCCCCAACTCTGCAGGCTTCGTGTTTTTTGTTTCGTTCAAAACGGTGGCGAAAAATTGCGAAGTTTTAATTTGTTTTCTAGACAACAATTCTACCCCTTACCTGTTATCAGAATTTTTGTAAAAATAAGTTTGAATGATAATTAATTGTGATATTAACTGAAAAATAAAAACATACAACGCAATCATTTAATATCATTGAATTACATGAATTTAAATATTGGTAACAAATAAACGAGATAAAAAGTCGCCCAGCTTGTGTTGTGACAATTTAGCGTTTGTAGAATTTAAAAAATACCTATATAAGCATGTAATGATAAGGATACAAGAAAAAAATTGAAAGAAAAAAAATGAGACTATGTATCTACTAAAGTCGCTCAGCTTATTGGAAGTTTGTCTTTTGTTAAAAAACAAGAGTTTTTATTGTTAAATTTTGTTGTCTCTAGTCATTGAGGGAGCTATTTAACAAGAAAAAGATAAACATAATTTCCAACCCTTAATACCTTTCATTTTATGCTGGAGTTTTTTTTGTTAGCTCTGAAAGTTTCCTTTTTTTCATTTTATAAAATGTAAATAAATTTTTTACTACATTTCTTTTAAATACTGAAAAAACAAGAAAAAGCTTGATCCTATTTTTAAATAGAGTAACTACAAAAAAATCGAATAATGTTAAGCGGTGAAAATGAGATTTTTTCTTTTTAACCTCTTTGTATGAAGAATATACCCTTCGACTTGCCTGTCAAAATTTAGTAAGATTTATAGTACTGTATATTTAGTTGTTACTACTGAGTCCTATGACTTTATAAATATTAGAACAAATGGACAACAATATTGAGTAATCCGTTTTATTCTACAATTCTATAAAACGAAATCGTATGTCTGCAGAAAGAGGCAGTTTTCACTAACCGACATACATACACAAATATGTAGGTACCTACATACATTGGGTTTTAATATAATATTCAAATGAAGTGCATCGTTCCGGGATAGTTGGTGACTCGCACTTTGAATGTTGATTGCGGATTATTGTGTGCTATATCTAGGTACCAACTGCGCCCGCGGTTTCTCTTCCGTAAATAAAATGAGACAAAAATACTCTAGTTATTAAAGAAGCTGCATCCCGCAGTTTCACCCGCGTAAGTCCCGATCCCGTTAAAATATCGGGATCAAAAGTAGCCTATAGCCTTCCTCAATAAATGGACAATCCAACACTGAAAGTTTTTTTTCAAATCGGACCAGCGGTTTCTGGGATTAGCTCGTTCAAACAAAGTCTACCGCTTTATAATATTAGTATAGATCTATACCAAGTACCTGTACCTATCATCGCAATCGATTCGGTAGTCACGCAAGAAGAGTTGAAAACTGAAACCTAATAAAATACAAACTCTTATATTTTAAGATAGAAAATAAGTTTGGGTTTGATTTATTTTTTATAGAACTCGGAGAAAATATTCTCTAAAACCTCTGAGACTTGAAATCTAGAATAGATTTTTAAGCCAAAGGTAAGCTATCTATTCATCGTAGGCCCGGTCTTCAATTACCTAGTAAAATATAAATTAAGTTTTATTCTACCCCGAGAGAAAAAGCGGTATATGGATGATGAGGAGGATCCATACTTATCAGTAGTCATTTTGTTTTGACAAGCAAAAAAACTCATACCTACATAATAAGTCTCCAAGGAATCTAAAGGTATTTTGTTAACTATTCATTGTTTTTATGATGATTTGAATAAGTAGGTAGGTATAAGACCGACTTTAGTTAAGACCTACAACTAAAACCTATCAGATAATATTCCAAAACTAAATAGATAAAAAGGATATTTGCATTAACAAATATTATTTTGTCAGCGTAGGTAAGTTACAGTTACAGCTGGCTTTTGCCATCATATACAACTCAATAATTAATTTTATAACATTCGTAGAAAAGAAATAGCACTTGACGGTTAGTCTAAGTAAGTATTTAATTGCCAATTGATATAAAAACTCTTGTTTTAAATAATTTTGAAAAGACAAAAATTTTAACCATTAAAAGAAGACTGGTCAAATGCCAACATATTGAGGTTAAGAAGTTCTCTCTATCTGTATTTTGTTTAGGGCAGGTGCAAAGATGAAATATAAATTTTCCAATAGTTTTATGAGAACCCACGGTAAACTTTTTAAATTCACACGACTTGTTAACATACCCATTGTATTGTTGAAGCCTCAGTTTTGAGAATTGTATGTTAGGGTGCGCTTTACATAAAAATAATGCTGACTTTTATTTAATGCACACCTTGTCTCTTTTTTGTGTTTTTCATGAATAACTTCATACTTTGCCTTGTTTGCGAAATATTAAGCACATTATCGTAACGAGTAAACAATGCGCTGTTTTTATGTACCTATTACTTATCTTCACACCTATCCCGAATTCAAAATGTTACTAGTTTTTTGAAGTTCCAAAAAAATTTAACCGTGAAAGCCAATTTGACCGATCTTCTTTTTGCGAAATTTTCACTTACATCTGTCATCTGTTAGCAGGGTAATATAATGAAACCATTCGCATTCAAAATAGTGCATAACAGTAATACGATCAATCGCAAATGCGACGGACATAGTTAATTGGAATGATGAATGGCATCCATGACAAATAGCTCTTTAAGCCAAAGTACTAATTAATCAAATAACCGTCCAATTCTACCAAAATGGATTACACTTCAAATCTGGTATCTCTTCCAACCTACCTACAGATGTAATTGGCATCCCTTTAAAGGGGTAAAATAAAAGGGGTGATAAAAATTACAGCCCCATTCGGTATTGAAAGCGGAAAACGTTTTACATTGTGTTTCAAGTAAAATGACGAGACTTTGTAACGTGTATTTTTCGTAAGACTTATTTCAAAAGGTTTTTTAAAAGTATATAATACCTTTTAAAAGTATATATTCATATTTTTTCCATCTTTAGGAAAAATTTGAACTTGCATTTGTGTACTGCACTTAGACGCAATAAAACTAATGTACCTATCATCTTGTATGACGCAACCAGTTTTGATAAATTTATTTATTATTATTTTATTATTTATTTAGTCTCAATGAAAAAACTATAGTATATATATTTTATTTAGTCTTTTTTTTCTTTTTTTATGTCATGTGAACTCGACGACTGACCACAAAGCACAGATTTATATAGGTACCCCAATCCATCACATATTTTTTTCGAAGACCAATAATTTTCATAAATTACAATAAAAATAGGCTTTTTTCGGGACCATATCACAGCTCACTACACCCGCCCCAATAACTTGCACTATATAAAGTAAGCATTAACGTAAAAATAAAAGTAGGAACCTTTTATCGTGACCGTATATCCCTCGAAACGAAGCTAAGATATTTACAGGGTCTTAGCGTCTTCACAAAAGTTTCGATTTCTTAAACTGGTTTCTTGTTGACTACAAAACCCAAAAAATGTTTCGAAGTTTTTTTCCTACTTCTGAATATTTTAATCACAACTTTTCTGTAAATTATTTATGGTGTTAATATAAATATTTAGGTCTACTTTAAATCAACCACACATGACGTCAATTGCAAAAATAAAGTGATCTATAGGAAAACATATATTATTTCTTGTACAGTAGACGACAATTTTTTTCCATAAAATATTTCTATATTTCGACAAATATTTCTAACAAAAAAACTGATTGCTTTATATTAGTTCTAAATTTTTACAAGTGAAGTGGTTTGCACATATGAGCCAATAGCCTAAAATAGCATCTCTCTCTGTCACTCTTGTGGTTTCACCGTATCGCAGTCTCAAGTCACTTTGCGAGTGATTTCGTGAAAAGATTTGGTGACGCGTGATACAAATTTTAAGTAAGTAGGTGGTTTCAATGAGGCACGTAGTTTTTTATATTGATATTATCAATGTGGGAGTTATTATTTTTATATGAATTTTGTATCAGATTTAATTTCGACAAAAATAAACGGAAAAAATATATTCTTAAGTTATATTTACGTTTTTGAAGTCTGTCGTGTATTTACCTGAAACAAAAACATTCTTTATTAATTTAAAATACTAAAAGAATGATTATAAATCTATGCAAATAAAAAAATGTACAATTTACAATTCAAAATCGTAGTTACAATCAAGGAAATACAATGATTCCTATCCTTTATCAAAAATCTTCTACGAGCCGTAGACATAGCTCGTAGCTCGTAGCGTAGCAACGTCTACAGCTACGAAGAGTTTTTATAAGCTCGTCTTTTATAAGAGTACATTATTGTTAGTGCAGAAAATATTTAAAATAACAATAAAACTAAGAAAACACTTTACTAAAGTGTCCTAAATAAGTACAACTTAAAGAATTAAAAGTTTAATCGCTATTCGTAGTTATAAGGCGAAGTACACGCAAGGTGCGAGAGACTCGAACAGACGCGACGCAACGGAATAAGCATCGAGGGTCTGAATTCGAAAATCTGAAGCACGGACTTATGTCACTGCCTCCAGATATAAACCAACCCTACACTACTAAAATATGCTGGCAAGGGCAGGTCATATCGTTTCAATGTCGTTCCTAACTAAATCTAAAATGGGGCATTGATATATTTTTACCAGACATTGGCCGTGAAATAGTCGGCAAGACGACCTTAACTACCTTGGACCAATAAATGGGCGAAGGCTGCAAGAGACCGATATAGATGAATTGACGTGGGAGGCCGTTGCAGTGGCAGTGGCACTAACATGACATTGAAAACTTAACCAGCCGAGTCCAGATCGACCTTAGTGGCATCTATTTCTGACAGCTACAGACACGTGTATTATCGTGTATTTCCGTCTTTAAGATTTGTTTCTGCGTCATAATCACGTTCAACGTCTCTGCCATACACGTGCCTGCCAGAACTGTGTCCCTGAGTTGTAAGTAAGCCCCCCGCGTTGCGAGGACGAGGCGAGGGGAGCGCGAGGGGAGGGGGAGCGGCGAGGGCGCGATAAAACCCGCTCGCCACTCGCCGCTGATTTCATTTACAATTCATTTGATATACTTAGCGGAGGGCGTTTGATGGACTATGCAGGGCTGCTCCGAAACGCTCCGAGTAGACAGCTTTTGACGAAAAAAGATTTTTTTTGACAAAAATCGTCGTTCCTTTTTAAGTAGGTACCAGTTTGTATGCCCACATTGTAGTTCTAGAGACACTTATAGTACGTATACCAGCTATACCAGGTCCACAAACAACAAAGCATTTCATATTAAAAGTTTGTATGCCTACCTACATAAAAACGAAAGAAGCAATGTCTTCTCAAGCATTAGGTGAAATTGTTACGATTAGATGTAAAAAGTGCCAAGAAGCACAAGGACAAGGAGTATATTCCTTCTGCATTCTTCTTCTTCCTGCCTTTTTCAGTGTGGGTCTTTCTGTATACAATCAACCAAAATGCTAGTACAATTTTAAAAGTTCGTCAAACAAAAGGCAATTTATTCTGAAAATAAATCACGACTAAACTTTTTTGATGCCGCGCTACACGTTCTGTACCTACATATGTAAAAATTGGAACCTGCATGTGCCACTTTGAAATTGAAATAGCCCTACAGGATGGCCGAAACCTTTCATCAAAAGTTCGATACGGTAAACTATCGGCCAATATTGCAAGTTGCTATGAATACAGGATGTTGGATTTTAAGGGGCAGCTGCTTATATATGTTGTTCTACATGTCTAAGCGAACAAGTTCTTGTACTACGGCTTTTGGAAATTCGAAGTAGTTTTCGAAATTTTTTAATTTGCAGTTTACTTGAAAATCAGCTGTTTCCAAGAGTTGAAGGTCTTTGACATTCATTTGTTCTTTACTTAGTTTGGATCACTAGAATCTTACCATTAATTGCCTTTGTTTTCCACAACAGCTGTTGTTCGTTATTGAAAGGAAAGGACTATTTTTTTTCTTCATAAGAATTGTTCGCCCGGGTTTGCAGAACAACGTGAATGTCCTATATACTCCACCACCTTGTATACTGCACAAGTCAACGCGACGGGGCAAAAAATGACCAACAGGAAGTATTTTTTTTTAAATTACAATGAAAAGCAATTGACACCCCTACAAACGTTTACCTACATCTAAAGTAACGCACAAGTGGTCCAAGTAAATACGTTTTCTTATTCCCACCCCCTTCCCATCACCCCCGGTGGGGGCAAGGGGGGAACTGTCCGTGTTTGCACAGTAATTAGAATAGTGGTAATGTGATGCCAAGGATAAGAGCTGATTACGAGCTTGATAAATTTAACTGAGTGTGACGAAACGGGAGTTAGAGCAAAGAAGATGGTGTTTCATTACCAGTTACGTTTCGCGTTTTCTCCGGTTCACAATACTAATATGTTGTGATCTTCAAGGGTTTCAGAGGTTTTTTTTATTGTAAATAGTTAGTAAAAAAACACTTTTCAAAGTTAAAAAAATTGATTAATTTATTGTAATATTTTACCATAAAATTTAACTTGCAATGTTCCACCCGGACAAACATACATTGCGAGTTAAATTAAAGCTTTTAAAAATACAACGAGAATCCAATTTCAGTAACATTAAATTTAAAATGTGGTTATTTATTCAGTGTTTATCGAAATACATATTTTTAAAACTCGATAGATGAGCGTCTGACCTCGATCTCACAATCATCCCTTGATTGCCGTGCCGATATAGGCATGCATTAGCCTGCATTCGGTCAGAGTGTCCGTTAGCATTGAGTGCTTGTGGCTAACAATATGAAACAACGAACCTGGCATGCAAGGGCGGAGCGAGAAGCGGAGCGAGAAGCGGAGCTAGAAGCAGAGCGGAAATATTTTTGACGAAATGATTTGTTCTGTGGTTCGATCCCCACCAGGTGCAAGTATTTAGGATTAAAAATAAATGTGTTACCTGGAAGGGATCGTTCTTAGGCGATAAGGCCGCCCATTTTCTGCCGAGGCTAGTATAGTTTTTCTTTGTAAAACTTGTATTTTATATTTTACAGCGATATCTATATCATTCAGTTCTAGTCAGTCTGCGTGGTGGTGAATAAACTGCTCAGTCCCTAGGAGGGTTGGTGTCAGGCAGGCAACCGACCGTAAATATTGCCAAATCTATTTGCAAAACGTATGATCAATGATGACTTACTCTTGAGAGGGATGCAACCGAGAACATCACTCAGATGAGAAGAAGAAGAAGTTCCAAACTTGAAGTCACCATCATAACGATGGTGACTTCAAGTTTGGAACTTCTTCTTACAATAATAAGTCAATTTTCTCTTTTTTTTCAACTAGGGGTTATTTTATAATTATCAGAATATATAATAATTATCGGGTTATCTTACAATTAACAGAATATTCGACATAATGTGTTGCTTAGGAATTAAAGAACGCTTTACGATTATATCCAAACTGTAACCTTACCCTAATCTCTCACCGCCACTTAGCTTATTTTCGTATATTGACAGCTCTATTTGTGTGCAGTCAACTCAACCTACAATTAAACCTATTTAGCCTGTCAAACAATCAAAGTTAGCCTCACCGAAATACTGACCATTTCGGTGAGGCTATCTTTGATTGTTTGATTTGTTGCAGGGAAATTAAATTAGTACAAGTAATTTGTGCTAATAAGAATAATGAGGGGCTTTTAATTTTCATTATTTTCCGAATGATAGAAGAAGGGATTTGTAACTTTGATCCCCTTCCCCTCTTCCCCTTGGTTTTGTATTTTTGGCAATTTCGGCGACTTTTAGCGAAAATCCTAGGGATTTTGCAATAACACGCATAAATAGACATTTGCTCTATTTATTCTCATTTTAAAAGGTAAATAGAAGGTACACTACGTATTATCTCTGATAGCAGTCAGAGATAAAACTTAGCGAACCTACTTCTAAAGTACGAAGTGGACAACTTAAAAATACTTCATCCACTTTTTAAATAATAATAATAATACCCAGATATTTTTAGTACCTACGAAAGTAAAATGATAATACCAAAATGCATATATTTTAAATGTATTTTAAACAACCCGTAGAATTCTAGATCGTTTCGTAACCGAATCTAGATGTAACTGTCTCACAACTGAAACCTTGTCACAAGCACAAAGCTGTGAGCTTTTGTTGAAGCTGTCGCATAACGTTTAGGTATTTCACTGCATGCAAATGGAATTACTAAAGGATATCAATAAAAAGTTATTTCGTAGAAGATTAAATAAAAATAATTCTGACTATAATAAATGCCGATATGTTGGTATGAAAATAATGTACTTCATAAATTAAAATCGATTATTGAAATTTTGAATAAAGTTATTAAACGAGTATGAGAACTTGAGTATATTTGATTGAATTTATATGAAACTAGCTGACCCGGCAAACGTTATTTTGCCTTATAAATTATAGATAATTAAATTTTTCCTGAATTTTCTTTGCTATAAACCTCACGGAGCCCGAGACCTTTCCAACGAATGCAAAACCGTGGAAATTGGTTCGTGCGTTCTGGAGTTATAGCGTCAGGAAGGAAAACCCGACTTATTTTTATATAGTACTAGCTGACCCGGCAAACGTTGTTTTGCCTTATAAATTATAGATAATTAAATTTTTCCTGAATTTTCTTTGCTATAAACCTCACGGAGCCCGAGACCTTTCCAACGAATGCAAAACCGTGGAAATCGGTTCGTGCGTTCTGGAGTTATAGCGTCAGGAAGGAAAACCCGACTTATTTTTATATAGTAGAAGATAGATATTCTCTTTGAGTATTTCAAATAAATTCATTCATATATTTTATTAATGAAAATGAAGTGAAACCTATTCATACCCTTCCACATACTATCGGGTGTTAAAAAATTGGTGTAACAAATAAAAACCGGACCAAAATCAATTCAATTACACACAGTATACCTACCTGCCTATATTTACATATCCCTCCTATTTTTTCGGAAGCTTGATGCATTCTGTCAGTTTGATTGATCCGGGATCGATCCCGGGCCATGATTTATGCTGCCTCCGGGGAAAATAGGAGAGTTGTTGTTCGGTTCTATTGAGTTTATGATAAAACATGAGTTTGGTTGTTTAGACAATAATGAGTTTTAGTTTATGTTTGATTATAAAACAATTATATAACAATGCCATATAGGTACCTTATCTAAGGACTCATTTTTGGATTATTTATTTTAATTTACTTAGTGAAATAAGATGGTATACTTTTGGTATTTACAATAAAGATTCGATTTAACGCAAATTCATATTAGCATATCTAGAGGTACTCGTATATCATTTAAATATTGTACTATACACTCTCGAATGAATTCGCAATAGTCTATGTTTTACCTATGGGTAAATTATTCTACTGAAATTATTATACATACCTACCAACATAACTATCGCATCATTACCCGAAGACGTCGAGAGTGGTTAAATTAATTAAGCATCACATAGCATGAGTACTCTCTACCTACTGTATTCTGTTACGTAAACGATCCGTGAGTGGTAATGGTTGCAGCATGATTTGTTAGTTTCCAAAACGATGGTTACTTTAATAGTTTTCAAGTATAATAAATAGCAATTAAGTGATTGATGTTTAGTGTTTCTATATTTTGTAAGTAGTGTTAAGCTATTGCATAGCTTTTATCGTGGGCTTCGAGCTTTGAATAAAGAAATTTCGTAACGAAAAAAACCTAACGCCTCCCACTCCGCCTACCATGGCAACGTGGTACAAAATAAAAAAATAATTATAATTGCATAAGTTGATAATAAATGCTATGCAATAGCTTTACCGCGACAGTCCCCGAGTGCCACACGTTTTTTTTATTGCAGAGACAAGTTGTTGTTTCTCGACCTGGGATGGTAATTAAGTCAACTGCGACACATCCGGCCTCATGTTTGAGAGAAGTTTGCACTCCCGTTTAATTTTACCAAACAAAACTATTTATCAAATCCCAGTTTCTAAAATTGTCTACTTACCGTCAAAGGGAACATCGCGAACACGAAATTCTTCGCTATAAACGGCAACGTGTCAAAGGCTCAGCTATGTCATGTTAAGTGCAGCTTCAATGTTTTAAAACCAAATAAAATTGTGAACGGAAAATTCTAAAAAACCCGAGGCCTGTAATTGTGACACCAAGAGTGTTTTAGTTTTTATTTCAAAGTAACTATATACATACTTATTTTGTAGTGTATAATATAATATCTTTACACATAATATTTGCCTTATATTCATAATGTGTTTACGATAAATATTAGTACGACAATGAAATCTATTTATATTACCCCTTCTAAGCACCACAACACCTTCTTAAAATAAATACAAAAGAATCAGCAATCTTTCATCGTACCTATCCACCATCATACGTCATAATCAGACTCACTCTTATGTTTTCCTTTATATATGATTTAAGTGTTGCTGAATATACCTACTGGGAAAAAATATACCATGGGGTGGGGCCCATGAGTTTCTTGTGGTTTCTTCTCATCGGAGGGCGCGTTCCGAAACCACACTAAAAGCATAGTCTTAAGTCGACATTTAAAATGATTTTGCATATATTGCTCTCAATGAATAAGTATTTTTTTAACTTTTGATTGTGAGAGTGATTTAAGTGTTGCTGAATATACCTACTGAGAAAAAATATACCATGGGATGGGGCCCATGAGTTTCTTGTGGTTTCTTCTCATCGGAGGGCGCGTTCCGAAACCACACTAAAAGCATAGTCTTAAGTCGACATTTAAAATGATTTTGCATACATTGCTCTCAATGAATAAGTATTTTTTTAACTTTTGACAAATCCAAAACAAAACAAGGACAATAGCTTATTTATAATATTAAATATGTAGGTACAATTTTGTACACAAAAGTTTTAAATTTTATCATATAAAATTAAGATCATAATTTAAAACATTTGTTATACATATGTGTTGTGTTTTCGACTGACGTATAGAGATTTAAAAAGATGTTTAAGCATATTCTTGAGATTAATTCTTCTAACCCGATGTCCGAGGTGACCGACGCGACACGACTAATGTTCCTAATTGACAGACAGGTTCGAACAACCGACTTTTATAATGGAACAGGAAAAAAGAATTGTGTCGTACATTTTGTACTGAAGACGGTTTACATTTTCAAACGAATCGATTAGCTCCACTCATTCAAATTAGCTCGCAACAAGAAGTTTTTTTTTCATCTTTTTCTTCTTATGGTAAGGGGAGCCGTTGTCATTTGCCGTCGTCGTTGAACTGCAAGGCTTTTTCATATAAAAGAAGCGCAATATATAATTGCGCTTCTTTTATTTGTTGACTTAAGCTCCTTTAGGAGGTCCTATGGCAGGATATATGTTATGGGGAACCGAAAACTCTCATATAACGGGGTATTTATTTACCATGTTTTAGTTTGTTTTTACTGAGCTCAATATTTCGCCAGTAATTGCAACTGGATTATTGACATTTGACAACAACGGTATTATACACAATATTTTTTCTCTTCACAATTTTAGTTAAATAAAAATATGTACCAATTATAAACTGGTGGAACACGAACACAATTTTAAATTCATTCCCTTCGAATTTTAACAAGTTGGACCGAAAAACTTAATTCAGAAGTGTAAGTGTAAAGTGCTCGAGGCTGTTAATAATGGTTGAGCCCCCGGAAATTGTCGCAGTAGCCGCCATCTTAGATCGGACCGGAAGTAGGCGAATCTTGGGCGGACACCATCGACTTGCGAGTGGGTAGGTAGGTTCGTGAGATGTTCAGGGTATTTCGTACCGGCTTAGTTTTATTGACAGTTTTCCTCAAAAAAGTTTTAATGTGGTTTTGTCTTTTCAAAATTTATCCCCTTGTATTATTGTTTAAAAAAGTAACTCCGTATTGCGATTTCACCCGCGAAAGTCACGATCCCATGGGAATATCGGGATCAAAATTAGCAATTACTCATCGATAATGTAGCTTTCCATTAGTGAAACAATTTTTGAAATCGGTCTTGTAGTTTCGGAGTCGTTACAAATAAACAAGCAATACTTTCCTCTTTTTTAAAATATACATATAGTAGGTATAGATAAAGCTTTTTATTCAACTGTGCCCCGGTTTCAATCGCGCATTTTTAAATGGTTTTAAGAGGACGCGTGCATCATAACAGTCTATTGGTTTGAATTGTTAACTGGTGTTAAATGGTCAAGGGTTTTCCTCTTTGAACCCTCAACAAGAGATGCTTTTTTGGTTGTTGGTGAAGTTTATTCTGGGCTTTTATACCGTTTAATAAACGCAACAGGAGGCTTGTATATGTACTGGAAATGCCTGAGTTATTTTTCAAATATTTGTAAAAACAACGAATAGGATTTCATAAAGAGACGATAAGATATCTTATTTATTTTATAAAATCTTCATACTTTCTCATTTTCAAAAGAAACTAAAAAATGAAATAGAATTTCTCGGGCATCTCGTATCTGACTGAACTCTCATGCGATCAAAGGATTTCAAAGGCAAACCCACAATGAGAATGTAATCTTCATGGTGGGGAAAATTAAATGAGAAAATAGAAAATAAGTAAGTTTACTCGTAGTGACAGAAAGACCACCTGGGATCAGAATCCAGCCCATGCCTATATTGGCAATTTGAAGTCATTTGGTATCTCGTGCTGTAGATATTATTTGAAAACGAAAGAAAGAAATTCAATATTTAGCTTATTATTAAAACTGGAGTATGGTCGGAGTAGTGAAAACATGCTTTGTCCTTTTCCGTGACTAGAGCTTTCAAAGTTGACAGACAGGAACAAAAAGTGGTAAAATTATTCCGACCTTACATCACATTTATTGATGAGGCTATTAATGATCAACATAGTTAGTTCGAGTAGTCCGTCGAAAGGTGGTTAGTGTTAATGATTTAGTACCCAAATCGTTTGGCTTTTTTTATATTCATTTTGCGTAAAAGGAACATGGAATATGATTAGACATCACCTCTAGTACTAGTGTATTATATCTCAATGGTTTACTACTGTTTCCGAAGTCGATAAGTATAGTATATTAGTTATAGGTTTCTATAAAATTGGTACTCGAGTTTTTGAATTACGTATTTTAAATTCTCCGATATTGTAAAGAGGTGAGATTTTGTTATTCGTAGAAATGAAGAGTAGACTTCTGTGCAATTTTACACTAAACTTAGCAACTTGTTTAGTCATAGGTAAAATATTAAATCAGCTGAAAACATGTCAATCGTTATTTACATGTTTTCAGCTGGATAAGCAGGAGCGTAAACATGTTTGGGAATCGTTATACAAGCCGCCCTAAAACATAAATATGGTGTAAATTTATACAATTCCTCGCCTTAATTCTCGACTATTCGTGACACTCACATAAAATTAAAATATATGTACCTATGTACTCCGATATTTACTTGTGAGGGTGTAGTAAGTAACCCATACATATTAATTCAGCCGACTCTGCCCTCTAATACATATGTATTATTGTTTTACATATAACCGACTGAGGAGATGGATTAATGTTTTTCAAATACATATTAAACAATTTACTTTACTGATACAGTAGGTACCTATACAGAAGGTTTGTTTTATTTGCAATATTTCAGATAAGGTAGGTTTATTTTTAATCAATATTATGAATTCTCTTTTTCTGGAGATTTTTATTTTGCTTTAAAGGAGTTGATTTTACGGTCTACATAAATATTTATTTGTTTATTTACTACAGAACATTTACAATGCCATTATAGTTACCCAAATAAACACATAATGTTACCTAAACTTACATTTAAACTAAACGTTTACTTAAGAAAACAGCTTATCACCAAAATATTTACAAATATATTTCAGGTACCTAACTTGAACTTCACCTACGAATATGCTAAAATATCTGTCTCTGTGATACCCAATGTCACCAGGTTTAAGGTTCGATATTGCATAGACATAAATAGATGGGAATAATATTAGAATGTGACCTAGACTCCGATGAAACCGAGGGATTCAGATCAAGGTCGTATTCCCTCAATCTCAAGTTAAAGGCAACTGTAAATTTATCATGACATTTCGTATATCAAATTTGAAGGTCGATAGTAAGACTAAACAGTAGCGTGTGGGCTAGTTTCCGGTTTATTCACACACTCTACCTAAACAGGCATGCCTATTTATCGAATACTCATAAAAATGGTAGATACGCACGCAGTAGTTAAAGATGCAAGTGTGCCACTTACAGAAGTGTACTCCCGCCTTTACATTTATACTAATGTTAAAACTGAACATGATTTAAACTTTAAAACTGTAAATTTATCATGACATTTCGTATATCAAATTTGAAGGTCGATAGTAAGACTAAACAGTAGCGTGTGGGCTAGTTTCCGGTTTATTCACACACTCTACCTAAACAGGCATGCCTATTTATCGAATACTCATAAAAATGGTAGATACGCATGCAGTAGTTAAAGATGCAAGTGTGCCACTTACAGAAGTGTACTCCCGCCTTTACATTTATACTAATGTTAAAACTGAACATGATTTAAACTTTAAAACCATTCTAACCCTAAGTGCCGTCGTATATATAAGCGCCTCGAACCGCACGTAGTCAGACGTTATGTGATATTTCAAGGTATTATCTTTTTTCCAGTTGTTCCTCCGGATGACGCGACGCGGGGGCGCGGGTGGCAATCGGAGCGTTATTAGGAAAATTCTAACTTATTGCTACAGTAGTGCGAGGTAGTGCCGCTGCCTCCGGTTGGCGTGTGTGGTACAAGCAAGAACACCACGAGGTTTATAAATAAGAAACGTGAAATTATTTACGGTAATTAAAAATGTAGAATCTCCAAATACTGACTAAAATATATTAATAGGATTGTTTAGTTAAGCATATTCGATCGCAATAATTATTTTTCTATTAGAAACGTATTAGATTCTAGTTGTTCCCATAGTAAAATTGTGAAGATCTGATGAGAATCTTCGCAATGACGAGCAAAATATAATTCCAGAATACAATAGATTACTAATTTTTGGTAATTACTTTTACTAAAAGAATCGGCTCAGAATCGTTAGCTACATGGTAACCATGGCAACATGGTAGGCGGAGTGGGGGGTGTTAGGTTTTTTTCTTTAGGAAATTTCTTCATTCAAAGCTCAAAGCCCGCGATAAAAGCTATGCAATGGCATAAAAATAAATTTAAATCCAAATTTTCGTAAACGAATTCTGATCCGAATAAATGATATTTTTTAAATTGTTATGTACTTACAGATGAACTCCGCTATCTCTCATTCGTTAGACGTCGCCTAATATATAGCGCCTAGAAAGGGTAGCGGACGTGATGCGGCACAAATCCTCCCGACACGCGTCCTCACTTACGAGCTAGTGCGAGTGCAGCTTAGCTTTACTACTAGCTATACCTACATAACATAGCATCACTTTGTTTCTGATCATAATACAAAAACAATAATTTATCGTTAAGGGCCCATATAACCCTAATTGCGTGACAAGGATAGCGCTAGCGTTTTTCAGCTGCGTTAATGAAGATCGTGAGATGCTAGTACGCAAAATCAAACAATTGGTAATATACCAAAACATTAGTTTTGAATTTCAAATCATAGACGCCCTGCATTGAACTAAGATCAGTTCATCTACAAAGTTTTAATAGTATAAGTAAAATATTGACTGACAAGTGCTATTTATTTATAAAGTTTGGGGAAGGTTGTGATTTTTTTCTTTATGGTTAAGTCCGAGAAAAATCAGTTCTGGGTTACTGCAGAGACTTAAACGGCAAGAATCGAACACGAAACCCCGTGCATGAGTTCGCTTAGTGCGCCGAGGGAGGTCGTAAATCAATTGATGACGAGGTACAAGGGTTGTATGGAGGTTATAATATGTATGTGCATAGAACCCACATACCTTCGTTACATGTTATTAATGAGCTGACCATCCATCATGCCGACAGCCACTTATACTCATGTAATTATACCGTATACGTACCTACCTAAAATATCATATTTTATTATTATACTAGTGCTATTTCAAATAACCTTTTTGTGTCACAAAGATAAATAATAAGGACTAAACTTTTTGTATGACAAAAATTCCTCACATTAAACAAACATACATCCATTTAAACATTAATCCAAACTTTATCTCTTTATAATATTAGTAAGTATAGATAAGATCATCTTTGCACTAAACACTGTCTCAAGTAGTAAAAAGCAAAAGCTTATTCTTAGAAAAAATATTATTATAAAGGCAACAGTCTGTATGAAGGTACTTCCGCCGCCCGTCACAGAAGCCATTAATAAACGAATAAACTCTGTACCTAACAACTAGAAATTCAATAACCCCTTAACAAAAGTTGTAAGGAAGCATAATTTAAAGATAGAAATGCGAGGGAAAAGCAACGCTCGCTCGCGTCTGGAGGCGAGGCGAGTTAATCTTATTATTATGCTCTTTGATTAGGCAAATCATGGGTCTAAGGCGCGTCGGCGAGCGCTCGGCTAATTGCATTATATCGACAGAAGTGTCACGGAGCGTTTGCGAAAAGCAAGCCGGTTAGTTCAGTGGTAGTCAAGTTAAGAACAGACAGTTCAACTATCAAATAATCTTTCGAGTTGTTTAATCAAAATTTAATTTGGTGCTTCTCCGTAAATTTATTGTGGTTTAACCCTCTACTGCATGAATTATGAAGGAAATGAATAAAAAAATATTTAATGGTTATTTAGGCTTTATTAGAGAAAAAAATGTGTAACCAAAATAAAATTTCAAGAAAATCACTTTCAGTTACTGAAAAAAATAATTAACCCATATATGGGTTCGTATGAAGCAAAGAAATAAACTTTACTAATCATCTATATATTATTTAATTCCAAAAATGAAAAATAAAAAAGGCCTTGATAATTTTAATTATGAAATGCCGATAAACAGTTTCACTTATCATTGTAGCATAAAAAAACTTGACATTTTCTGCACAAAATTTACATTTTTTGTCGATTTTTTGCGATTCAGGCATATTATGGTCTAATTTATCAGTCCTTACAGACGTCAGAGGTAGATCTTAGTGCTTGGCAGGCACTGTCCTTCCTCTCTTTCGATTAGTTGGAGTTCCAGGAATTGAAGGACCAGGACTTCCTTGGCTTGTAATACTTACTGGTGTTCCATCGCTACTCGGCTGATTTGCAGGACGTCCTCTCTTTCGTGCTACAGCTTTCCTAGATTTTCTTAATAGTTCCGAAATAGCTTGTTTGAAATCAAACAGACACATGTAACTATCTGGGTTTTTCCCACCCCAAAGAATCCAAGCATTCACGACACATATGTCGATCATATGCAAAAATAAGCGCTTAGAGCTAAGTGCATACAAAACCATATATGGTTCCGATAAAAAGCCCGTGAATGCATACGAAACCATATATGGTTACACATAAAAAGCCCCCAAAAGCGTATAAATTTCCAAAAAAAGTAAAAAATAATGATGTATACTTGAAATAGGTCAATAACAGTAATTATCTTTCATTTTATATCGAGCGAAACTTACCTGTTTCACATAGAAAAACGTTTTTGAAAAAGTAATTGACGATCACAATATCGAACTTCACACCCGCGCATGGAAAATTGATGTTATATATCAAATGACGTTAGACTTTAGACTATGTTAGTATTTTTTAGCAAGAATAAATACTACAGATAACGTGTTGTTTGCATTTAATTATTTCATGTCCATTATTTCGTGAATAAATGCATTTCAATCCGCCGAACCATATATGGGTTCCTATGCGGTAGAGGGTTAAGTAAACAAATCCCGACAACAAA